>VDFB02000363.1:5188420-5350408 GCA_007258455.2 Sequoia sempervirens | reverse complement strand
TAATGCATTTTCCTCTTAAGAAGAAGGAATTTGAGGTGTAAGCCCTTGTTTCCACCCTCCGAGCTGAGTCATGGTGGATGCTCTGCGGTGAGACTCCATGACACAGCCAGCCTCTGTGAATGTCACGCTGAGGTGACAACATCACTAAGTGATGAACACTTGTACACACCATAGTATGGTTGTAGCCATTATGGTTGATATCGTGTTGAGGCGATATCTAATATCACGTTGAGGTGATATTCTTCTTTTCACATCTGGTTGTAGCCAATGTGATGAGCATCATGTTGAGGTGATTTATCTTGAGCAGTTGGAAGTTCTCTCCCTAGCTAAGAGGGAGTGTTAATGTTATTGAGTAGCTTCGGGTTCATCCTTCCAGCCACATGTGAAGACATAAATAAATGTAGTCTATTGGCTATTTATTTATATGTGACAATTAATGAGAATGGGTGCATCTCTTGGCAACAATATAATTCTTATCTTGGGCCAACTTTCATTGTAAATTAGATTTATTATTTGTAATTATATTTATTTGTATCTTGGCTAACCTTGTACATGAAGAGGTGCGACCTCTCTCACACTTGTATATATACAAGGTCACCTTCCTCCTTTATTCATTCATTATTCAAGTTCGAATTATTTCAAGGGCAATGCGAATTACATTAAGAGCAGATTGCGAATTGTTTCAAGGACAGAGTTAGATATTTGAAGGTGCAGATTATCATCTGCCATTGCATCCTGTGCAGGTGCTGAAGGTTGGCCTTGTGATTGGCCTCATTGTAAAGAGAATTGTTGCCATTATTTATATATATAAGTGAGATCTTTGTTGCTGGGTTTTTCTCCCTGATGTGGAGGGTTTTCCCAGGGTATCTGCTGTGTTATTGTGTCTGATTTTGAATTTATTTTCTGTGCATTAAATCTGATCATAAAATTCAACAGGGAGAAATAATCAGACTTCACCACTCTACACGAGTGCTAGTTTCACTGGAACAATGCTCAACACTATGCAATACCCAAGTCCTAGCCAATACAGTCTTGAGTGCACTTCTATACCCTAAGTTGGACACACACGTACACTATTCCCCCTTCTTTTTCTTGTCCATAGCTCACCAACCACTTTCCTCTTCCTTGAATGTTATTCTTCCTTGAATATTCTCCATCCTTGAATGTTCTCCATCCTTGAATGTTTTTTCATGTCTCACATAAATGCTTTATATAAGTTTTAAGGGGTGGTTTCCAAACCATCACACCCTTTCACAAAGGTTGCCTCTAATAATTATTTAAATAAATAATTATTCTTCCCCCTTTTTAAAAGGTATTTATACATATTCTTTATTAATATCTCTTTTAACCAAAGGATCATAATATCCTTTATTTTTATATCTCCCTTTTTAATTTTTAAAGGGTTATTTCATAACTTTCTCTTCTCTTGGGGAAAAAGTCACATAACAATTAGTACCCACTGACAATGATAGCATACCAAGGGTATGGGGGCCTGTAGACCCCCACCCCCATTATTATTATTTTTTAAATAAAATTTATTTTTTCAAAATAAATTTTCTTTATTGCATATATATTTATTTACAATAACTTCCTCTATAGCAAAATGTAGTCATACAATAGGGTTGTGGCAATTTTTTTTTATATTTTTTGATAATGACCAAAATAGAGAAAATTTAAAATCAATCTTCGTTTCTCAATCATTTTGGATCCAATGGTGAGATGTGTTTTTTCTCAAGAGGTCATATCTAAAACTTCCCCTACAAAACTCTCATATGAAAGTACATCTAGAAAACCCTTATGGTTTTCCAAACCTCAAACCTACAATAAAACTAACAAATTTGCAAACCCTAAAACCCCAAATTTGCAACCTACAAAAAACCCTCATGATGGTCTCCATAATTAGCTAGTTTCCTTTCACTATTTCATACTTTTCATGATACCTTTCTTCTAAGTTTCAAGACATTACTAAGACCTTTTATACTTTTATATACTTTTAAGCAGTCTTAAGTATGTGGAAATGGAAATATGTTATGTTGATATATGTAGGTATGAATGCATGAATGCTTGTGAAATTTACTAGGATTGTATGTTTAATTTATGATTGTTAATAAGGTGGGTGCCTTAGTAATAAGACTAACACATTACAGTAAGTAGAACTGTCAACCTGTAGCAATGGGTCTCTCAACCCGCAACATAAGGACTACAAATTCTTATAGAGGAGTCAAACGACCAAGGAACAACACTTTCAGAAGGAAACAAAGGTGATCATTTATTGATCAGTAGCGAGTCACCACATATCACTCTTACTTGTCAAATATGACAGCTAGGAGCAGAAGAAGTCTAATAGTAGTGGGACTAAAACTGAATTAGTAATTTTTTGTAATTTTTAACATGAGTTTCTTGTTTTTCATGCTCAATAGTAGGTGGATTGTATATGGATTCCTTTGAGTAGGGCTAGTTTTCAAATTGAATTAGTATTTTTTTATAATTTTGAACATAGATTTCTTGTTTGTCATGATCAACAATAGGTGGATTGCATATGGCTTCCTTTGAATAGGGTTGGTTTTGAAATTGAACTAGTAATTTTTTTTCAATTTTGAGCATGGGTTTCTTGTTTGTCACGCTCAAAAATAGGTAGATTGCATATGGCTTCCTTTGAGTAGGGTTGGTTTTGAAATTGAATTAGTAATTTTTTTATCGTACAATTCATTATTTGAAGGTTTTATTTTTTTCTAAAAAATATATTACACCATAATCATGGTGAAATTTTCCTAAAATTTTAATGTGACATGTGAAGATGAATTTCTTATGTGATTATGCTCAAAAGGGTATTTTTGAAAATAAAAAATTTAAAGTTTTAAACATTGAAGAAATTTGAGGGTTATCAATGGTGAAAAGAGATTTTTTTTTTATGGTTACTGAGATATCTTGAAATTTTTTTTCATAAATTTAGATAATGTAAAAGCATTGATTTTTATGAGGTAAGTGTTTTCACCATAGAAATAGGATTGGCTATCTTATAACAATGTGTGTCATGATTGGACATCATCTTTCATGTCAAGGTTGTTTTGAGATTTTCAAACCTTTTGGTTTTAGGAGTGAGGAGTCTAGGCTAGTTTGGAGTGGACTCTCATTGCCCATCCACTCAATATAAAACTAAAGGATGTATCAAGACAAAGGGTAAAATACAACAACTAAATTTTAATTGCTTTAAACACGAAATACATATTAACAAGCTTAATCGACAAGTTCAACTTGTATTTCTTTACAAATAAATTGAGTGATTGTATAAGATATTAACATAATCTTTAGAGATTAAAGTCAATTCCATTTAGAATCTCCTATAGTGGATGGGGGAATAGTTCCCAACTTTGTAAGGTTTTGAAACCATTGTGTTGACACTTTGCCATTTGAAGCCTATGCTACTCTTTCCTTCCTTCTTATGTATCATATCATTTGTGTTTAATCATTTCTTATCAATCTATGTGTGTATGAATTTGATTTTTTTCTTGTTTCCTAATTGTATGTAGTGATTGATGTTTGATTTCAATGTGTTTAAATTGGTATTGTGTCATACCCACCTTGTTTTACATGCATGTTGTATGACAACCTACTTAGTTGCCTCGTAATTCAAATGGGTGGGCCTCAAGATTTGATATGATTGGGTGGTGTTAATTATTGGGGTATATATATATATAGACCAGGTGTGTATACATATATATGCAGTACACACACAATAAAGATAGGTATAGTATGTGTGTGTGTGTTAGAGAGTATATACACACACACACACATATGCATGATGAGACACATAAGCATGCATAACATACATGCACACACACATATACATATACACATGGCAGCATACAACACACAGCATATGCATATGTGAGAAAGAGTATTGGGTATATATGTATACATACATGCATATATATGTATTAACAGAAAGAAGAAGACATATACAAAAAAGATATTACATGCATATCATCAACAATATTGCTATATATATGAAGTGCTATGAAGAGCATGTGCATATGTATGTGCAGTACACATTACATATATACATATATATATACACATTACATACATTACATACATACATAACATACACATTACATACATATTACATATGAAAACATTCATACATTGCATACATGTATGTAATATTACATTACGTATAATGCCATATTCATAACATATTATTGCTGGCTGCTGATGGTTATTATGGATGCCACCGTATACATATATATAGCATACATAGCATATGTATATAATATTATATATGTATTATGAGCATGTGGATAAGAGCATGACATAATGTATATACATGTATTATGGTTATACATGCAAGGTTGAGCATACATGTAGCGACACATACAAGCATGTGGCATGCATACATGTATATATATATATGTATATTGCATATATACATGTATATATACATAGAAAGGTATATGGCGGTTATGGCATGCCATATCCCCGAGAGCGCATAAAGGCAAAACGAATTTCTCAGGCGTAATCGAAAGATAAATCTTAGGGTTTCTGGTGTTGGTATTTGTCCAGTCTATTTGCCATTTTTACTTCCTGAAGACATCAAGCGATGGAAAGGAAAGGGTTTCTTCCATGTGCATTTTTCTTTAGTTGACATTATTCTACATCCTCATTTCAACTATGATATAGGCGCAGAATACTTTGCCAGTCTAATAGACACTCGATGTAGAATCTGGGATCAAGCTGTCATAGGACAATTCCAAGGTCGCCTTGTTAAATCTTCTAATGAATCAACAGGTGGAGATGCTTGCATGTCTGTTAGACCAAACTTCACCATAAATCTTGATGATAAATATGTCCAATCTACATTTTTCCTCCTATTACAAGTCAAAGGCGTCATTTTACAACCAGATTCTGTGTATGCTACCGTAGGAGGTAGGTGTGTTTATAGATTAATGAATACTGTTTTTCCTCCTTCAAAATTTTCAGTTGGGGTAAGTTACACGGAAGCCAATACAAATGTGGATGACTTTGGTCGACACATTGATTCAACTGGGTTTGATATAGGGTTCCCTGTCATTGAAAAGCTTATAAACCAGTCACAACCCAAGTTCCAAGAACTTCTGACCCCTTCAAAAAATTTGTTCTCTAAAAAACCCCGAACACAAAGTCATAGGCTTGCTAGCATTGATCTCCAGGATTTACCTGATGAAACATTGTTTACATAGCCTGAAGCCTCGACTAGTGAACGACCCAGTATGTTCACCCGATCTTATTCCATGTCACAAAATTTCCCAAGCACATCCCATAAGCCCTATCTTGACTACAATCCTGAAGAGTCAATAGGATCTAGTCAATTCCCCATATACAAACAGCCATCTATAAATCCATATCCTTCCCGAGCATCTCTAGCAACTCTCTCTAATCTTAGCAGTAACCCTGAACTTATAGATAGGTTAGCTTGACAGGTCAGTCAAAAGCTTGCCCTGACTCCAAAAATAAAACAAAAACATGACCAGAAAGGAAAAGGCATTAAAATCACAAAAATGGGTGAGAAGAGTTGTATGATGAAAGAAAAGATGCCGAAGACAAAACTCCCAAGGGCTGGATCTGAGAAAAAGAATATATATAAGATGGAATTAAACAATCAGGAACAGGAGATCATAGGATATGAACCAGGCAGATGGCCTACTCTTGAAACGTTTACAGTTATCAATCCTGACCGAAGACTGTGGGGAAAATATGAAGCACGACTTCATACAAAATTGGGAAAGAAACAAAAGAATTCTGAAGCCCAGAGAAATTGGATGGCACAATGGATGATCTTTGCACAAGAAAACATAGATGACATGGCTGTAGATATTAGATTTAGTAGCGGCCAAGCCTTAGAAGCTGTAAATAAAATTAAAATTATTTCTGAAAATCAACAAAAGATTTTCACCTCTATCAAGAATGCTGAACATTATTGTTCTACTCTGCCTAATGACATTACAAGTGTCAGTTATGATGTCATTCAAGTTCGTAACAGTGTAAAAACTATTATTTCTACACAACAACATCAAGATAACTACCTTACCCATATTTATAATGATCAGCAGACACATGAAAATTACAAAAAGGTTGTTGACTTAGAAAACAAGAATCTCTTAGATTCTGTTGCTAAGAAATTAGAAAAGGTAAGAATGCTCACAAATAAAATAAGAGTATCCCAAACTGGTAAGGATAGTTCAAAAGAAGAAGGCAGAGACGAAAATGGAAAAACTGTAGAACCTCCCAAACCAAAGAAGGTTTTGATCCAAAGAAGAAAACCCCTGCATGGTGAGGAAGATAAAGCTTCAACTTCCAAACGGCTTTCTCATAAGCCAACTCCACACGTTCCCATGCCAAAAGTCAAAGAAAATACTTTGGCCAATAAAGAAGAACCACTTAAAAATTGGCTTGCAAAATTGGGAGTGGATCAAGAACAAGAACCAATCTACATGGATGAACCTGGTTATGCAAATAAAGAATCTGATGTTGAATATTCTGATGTAGATACTTTAATTATTTCTGACAATCCTAGTGACTCTGATTCCTCTATAAATAATGACTTTGAGGAAATTGTTTTAGATTTTTCTGAATATAAGCAAATAGAAGAAAAAGAACCATGGGAATCATTGAAGAAGTTAACCATGGATATTAAAATGCAAGAACCAGTCACGGAGAGCCTCAAGCCTGAGCAGATGCGACCTTATGCATCCAGTGGTTATATTTTAAACATTGATAAATTGGTTAACCCATATGAAGCAATCTGTACCTGGACTGATACATTAGAAAATTTATTTGAAAGAAGTGGTTCATGGACAGAACCTGCAAAAGTTCTTTATGCTATAAGACTTATGTCTGGAAAATTGAGAAATTGGTGGAACAATCTACCAGATCAAGGCCCAATGCCTAAAACCATTCTTGCTCAATCAACAGATTCAATTCTGGTGGATCCTAAAAATTTGGGAAAAGATGATATATTTCAAGTTGGATTTGATGAATTCAAATGGTTATTAACAGATCTTTTCTGTGATGATATCTCTAATCAAGCCCTAGAAGCCAATAAGATTCTGCAATCCATGAAGCTAAAGAATTTAGCTAAATTTGATGAATACAACTGCATGTTTGAATCTTATATGGTTGCAGCAAATAAAATGCATGACCTAACTACAAAGCAGTATTATTTGAATTCTCTTCCCTGTGGCTTAGGTGCATGGGCACAAGACTATATAATCAAAAAAGAACATAAACATCTTGATGATGTAAGTTTCCCTACAATAAAAAGATTGATTAGGTACAAGATGGAAAAGCAATGTCTGTTGGGTGCTCTCCAACTCAATAAGGAAGAATATAACTACACATGTAATTTAAAAGAATTTTGTGATCTTCCTCCCATCAATCAGCTCAGGGATTTCCAGCAATTAAAACAGTTCAAAAAAGGAGGTTGTGGTAGAAAATGTAAATGCAGAAGGTGTTCTCAAAACAAATATCATGAAGGAGAAT
This sequence comes from Sequoia sempervirens, assembly GCA_007258455.2. Classification (NCBI taxonomy): domain Eukaryota; kingdom Viridiplantae; phylum Streptophyta; class Pinopsida; order Cupressales; family Cupressaceae; genus Sequoia; species Sequoia sempervirens. The sequence continues at coordinate 5,342,890 of VDFB02000363.1, read as the reverse complement.
ACACCTTCAGATGCAGCAAGCATGGTAAGTATGGATCCAAGAAGAAATATAGGGCAGTCCCCTACAAGAGAAGAAAGTTTCATAGAACACCCCCATACTTGTTGAGGAAAAGAAATAATAAGGCCCCAAAAGGAATTAAATGCTTTATTTGTAAAGGACCTCACTATGCTACTAACTGTCCTAAGAAATTAAATCTTGGCACAAAGATTTATGCAATGTTTGAACAAGATAACCTAGGATGGGAAGTTGTTGATAGTAGCAATATTACAGAATTACAAGATCTATATGAATTAGTTGAAGTTGTTCCTGATTCTAGTTTCATGTTAAAATTCAAAGATGTAAAGGATTATCATAGACATATGCAAAAAATTTCTGACCCTGAATCAGAGAGCTTAGACCTAGATGAGGATTTTCTAACCTCACTTCTTAAGAGCACTTTGCAAGATCTAAAAGTCAAAATACAGATTGAAAAATCAAAAGATCCTTACAAAATGGCAGGAACAAAGGACGAAAGAAAGAAAGTTGTCCACCACCACTTGAAAAAATTAAAGAGCTTAGAATCAGATAAAGCTGAGGTGGAAAAACAACTCAGATTATAGAAAAAACCCCAAAAAGGGGTTGAAAAGGAAATGGACCATGGATACAGGATCCCTCCATGGCAGAGAAAAGGAAAAGAAAAAGTCTCTTCTTCCAAATCCAAAATTTTTGATGCTGATACTGATGTTATTGCAATCCTTAAGAAATTTGATCTACTAATGGATGATGTTGTAGATTTAAAACGATTGCTTAAAACTCAGCAAAAAGAAATTAGAATCTCTCTGTAGAAGTGGGAGAAATCAAAGATATTCTATTCAAAGTAGAAGAGTCTGAAAAACAAGCAACACAAGAAGAAGAATCAGAAGCTAGCGCACCAACAATAGTCTTATTGAAAGAACAAATGACAAATCTTGCTCTCTATTGCTTGCAAACAATGGTAACTATATCAGAATTAATTTCTGTTTTCATGAATATAAGAAAATTCCATTGGATGCATTTGTGGATACAGGTTCCTCTAGATCATTGGCAAAAACCAATGCTATTCCTACAAAATTCTGGAAAGAATGACCTGATCTTCCACATAGTTATGCAATTAACAGAGAAAGGATTCAGATGGGTAGGTATGCACAAGATGTCCACATAGAAATTATGGGTAAAATTTTCATCACTAATTTCATTGAATATAATGATCTAGAAGATGATGTTCTATTGGGATTTTTGTTTCTAACAAAATATGAGCCACTCCAGTTTTGGAAACATAAGATTTCTTTAAGACACGAAGATGGATAAATTGAGATTCCTGCACTTAAAATTGTGAACCATAAGTTTGAACATAGTGGGAAAAAGAAACAGAAATATTTAGTAAAAGAACTAGCAAAGAAACCTCCTGATGTGTTCAATGAAATTAAACAGAGATTTGAAATAGATTGTTGCAGCATGAACCCATTGCAGTTTTGGTCCCAGGATCATGAAGAATGTGAAATACAGATACAGCCAGAGTGTCAATTAGTCATACCTCATGAGCCATCCTATCTAATGAGTCCAAAAGAAACAAAAGAAATGGATGAGCAGTTGCAAGAATTACTTAATGAACATTTCATCTGTCCCAGTAAAAGTCCATTTGCATGCCCAACTTTCCTAGTCAACAAGAGAGCAGAACAGGTAAGAGGGAAAAAGAGACTTTGCATCAATTATAAGCCTCTTAATGACATTATCCTTCCATTTAACTATCCCATACCATTTAGCACTGATTTAATCAGAAGAGCTGCCACTAAAAAGGTTTTTTCAAAGTTTGACTGTAAATCAAGATTCTGGCAAATTAAGGTAAAAGAATTAGACAGATATAAGACAACATTCTCAGTCCCACAAGGATTGTATGAATGGAATGTCATGCTTTTTGGCTTGTGTACAACTCCTGCATATTTCCAAAGACGCATAGATCACGCACTAAGGCATCTGAAAGACTTTTGTGCTGTTTATATTGACGATATTCTTATCTTCTCTGATTCAGTTACTGATCATTTGCAGCATCTTGAAGAACTCTATGCAGCCATTAGAAAACATGAGATATGTTTAACGGCTAAAAAGATGGTGATTGGACAAAGCCAAATTTATTTTCTTGGCTTACACCTAAGTAATGGCCAAGTTCAACTTCAGCCACATATCTTACAGCGAATTTAGGAATTCCCTGACTTTTTTTAGGATAAAAAGCAAATTCAAAGATTTTTGGGATGTCTGAATTATGTTTCCCCTTTCTATAAAGGCTTAGCTGAAGATCGCCGAATTATTCAATCTCATCTAAAAGAAAAGAAAGAAGGATGGTCTTTAGAAGCAACAAAAGCAGTTCAAAGAATTAAAGCAAAATGTCAACATTTGCCTGCTCTGCAGACTCCTACTTCTGACTTACCTTTATTTTTGTACATTGATGCTTCTGATAACACCTGGTTTGCTGTGCTAATACAGGAAGAAGGAAATGGAAAGAAAAATATTTGTGGATATCGTTCTAGTACTTTCATAGATACAAAAAGCAGATATCATATTTATGAGAAAGAAATACTGGCAGTAAAAAAAGGAATAGAAAAGTTCAAGATCTTCCTGAAGCCAGTAAAATTCACTGTGAAAACTGATAGTCAAACCATGAGAGGCCTAATCAAGAAGAAGCCGAACAAAGATATTTCTCAAGGTCGAATTGCTAGATGGTATTTCGAGTTCCTCAGCTATGATTTTGACATTGAATGGATAAAAGGAGAAAATAATCTACTAGCTGACGCCCTGACCAGAGAACTTGCAAGTTCCATATATACTGATCTTGAGTTTAATTCTCTAGATTGGTATAGACCAGATGGTGTTGCCATGTATATGGTAAATTATGGTAATGGAAACATAATCACTCTTCCTACTCTTCCCAAAGAAATAATTATTATTTTGCTGGAATCATATTTCTTGAATAAATGGCTTCGAAATATGCAAAATTTAATTCACTATCATCATGACCAAGGATTAATAGATTCAGATGAAGAAGAAGAATTCAAAGAATCCTTTTGTTTAGCGAGAGCTCCAATCAAGTATTGGTGTGGAAACAATCCTATCCATATCCGCATCAAAGGGTTGTTTGGTATGAACTGGTCAAAACAAAGTAAGATGAATTTATTAAAAGGACTAAAATTTGGTTTCATCACTCGTATAAGTTTTGATCAAGATACTTTTGAAGAATATGCTGATATTGTTGGCGCCAGATTCAATCCTGATATGGAGGAATTCTTGAATCTATTATACCCACAATTGAGAAGTATAATATATGATTGTATGATTCAATACTTGGTGCGTTATCTAAGAATAGGATATCGTTTCCCTAGGATTGAATTATATCCTCTTGAAGCCAGATGGAGACCATAAGTAAAAATTGAAAATATGGAAATCAATCTCAAACCAACACTCCTTGCCAGAAGAGTGGAATTAGACCAGGCCTATTCTCAAGATTATGTGGTTCAAATTGATTATGCTTTTAACCCCAGAACTGAAGATTGGGTCCGAGCATACCATGAGTTACCAGATCAATCAATTATTAGATCCGATACCATTCTGATGGCTAGCACATGGGCTTGTCAGTGTCATGATGTCACCCACGTTAAGATGTGACAACAGGATGCAACCCTGTCTTAAAAAGCAAGATCCCTGTAGCCACTTACGGGTATTAAGTGGGCCCTTCTCACTCACGGGTGTCCTAAAAGTGACTTTCTTTTCCCTCCACTATGTCAGTGTTTACGGCAGAATGCTTAACAGCTGTCTACTCCATAGTGTGGTAGGTTAGTGGGACGCGTGTCAAAAACGTATGGACGGATTCCAAATTAATTGTAATATGCCATGAGGTTAGAAGCTCAGCCTCTTCTTTAAATTGTTGAGGATGCCTCATTCTCGACATCAGTGGTCTAGGACTGGAGTCTATTGTTTAGGAAAAGTCCTTAGTTTGCATTTCAGACTTATGCTCTCTCCTGCGCCTAGTGCGATCTAGATGATCAGAATCTGAATGCTTGTTGGATGTAACTTGCACATGTGATATAATAAAAACCTTTGTCATTTATGTTGTTATTCTAAAAGTGGATCGTAAAAGAATCAGACAGATATAAGACAGCATTCTCAGTCCCACAAGGATTGTATGAATGGAACGTCATGCCTTTCGGCTTGTGCACAACTCTTGCATATTTCCAAAGACGTATGGATCAGGCATTAAGGCATCTGAAAGACTTTTGTGCTGTTTATATTGATGATATTCTTATCTTCTCTGATTCAGTTACTGACCATTTGCAGCATCTTGAAGAACTCTATCGACCATTAAGAGAAACTGTGGATATGTAACAACTATCTACTCCATAGTGTGGTAGGTTAGTGGGACGCGTGTCAAAAACGTATGGACGGATTCCAAATTAATTGTAATATGCCATGAGGTTAGAAGCTCAACCTCTTCTTTAAATTGTTGAGGACGCCTCATTCTTGACATGAGTGGTCTAGGTTTGGAGTCTATTGTTTAGGAAAAGTCCTTAGTTTGCATTTCAGACTTATGCTCTCTCCTATGCCTAGTGTGATCTGGATGATCAGAATCTGAATGCTTGTTGGATGTAACTTGCACATGATATAATAGAAATCTTTGTCATTGACCTTATTATTTCTTTTTCCTCAACAAGTATGGGGTGTTCTATATGAAACTTTCTTTCTCTTGTAGGGGACTGCCTATATTTCTTCTTGGATCCATACTTACCATGCAATTCAACCTATAATAGGTCATCAACATCCCAATCTTGCATCATCCTTTAACATATGCATGCATTCTTATATTGATGTTGCCTCTTTTCTTTTTGCTTATTTAGTTAGTTATTGGTGTAATTTAATCTGCATTTTTCAATTCTCACCTCTTTGTTGCCATTGTGGCTTGCTCCCTCTTGTGCTTTTATTAATTTTATATATTTTTTCCTTTATCTTTTGTTCCTTTCTCTTTATTTTTAAATTTTCATTGGGGTTGTGTTGTCTTGGTTGGTTAGTGTTCTTAGATGTATGTCTTTTCTCTCTTTTACTCTTTTCTTTTTATTTAATTTTTTATTCTTTCCCTCGTGGGTTGTGCTCTCCCCTCTCTCCCCCCCTATTTTTTGTCTATTTATCTTCTTCTCTAGCTAGTCTGCAACTAACATTTTCTCATCCTTTTTCAGCTCTCCATCCTGATGATGGATCACAGAGTGTGATCCAAACGTTGATGAAAAAATTAGAACACAATCGAATCGGAAACAAAAAAAACTATATCAAAGGTTGCAAAATGGGGAGGAGATCCACCAATTCATGCCATGTGTCCAATGTGTACATTGGTTAACCTCCACATTCATCACCCATACTTAGGAAACTTTTCTCATGTGTTTTTTTCTACAAATTAGGAGATCAAGATTAGAACATCTCTGCCATACCTCTCCAAAAAATTGCCATGTGTCTTAAGATACATGGCCGTTATTTTCCTTTGTGATACCTCCATACCTAGAAAAATTATTTGATTTGTTATAATCCTTCATCAGAAAATTGATATTTTACCACTTAACATCTTCCCACACAATTGTGGCCATGCAAAGTCTTCATATGTGAACCCCTGCGAAATTGTGAGGAATGACCAGAATGGTTCCAATTGCAAAATTTGAGATCACTTCATCATTTTTGAATAAATCTAGAATTGGTGGTACTTATTGGTCCCAATCAATGAGTTGTGGGTAGACTAGGCTAATTTTAGTGGGTTGATAATTTGGGATGAAGGATGTTGTGGATATCATAAAGAGAGATTTATTCTCAAATAGGTCGGCAACATCAAGGGGGAAGTCGTCTAAGGTAGTATCTCATGATGTTGGCAACCAAGAAGAAGCCTCAGCTTGTTTAGCAAAAGTAATTTTTCCAATAAGGGTAACCTTGATAGTAGTACATTCTAAGCCAATATTCTTTGTACATTTCTAAAATGATGAAAATTGGGGAGCTTCCTTTCACTTCTAGGGTTTTGGACCTAAAAGGAGAAAGACCAAAGACCAATTTTCAACGTTTCACTCAAGAACAAACCCTTGAGATTTCAATGCAAAGGAGATTTAAATCTAGCAAAGATAAGTTTCTAGGGATTTAATGATGTCTAATGAGGGGTTCACCACCAAGTGTAAACTTTGAAAAGATAATGCTGGAAAACACGGTGTGATATGCAAACTAACTCTAAATGACATAGAAAAGTAATCAAAACAAAACATAAAACTATAAAACTAAAAGTGTGCACTTGGAAACTGGAGAGATGGAATGGAGCTCTAGAATCCTAAAATTGTTTCTTTTTAGGCTTGGTGTGACTTATTCACCATTCTGGGAAAATTAGTCCTAGTTTTGGAAAACTATACTAGAGCAAGTTTCAACCAAATGGGTATCCAAATCTACAAATATCTCTAAAAAAAAACCTATAGTGGGACTCATTCGCCACTTGTGGTGTAAGAGTCTAGTTTGGATTTTCTATAAATTCAAAGTCTGGATCTACTCCTTGCAGTTTGCTCAATCTATACCTCTAGGTGTTTATATCTAAAACCCTAATTTTTAGGACTGTAAGTGACTTTTTGTGAAGATTTTGACCTTTCAAGTAGGGAGATGACTCCAAAAATTTTAAAACCTATTCTTCAATCATCTCCAATCCTTCAAAGCTCCTAGATCTACAATCACAAAAAGAAAGAGAACAAAAGTGTTGATTGTTAGGGAATAGGGGTTTTCCTTGGTCAAACCCCTTTTAGGTAATTAAACCAAATGATGAAATAAGATTCAATGAAGCATGAAAATGAAGTAATGCAATTAGAACCTTTCTATGATGATGGATCTTGAATTGTTGCAACAAATGATGAAGGATATGCCCTTGAATGCCTTAGAATTGATCTTGAAAGCTATCTTGATGACCTTGTGAACACTTGAAGTGCTTAAATCTCAAGCTTGCTTGACTTGATGGCATGAATGTATGATACTTGGATTAAATGAGGATTTGAAAGCTCTCTTATATAGGAAATCCACTCACATGACCTTTAATTTGATCCCCAAGGCTGACATTGAAGAAATTTAAACTTAAAACCAATTTTTCCCACTCAAACCTTGAAAATAGCTCAAATGGAACTCATTGGCCCAAGGTAGTGAATGGGTCCCACAGGGGCTATTTTTCTAGCTAGGATGTTGAGGAGTGAAGAAATTAGATTTATATGTTGATTTTGTGAGGTCTTTGATCAAAATATTCCTTTGGATGCACAATATGGGGTCATAGGGGCCTAATAATGTTGATGTAAAGGTTATAAATGTAAGAGGGCCCAAAATCTAATGTGAAAATGTAAATAAATAAACTTTTCAACACTAAATTAAGGAAAATTTGAGTTTATTTACCTTATAAGGGCCCTAAATCACATGTCAATGTGTAGAACACCTTACAACACTAGATTAGGTCCACTTGATTTACAAGCCTCACAAATTTAATGTGAAGATGTAAATAAATACATTTTACAACACTAAATTAGGGAAAAGTTAAGTTAAATTTTCTTAAAGTGGGCCCAAGACCTAATGTGGATGTGTAAAACACCTTACAACACTAGATCAAGGTGACATTAAGTCCAATTTATCATTAATTATTCCCATATCGAGCAAGGGACAAATTTTCTACCCTATAATTTCTTGGGAATGATGGATTCTACCAAACCATTGTCTTTTTGCCCTCGTTTCTCATTCTTGTTGTATCCCCAAATCTTCATTAGTTGCAAGAATTTTTTTTCTTCCATGGGAAGAATGGGGACATGTCATTCATCTTGATAAACTAGTTTAGATACATCTTCCTCATTGACATCTCATTTTTCCAAATCCCCCCACTTGGTGAAGGTAGTAGCTGCCATCTTTATTGTTTTGGTGATTTTGTTGCTAGTTGTGGGTTTCCCATGAGATTTTGGAGAAAGAGGTAGCTCCCCCAACACAAAATTATCCTTTTTTAGTTTATATTTTCCACAACCATCATATGGTATCACTACTTTTATATTAGGAATGTTCTACATAATGGATTTTTTTTCTGAGGTAGATACAAGGGATGATGGGCCAACAAATGAGGAAGATAGTGTAGGTCCATCATTTTTATGAATCTAGGGTATCTTGTAAAACTTGGCCTCAAGGTTATTTCATTAGTAAAAATTCTTAGGATCTCCATTGATGGTAACTTCACTGCCCTCAAAAGGAAATTTTATACATTGATGGTAGGTCAAGGCCACAACTTTCAGGGCATGGATCCATGGTCAGCCAAGTAGGATGTTGTAGGGGAGATCAAGGTATAACACTTGGCATGTAGTTTCTACAATGAAAGGTCCTACTTGGATGGGTAGTGCAATGATTCCTTGCGATAACCTCTCTTGATCATAATATTCTCTGATGGTGGTACTCTTTTTTTCTCAATAGTATCCTCTGAATAGCCTAAGTTCTTTATCAACTGAATGGTGTAAATGTTCAAACTAGTACTTACATCTACTAAGATTCTTTTGACCTTGTTCCTATGAATAATTACCTCAAGGTGCAAAGCATGGTTATGAGATGGCTATGATGGTAGGTCTTGGTTTGAAAAGGTGAGAAGATGATTACTGATATGCCCTACCATAGCTTGGAATTCTTCTATATCAATATCCCTAGGGACGAATGATAAAGACAAATCTTTCTCTAAAATTTCCCTATGTGTGGATGATAGCCTCAATAATTCTAAGATATAAATCTAAGCGGGATCTTCTTAAGCTGATCTAGGAGATTGTACTTGCTAGGGTTTTATGTTGGGAATGTAGGTTGTCCCTAGGTTGAGATGAAACTCCATGGATGGTGACTTTTCCATGTCATGTGGTGACTCCACACTCTGCATTAGGCCCTTTGATTGTGAGGACGATAATGACACTATCATAGGAAGCGACTACATTAGAATAAGTATGTTGTACATTTGTGTATTTCTTAGCTTTTCTAGTGTTATTTCCCTTGATATGATCTGGCATAGGGTTCTTGTATATCTTAATATCTTGGTTATTGGGTGTTACTTCAATAGATATTTCTTCACTCTTGATAAGATCTTGGATAATATTCTTGAGTGTCATGCAATTCGATGTTTTGTGTCCTTTCATTTTTTGAAAGTCACAAAGATCTTTTTTGTTGTAACATGGTGGTTTATCTTATGGTTCCTAGTAGTTTTCAAAGTTGGGAAGTGTTATCAAATTTGACTCTACCAAATTATTCATGATAGTTTCAATGGGTTTAGAAAACTATGTGTATTTGTGTTTAGGATAGTTTTTTCTATTGGGTGTTTGACGTTGTTGTGTTTCGATGTTGTTGACCTAATTGTTTTTTTTTGGTGTTGTTTGCTACATAGTTGGTTGAACGTTAGATATTTGATTTTTTTGGAATAGGAGAACTTAGGACTACCTTAGCATCTACCACACCATCATTTGTTATGTTCTTGTTCTTAGCCTAGACACGAGGCTTGTTGCTTGAGCTACTTGATGGGAAGTTGTCTTTGTAGGCTTGATTATCTCCCTGTGAGGCTAGAGCTCTCTCAATGTTAAGGGATCTAGGGACAAGATTGTCATAGGAGGTAATGCACTACATTTTTAAGTGGAAGGATAAATTTGGATCTAAATTTTCTATGATATCCCCACTTGTTGTTCATTGGGAATGGGCCACTTTCTCTTACTAGCTCTTTACCTCCATCGTTGCAAGAAATTGGTAAAAGATTCTCCTTTTTTTTGTTTAAGAATGTTCAAATCTTCTAGAATTATGTCCATGTCAAGATTAAAAGAGAAGTGATCTATGAATTTATCAATTATTTCTTAGAAGGTTTTGAAATTTCCTAGAGGTAACTAAGAAAACCAGTCAATGGTTGGTCCTGTCAAACTTTGTGGTAAGAGGTGCATCAAATAGGACTCATTGTAGGCAACCTCCATACACATGACATTAAGCTCCTTGACATGGTCTATAGGACTCCCTCTCCCTTTTTATTTATCAAACTTTTGAACATCAAAACCAAGAGGGAATGGTACCATTGTGATGTTTCAATTGAATGTATATGGGCATAAGTTTTGCATATGGTATTTCTTCATTTTTCTCATTCTCATATCCTGCATCTCCTTTGGTAACGCCTTAAGTTATGATGACATATCATCTTGTGGGCTTGATGGAGGAAAATATTGTGGAAAGATGAATGAATTGTATGCGGGATTATGATATGATGAGGTGTTGTATGGTGTGTAAGGTGGCGTAGGATATTGAGAAGGTGATTGTGGTGAAGGCGTATATGTTCCTAGTATGTTCAAGTTGGTGATGTTCTATTGAGGATTATAGTAGGAACCTTGTTTCTATTGTTGTTGTTGTTAGGCATACTACCAAGCTAGTAATACTTATTGTTGTTGTTGGGCTACAAGTGTTTGTTGTTGTGTTTTTTGTTATTGCTATGCTAGTAAGGCTACTTGATGTTTTTTTTGGGCTTGCTATTTTTGTGCTACTAGGGTTTCTTGTTGGGCTGCTAAGGCTGCTTGATTTTTTTCTATTGTTTTTGTGCTACTAAGGTTGCTTGTTGTTGTTGTGCTTATAGGGATGCTTGTTTTTGTTGTTGTTGTTGTGCTACTAAGGTTGCTTGATGTTGTTGTTGTTGTGTTGCTATGACTACTTGTTGTTGTTTCTACTATTAGTGTGTTGCTAGGGCTACTTGTTACTGTTGTTGTTGGATGACTTGTTGGTAAGCTTGTTGTGCTTTCTATAAACCTAAGGAATGTTTTTGCAATGTAGGATCATTTGTTTTCTAGGACATCTATGATGGGTTTTGGGTGGTGATGTTTTGATTAGGTTATGGATTGTTGATGAGAGGTTGGTGGTTCCCTTGGTTTAACATTCCTTGAAAGATGGTGGATTGGGATGGAGGAATGTAAGTTTGAGGTCACATTTGATTTTGAATGATAAGGGGGGCCATGGGGAAAGATGATAATGATTCCATAAGGTATTCCAATGGTAATGGAAAATTAGGACCTTGAGTCCATTGATTAAAATGATTCCCTTGACCAATGTTTTTGGGATTTCCTTGTGTTTGGGATGTGGTCAAGGTATTACCTTGGTTGATGAGGTTCATGACCAAGGGGTTGTTTTGAGTTGGGTTGGTGATGGATGGGATGGATTTTTTTTGTGAAACTAATGGTGCAGATGAACCAATTGGGTGATTGAATAGAGATGTCCCTATTTGTGTTAAGGGTTGACTTTGCATTAGAGTGTTGGCATACCCCTATTGGTCTATTTGAGATACTTGGTCTATGCTACTTTTTTTGATGTTGGGCACACTTGTGGTACTTGTGGGGATGTATTAAGATGGGTACCCCCAATATGTTGAGTTGTTGTGAATTCATGAAGTGTTAATGGTTTATGTTGATGTAGAGGATTCTCAGGAATGGGGGGAGCACCAAAGGTAGGTGTCCAAGTGGTGGATTGAGAAGAATTAACATTGAGGGTTCCCACAAGTGTCTTGCTTTTGAATGGAAGAGTATGGCCAAAGTCTCTAGCAAGACTAGGGATGGGTGTTTGATTTAGGCCTAGTGATGGAGTCATTCGAATAGTGGATGAAGTCAAACCTTGTGCCAATGATTGTTCAACAAAATATGGGGAAAATAAAGCTATATTTTCTAGGGTTGTATGTTCTTGTTTGTACTCCATAATTTATTCCTTAGTAAGTTCAAATTGGTTGTTTGTGATTTCTTCTATCTCATATAGCCCAAATGGAGATGAAGGTTGTTGTGATGGGGTAACTTGACTTTTTGGATCAAATTCTTGAGGATTGGTATCACTTGAGGTGAATGTGATTTTGGTTTTCTCCATAATTCTCTTGTGTTGTAATATTGTCTTTACCATAAATTTTGGGTCACCTATGGGAGAGTTGTGTTGAGATTTGTAATGTTTAAACTCTCTATTTGACTCAAATATAGGTAGAAGGGATCCTCTAAGTCTCTTTAGAGCAATGATGGTAGTGGGAGATGAAAATATGAATGATATGGATAGTGATCTTTTCAATCATTTTGGGACAACACTTTTGACTTAGAGTTTGATGTTTGATGTTTGGATAAAGGATGTTTATGAGCTTGTGGATCTTTAGGGTAACTTGTGACCTTCAAGTTAAAAAAGTTCAAAGATGATAACTATCTTAACCAAATGCATGGAAAAGGATCCATTTCACATACAACTTGGCTTAGTTAGGGGTTGGTTTTATAGATGTCCAAGTCCAAAAGTCTTGGTGTGTTTTAAATTTTTGCAAAGTTTGGTCAAGTGAGGTTTGAATTTCAATAAGGGTTGGATGAAATTTTTGACCCAATGGTAACTTAGAGTGAACCTTTATTTTCAAATACCAAGGTGGTGAGAAACATGCTAGATCTCTAAAGTTTTCAAATCTTATGATCAAGTTCAAATTCTTGTGAAATGTGTAGATTTTGTTCATTCATGAAATAGCGTAGAAAATGTATCCTTTGTGATTTATCTCAATTATAGTATTGCCTTAAGATATGTCTTCTAATATACTTTGAACTATGATGTCTAAGTTTGAAATAGTGGAATGTGGACCTTCTTTATAGGATTTTGATTTTGTAAGAGATCATTTAAGACAATCCTAAGACCAGTGTTTGACTTTAAATGAGGAATTCATATTGGCTATACATATCAGGATCATTCATTGAAATACGTCTATAAAAGTTCCTTGCCAAAATGTTTATATTGCAGTAAAGACTCACAAGGTGCCTCTTGATAGTTTTTTGACTATGACATCTAAGTTTGAAGTGAAAAAATGTAGAACTTCTCTTGGGGATTTTGATTTTGAAAGAGATCATTTAGAGAAACAAAAGATTGTGAAAAAGAGGATATTTATTGTCATGCAGGAGGTGGTAATATGGGCCTTTCGGCCACAGTATCGACTTGTTCCTCTTGTTTGTCTAAGATGTATGTGGTGTTTCTCCACTGGATGGGTGTTTCCTTTGTTTCAAAAGTGAAGCTTCTCAAACTACTAATTGGGTGTTGCCACAATAATGGGTTACACTTTTTTGGACATCTTGATTTTTTCCTAAAATCACATATTTTTAGAAAATACAATGATTTATGACTTTAAAGGTTCCATTTAAATTATTTTAATTAAAGAGGGATTGATCAAACCCCCTTGGATAGAACCTTGTTAGATTTAAACCATACCTATAATCGAGTCTCATCTACACCTATCAAAATGCTAATAAAAAACCACTTTTGATTTACCTTTTGGGTGATCAAATGAATTCATTTAAAATTTATGTTTTGTAAGCCTGCAACCCTTATTATAAGCTTCACAAAAAGTATAATTTTGAAGATGTTTAATTTGATTATTATATTTATTTTTTAATTCTTGTGAATGTAGGATTTTCAATGAATATCAAGTTCTTTATTTCAAACATACGAAAAAATAGAAAAATAGAGAAAAAAAATTCTAAAAAATGAATGTACACTATTGATGTCCTTATTCCAACAAAAAAAGAATAAGTTAATTCAAATGAATACAAAAAAATTTATGCAGACCGAAGTACACCTCTGTCCAAATTATAATTACATTGACTTGGAAAATTAATTAAAAAAAAATATGTAACAAAAAATTATGAAAAAATATCCATTCCCTATATATTGGTGTGAAAATTTTGTATTTTAAAAATTAGAATTGTATCCTATCTATAAAAAAAAGTTACATGGGTTGAAGTAAACATCACTTTTTAAAAATGATGATTAGTAGAAAAAATAAGTTATTAAAAATTACATAAAATGATTCACAATTTTTTTAAAAAAATATAATTAGAATCTACATAAAATATCTAACAAATAACTAGTTTGATTCATCTTCAAAACCTTAATGGTTTAGCTGCTATTGGTACACTTAAAAATGACCTAGGCCTGCAAGCTTCATTTTTACCACTTTCATCCTAGCATAATTATGACATTTAATTATGTCCTTGGTCCACATTCGTCTATTGATTAAATAATTCATAATTATTTAATTAATTCATGTCCATTTATTCATGATTATTAAATAATTAATTTTTTTAATTTATTAAATATGTCATTAATTGTCTAAGTCTTCCCTTAATTAAATAAATTTCTTAATTTATTTAATCACCCTTCTTCAGTCATTTCTTCCTGATTATTAAATAAATAAGTTTTATTCATTTATTTAATATGTCACTAATTGTCATAATTAAATGAATTGATTAATTTATTTAATTATTGATCATATCTGCTAAATTAAATAATTACCTTTAATTATTTAAATTGACAAGATTAATATTCCTCTCATTTTAAATAAATGAAATTATTTAAAATGTCATCACAATCTTAACTGACAGTCCATTTTGGTAAATAATCTAAAAAAGATTATTTATTTGTCTCACAAAATCCATATTTTGAGTTGATTTAATTCAAATTGGTAGCTTTCTTCCAAAAATCAAATAAAGCAAGCAGATTCTTGATTTTTCAAATTTGATTTTCAGTCCACCTCTTATCTTTCTGATTTTTCAAATCTCATAAAGCAGGCTATCTTTATCTTCTTAATTTTGAAATTTTTTATTTTTGAAATTAATTATCTCATCTTTTCTCCACTGCCGATCTAATTTTCTTAGATGACATCTCAACCACTTGTCTAAGGATTTTTCCCTAACCTTGATTAGGGATTATCAGATTGAATCTCGTCCTCTAATTTTAGGTTTCTGTCAAGAGTCGATCTCGTCCGTCCATTCAAAATTACGTTTACTATAAAATGTCAATTTTGTTCATAATTTGGGGACCACTTGATCATTATAAGAATTATAGTCATTTATCATTTGTTATAATCATTTATCATAGGCATAGGCATAATTTTACTTAAATCCTTCAAACTTGCATAGGACAATGGCATAGTCAAATTGCTCACACTTGATCTGAGGGCATCAAATCATACGCTACAAGCTAGGAGGTGCTATGGAGGTGATTCATGGGATCTTCTCGAATCTGGTATAATCATTTCATTATTATTTTCTTTCATTGTGCTTCATAACTTCTTTGGGTTTATATTATTGACTTAATCATTTGCTAACCTCAAACCTTATGAAATTTAGCCATTGATACAACTATAGGTGTAAGAAAGTGAATGTCTTGTGAAAAGTCCTGATTTTAATGTCAAATTTGGCCAAAAACTGTAACCCATTACTGTGGGATCACCCAATTATATCCATTTGTTCTCCCTCAATGAGTTCAAAGTTTGGTTGAATGATAGTGGGTTTAAGGTTAGTCTGTTCAATCATAGGGATCAGACACCAAATGGTCATGTGGGGTTCAATTTGTCAATTTATCTTGCTTAAATGAGTTTCTTTTTTTACCACAAACACATTTTATTGCTTAAGCTCAATCCAAATGTATATGTCAAAAACATCATAAATTTCAAAAAGTCCATTTTGTGAAGTGGATGAAGTTAAGGGCATAGTTACCTAGGTTTACTTTGGGAATTATGGATTGAGATGTAAACCAAAATATTTAGAAGTATCTAAGAATAAATCCCTAGGAAAAGCATCAATATCAAGGTTTTTTCAAAGGGTATCCATACTTAAAACAAAGGGTTTCAAATTTTGAAAAGACTTGATGTTTGCTTCCATTTATTTTGGAACCAAGCAAGTGTTCAACTAACTCACAAGCATGAACAATCCTAGATAGGTGTGTATTTCTTAGTAGGAATACCATCATCCCCTAAGAGGTGATTAATCTATGAAGATGAAATGGAAAAAATAGGCTATGTCAAGGAAATGTAACATCTTGACACACCAAGCAAAGGAGTCCCTTCCATATTTTCTTTATTGCCTCAATCAAAAATTGGACATGGTAAGTAACTTCTTGGAGCAGTGCTACTCCAATGAACTACCTTAAAATAGACTTCAAGAGGAATGGAGAGCCATTAATAACAAGGTTCATAATTTAGACTTTCATGATAAACGAATGTTATACATGTGGAAAATTCACTCAATGAAGAGGACTCCTAGCCCTTAGAAACATCTAAGGGTTTTGATGTATCACACGGATACTAGAGGAGATGATCGTCATTATAGTGTAACTACACTAGTTGGCCAATGACTTTTGTCATGCCAAGTATTTATATCAAGGACTGAAATGAAAGCATCGCTTGGGTCGTTCCCTCTCACAAGTTGGGAGGTAGGCCTAATAAAGGTAACACATGTTTGAAGCATAAAATGTCTTTCATCACCCAAGTTTGAATTAGGTGCAAGGGGAGAGGATTAGCACTTCCATGAAGAAAAATTATACCTGTGTATTTCTCTTCACCCAAGATTGCACGAAGCGCAAGGGGAGTGGATACACACAAAAACCCTACTCAAACAATTCAGACACATGTTCATTTTAATCCATCATAGCAAAAAGAGTTCATTTTAAATGCCAATTTAAAGTGTGAAGATTTTTGTTGTTCAATTTTAAACCAACAAGAAAAATGATGTGAGGGTTCAGTTTTAACCAATTTGAACATTCACTTTAAAGCCCAAAAAGAAATCTAGTTTGGTCCCAAAACGTGAAATAAAGGCATCATAATTGGGTTATAATTTCCCCATAAGTTTTGAAATACCTGTTACAATTATATGATTTAAACAATGATATGCTCCTTCACTTCAAATGTTATCACCCAAACCTGGAAAACAAGTTAGCCTAAAAACCAAAATGAGAAGGTAGTGACATGTTAGCAATCAGATAGAGTGAAAAATTAAAGCACATGTCAAATTTTAGGTTCAATTTCTATTTACCAGTAAATTGCGATGCTAAAATCAATTGCATCACTAAATTTCATTAATAGTGTTTCCATATAGCAAGTGTGTCACTATATTTAAAAATCAATGGTATTGATCTATAAAAAACAATGAGGTCAAATGCATTGATATATCAATTGCGTCACTAAATAAAATTTTATAGTGTGGTGAAAAATAAAGTTAGTGTCACTCCTTTAATAGGCATTGATGAAATTTAATATGCATTGCTAAATTAAATATGCATCACTATTTTAAATTTCAAAGGTGTCACTATATAGTGATGTGCTGCCAAATATGTCAATGATTATCAATAGCATTGTTGTACCTAAAAACATAAGGAAAATAGAGTTTTAACAAGAAATTTGTCATATTAGTTAGTTCATTACCTCCTAGCACCAAAATATGATTGATGGCTTAGTATGTGCTTACTACACTTGATCCATGAGGATTCAAAGTGTATTCAAGCCACTAAACATTAGTCCAATAAGATCAATCATTAAAAACTAAACTAGGAATCCATTAAAACTTACATATTAAATCATGAAAGCTTTAAAAAAACCTAGAGAATTGACAAAACCAAAAACTAACATATTAAATCATGAAAGCTTCAAAAATACCTATTCTAATCTACTAAAACTTATCCTATTGGGGGAGTGGTGTCGCATTGATGTGGAATGGTGAACCTTTCCCAATCCCTTGGATAATGACCCTTTCCCCTTTTCAAATGAGTAAAGAAAGAGAATATTCTCATGGGTGAAGGAAATAGATATTTAGCAAATTAAAACAATGTTTTAACGTGCAAAAAGGGGAAAGAATATTCCATGGAAATATTCCTTTTGGAGGAATGTGAAAAGGAGGAATATTCCCTTAGAATATTCCCTTGCAAGTGGAAAGAATTAGGATTTATTAGAATTTGATAATTAAATAAAGTTTCAATTATACAAATTAGGAGAATTAGATGATATTCATTAAATAAAATTATTTAATGAAAGGTGGAAAGTGATATGATATTTAATTAAATAACTTTATGTATTTAATTTAATAAGATGAAATGTTAGCATGAAAGGGGGTGAATTAACTTGATTAGATTAATAGATGAAAATGACATAATTAATTATATAGCTAGGCTAATTTAATCAATTAAATGAAAAGTGGATGGGTTTTAATATGAAACAGTGTTAGCATACCTGATTCGAGTGCATGATATCATTTGGGAATTTTTTTAAGTGTCTACAAGTCCTAGAGGACTTTGGGGCAACCAGAGGAGTGGTAGCTATTCTACTAGATCTCCTTCTACTGGATGAACCTCCTGGAGAATCAGACATAGTTATATAGCCTTCTCTATGTACTACTTATTTATTCCAAATTACTTTGCAATACTTGCAATCATCTTATCAATAATTTACATAAATCATAGTTAGCTCCCTTCTCAACCATCTCATATGTTGTAATGATGGTAGTTGCTGATACTAAATTTTCTCTGTTGGTGAATTATATTTTTTATTTGACCATCATTGAAGCATACTTCACTGTTAGGTTTTCTAAAGTTCTTTATTTTCAATGACCTCTTATCATATGTCCCTCTAGTTAGCTCTATTATTGCATTTTTCATAGACTTCAATGTCAAGTGGTGCAAGTGCACCTGGTTTACAAAATTCCTTCAAAAGGAAAAATGGAGAAATTTGAATTTTCAATTGTAAAACCTTGTGAAAAGGTCATGTACAGGTCAATTCATATGTATTCGAGTCATTTAGAGGTTTCTAGGAGGTCAAAATATTGGAAAAAGCAAAAATTGAAATATTGCTAAACTTGTTAATAAAGTAAAAATGCAAAAAAGCAAAAATCAGGAAGTTGAAAGGTCAAGAGGTAGTTTTAGGAAGTTTCATTCGATGAGGGAAGTTGAAAAGGAAGTTAATGGTTTGGAAAGATCTTTAAAAATATGGTGGAAGGTGAGCAAAGATCATTCTTTTGTATTCTTGAAACATTTTACTAAATAAAGTCACTGTTTCCTATATTTTTAGTATTTAATCTCTTGAACCAATCCCTATATGGGTTGTACAACAGATTATAAGCTTGATCATTGTTGTGTTTTCTTGGTGTAAGGTGTTAGAAAATAATTAAAGGAGTCTTGAAAGGGTTCCATAAGTTTTAGAGGCTAAATATCTATGTTTTGACAAAAAAACTAGTCAAGGGGTTAAGAGTCATGTAAGAAGTATAACCCCATCCCACCATTGTAGAATATTTAGAATGGTGGGATGAATTATTTTGAATGTATTTAGAATTTTTTAAGTGATTTGTGTGTGGACAAGAACAAGGAAGGCAAGGGTATGAAGTTATGATGCTGCTCCAAGGATATTTTAGTGAGTTTTATGCATTGATTGGTGCCTATAGTCTATGGTTTGAAGATAAATCGGTTGCAAAGGTTTGGAAATGGTTTCTAAAGCATAGGAAGAGATAATCAAACATGTTTAAAGCATTGATAAAGTGGCAGGTGGTATGGAGTACACTTTCCTAACAAACTCTCATGTGGTAAGCTTGTTTTGGTACATAAAATAAGGGCTTGATTGATTAGCATTTATTTGTGCCTAACTATTCTGAGAAATGGGTGAATCCTAAGTTTTGTAACATGAATTAAGACTTTTCAGAGTTATCAAGTGTTTTGGTGGTGATTTAAGGTGACCTCCTTTGTAATTTTGACCTAATTAAGCTTATGTTGAAATGGCACGGTCATGTTTTTTGTTGTTTTTCTTTAGAAAAGGTGTATCTGATGTTGATTCATGTAATTGTATGTTATAAAGGGTTCCTAAAAATGTATATTTCCTGAAGGGAAACAATGAGGAACAACAAGGATACCTAGTTTAGCCATATTTCCATACTACTAGGGTTTTGGGGTTTGAATGCTATAAATTGTGATTTTGACAAAATAGTGATATGAAGGTTTTAGTTTTTCTTGAAGTTGTCAATTTAATGATGTTGAAGGTGCCTTGGAAGATTGGAAAAATATCTGAAGCCAGAATGGAAATTTGTAGTCATTTTGTCTTATGGAACACTAGTTGTATTGAAGTATAAAAAGTGTTTGCTAAGTGAATTGATGAGTATTGAGTTTTTTGATCAGAATGTTGCCTTATTTAAGTCATTGTAATGTGGAGGAAAGTGCATTATTAATCAATATTTGGTAATATGATGTATTTTTTCCTAGAAAAGAGAGATGTATTGAAGGGTGAAAGAATCAATAGTGAAAGAGATGAATGAATCTATTTTTCTAATCAGGTTTTTTGTTGGTACAATCATTTTTATGATGGTAAAGATGAATTTGAGTTTGATAATGATGTGGATTATTGATTTGGTGAAACTAATGACTGAAAGCTGTGTGAATGGATAGAGAATTTTTTATGGATAGATAAGTGAATTTGGTAAAATGAATAGTGGATTTTGGGTGATTGTTCAATTTGATCTTCTTAGTTGATTTTGGGTCTTGAGTACCCTAGATGATTGATGTTTTTGGTAGATGCTCTTGCATCATCAAGAATATTCTGGTTGAACATAAACCTATAACAACCCTAATCACCTCCTTTTTTATCAAGTGGGGTATGTCAAGCCCAAAAAACTTATCATGCATTTTTCTTAAAGTGTATCTAACCCACACATCATCACAAAAAAAGTTAGGAAAACTATGCCATACATCAAGCTTCTTCTCTTCCAAGATCTCAAATTTAGGTTTCAATTTGAAGTCATTTTTGGTGAGTTAATTAACCCACACATCACTCATTTTTCCATGATCATATTCGTCCAAATTTTCATGAATATAAAGTCTTACATCCTCTATGTGCAAAACCCCATATGGGATGTGCGAAAATGCACCATCTGGATCATCGACCAAAATTTTTTTGGGATGCCATTTGAATTTGGGTCAAGGACATTTGATAAGCTCTACAACTTGTGGTGTATACATTTTTACAGAAAATGAAAGTACTTCCTGAAACTAGGGAAAATGGAAAATAGAAATACCTTTTTAAATCACTTTTTGGCTAGGGTTTCACTTGCACTAGATCTCAATTTCTTCAATCACTCCACTTCACCTTTAACTACTTTATTCTTCTTGAATGTTCATTTAAAAATTATTTTTGATTAAGTGAAATCACTTATAAACCCTTTAGAAATTGACCTAATTTTCTATTGAATGCTTCAGTTGATAAAGTTGTCAAACCCTATCTATATGCACAGTCAACTTCAAATTCTCTGGAAATTTTTGCAACTCAATATTTTTCACTAGTTCATTCTCGAATAGCTTAAACATGACAACCTACACCATATATCCATGTGTTCTAGCATCACCACCATTTCTCTAGCAAGGGATAATGAATTTTCTATTACTGCTCCCCCTAAGCCAAATATTTCTCCTTAGATTCTAGACCAATCATTTGCACCAAATGTTGGCATAGACTCAGGATTTGTTTCACTATATTCCTTCTTTTTCCAAATATTTTCCATCTCTTTCTTCATCTCTGCTAGATCAACCTTTTTTACCAAATCATTCTTCTTTACCAGATTGTT
Source organism: Sequoia sempervirens (assembly GCA_007258455.2). Lineage (NCBI taxonomy): Eukaryota > Viridiplantae > Streptophyta > Pinopsida > Cupressales > Cupressaceae > Sequoia > Sequoia sempervirens. The sequence continues at coordinate 5,321,447 of VDFB02000363.1, read as the reverse complement.
CTTCTTCATATTCTTACTTCTTTAAAACTTAGAGATATTTCTAGGTCTAATATAATTATAACATATGACATTATTTTTAACATGATTTCTTCCATTGATTCTAGATCCTCATTGATTAGCTTTATGCCCAAATCCATTTGATTCATAATAGTAGCCATTAAAATATTGAACCCTTATACCATTGTTACAGACATTTATCATTTGACTTTTAGATTAATTAGCCTTATGACCAAACCTCTTACATGTAAAACACTAATTGGGAAAAGATTGAACATTTTGATTCATTTTTCTTATACATTCCATAACCTTATGACCAAACCTCTTAAATGTAAAGTACTAACCAGGAAAATATTAATCATTTTGATTTATTCTACTTCTACATTCCATACCCTTATGTCCAGATTTATTGCAAGAATAACATAAACCATTAAAATATGGGAACCTTTGTGCATTTTTTTGTATGATAGGAGGTCTTTTGAAGTCTCTCCTTTGATTCTAGACTTATTTTCCATTGCTATTCTTATCTTCAATCTTCTTTCCAATTTGATTTGGAGTTTGATTTGTCTTTGAGCTTTAACCTTTCTCAAACCTTAATCCTTCTTTTTCTTTAGATCCTTTCTAGTTTGTAATCATTTCCTCAAAATTTGTAGAACTCATCTTGAATTTTTGTTCATGGCTCCTTTCTTTCTCAAGATTTGATCTCAAGGTCACAACTTCTTCTTCAAATTTTCTTTTCATTTTAGCATTCAGGCATTCTTCAACTCTTTTTCCTTCTTCAACTTGTACTTTCAAACTGGTCATTGTTTCATTTGATGTTTTTGATTGCTCATTGACCTCCTTATGTCTTTCTCTAAATTTCTTAATTTTCTCTCTCAACTTTCTAATTCATTCACCTACATCTTTAACATTTTTTTAGATCTTTGTTTTCACCTTCAATTCTTTCCAAATCTTCAAGAGCTAGTTTGAGTTCTCCATTCATGTCAACTATTCCATCTTCTTCTATGAATCCAACTATAGGAATCTCTTCTAGTCGACTAGTAAATCTTATAATAGCCATGTGTTCAACCTCCAATATCTTCCCCAAGTGGTTAAGCTCCTTACAAGGAACCATTATTTGATACCAATTGTTGAACAATTAGAATACTAAGAGGGGGGGTGAATCAATATTCTCTAAAACCACTTAACCATTTAAACATTCATTCCACATAACATATTCAATTTGCAGTAGGAAAATAAAGCATGGAAACAACCATCAACATCACATAAGACATGCACACCATTTTTTTACATTGAAAAAACAAAATGGAAAAAACCACAATGAGGATTGGCTCACAATATATTATAACTAGTTATATGATATTATAGAATTTCTCACTACAGGTGGACTCATTGTCCAAGTAAACTCACTAACCACTGAAAGAAGAAAGGATAGAAAAGAGTGGTGGCACACAACCAATATTTGAACTATTACAAATATATCTACAACATGCTAGGATATAGTTACATTGAAGCTCAATATACCAACTTCACACACTTCATCTACACTAACACTTTGTTCTACTCTACATTCACCTTATACTCACACAATTTGTATCAACAATTACATAACACTCATATCACTTTCTTTAAAACACCAAAAAATATCTTACATGTGCATCTACTTTATCCACAAACACATAAAACATCAATTAGGCTAGCCTAATCATATGTATCATACAAATTATATCTTTTCGGCTCAACACACACACATACACAATTTACAAAAAAAATCAAAACTTATAACACATTCAAATAGGTTGGCATGGACCTATACTAGCTCCCACTTAATGGATCAGAACTTATTAAAACTCCATAATACACAAGGCTTATTAGGTCAGTACTAGTAATGACCTAACCTAGAAATTCACCAACTATCCAACCATGAATAGACATGTAGACCTCCAAACATCATGCCACTTGGAATTCACACTCTATTGACACCTATCAACATCTCCATAGATCCGTAAATCTAGACACCAATACATGGAGAGATGTAGATCCTCCAAAATAGACATACTATACTCGTAACACTATATCTAGTATATCAAAACTTCTATCATTTATATCTTCAACTCCGAAAATTGAAACATTGTGAAACTTTGTATTTAGACTCTTCTAACATCCAAAAAAATTACACCAAAACCATAGAGAAATATTTTACACAATGGACCAATGTGGACAAAATTTTTGGATGTCTTGTACATAGGAAACACTCTTTTAACACTTATTCAATTTCTCACTTCAAATTTCTTCACCAGATCAAACCTTTTTTAAATATTGGACTTGATAATCATCTACAAACATGATAAAATTACACAAATTGGTCTGCATTGTCATCATATTAGAATACAATGTTGAAATCAATGACAACACTGGATTACATACTATACAACTTATACTTATACTCCTTGATCATGTTGTTGATAAGCATATCAATGGCAATCTTCTTATTCTTCCAACACTTGACATGGTTAAAATTTCTCTATAATGTTTTAAATCACTATTTGATTGCAAAAATATGCAGAGATAGAGTTAAGCACTTGAAAAAAAGAAATCTTTAATCTCTCAATTGAAGAAGAAATTTTCAAAGTAAGTGCAATATTTTTAGTATATGAGGTAAACTATTTGAAAAAATTTCTTACCAATTATACAAAAAATTCAAGAGTCTTAGAGGGAATTTTGTAATATAAAATCAATATTTCACTATTAATAAGTGGATAAAAAATTGAGGTTGGATTTTTCCACTTGTACATTGAAAATACAATTTGGATAGGATGGAAACCTAGCTTTGACCCCACTATAGATCTCAACTAATCTGCACCCGTTTGGGTTCCTTTGCGAAGAATTTCATTGGAATATTGGGATGACTTTGTTTTCCAATGTATTGGTGATTTGATGTGTCACTTCATTACTTCAAACACCATCACCATAATGAAATCTAGGTTATTTTTTCCTTGGTTTTGTGTTAATATTGATATTAACAAGTCTTTACCCAACTCTATGATGTTGAGCTCCAAATTTGGGTCTTGGAATCAACAAATTTGCTATGAAAATGTTATTATTTATTGCAAAAAATGTGTTGAACCTATGCATCTTATTTCAGACTATAATTCCACTGTTAAACAAAACCCCAGTTCTAGTGAACCCCCAATGGATGACATCACAAATAGATATCCTTTCAAGTCTGATCTCCTTAAAATTATTGACTCCTTGACCAAATATAGGCCTTTTGTTTACCCTAACTCTGTTCTATGTATGAATTCTCCTAGAAATTTTTTTTGGACAATCCAAGGAGTGTACATAGTCTTTTTGTGGTCCCTGAGGTTCTACTGGTGGAGATGGTTTTCTTTGACCCTGCCTTAGATCTATGTATGACTTCTCCCAGCAAAATTTTGTTGGAAAATTATTCTCCAAATAGTTTACATTGTTTTTTGGTGGCCCTTGAGGCTTCATTGGTTAAGATGGTGAGTGTTCTAACCCCTAACCATGATTTGATTAGGGATGTTGAAGAGGGAGAAATACTATGTAGGGAAGTTGATAGGAAAGCCTTTGGATCCAAATAGATAGACTCAATTTCCCTATCACAAGGCCAAACCAATGAAGAAGATGGTTGAAAAACTCCAAAGAGGAAAGGTAAATAAAAGAAAGTAGATGTGGGGGGGAATCCAAACTTGGAATACCCAACCAGCAAAAAACCAAAAATAGGGGGACAACCAAAGAGATTGTTATTAGAAAATAGAGGACATTGAAAGTGTCCTTAGAGAAAGTGTCTAAATGAAAGTCATTTCCTAGAATGTGAGAGGACTAAATGTCCCACACAAATAGCTAGATTTGAAGAATTATGTGTGGGAACACAAGATATATGTATTGTTGTTACAAGAAATTAAAATGAAAAAGAAAACTTTGAACACATAGCTAAGTACATTTGGGAAAATGATAATTTTTCCTACAGTGATGTAGATGGGGCTTCGGTTGGTCTATTTGTGATGTGGGATCTTAATAGACTAAGGGGTATTGAAATCTTCCTAAGCAGGAGTAGCGTGGGAATCCATTTCTCTCACTCTAGTTTTTCTTGGTTTTTGATGAACATCTACTCTCCCAATATAAGGAATGCTAGGAAATCCCTTAGGCAGGATCTCACTGACTAGACACAAAATAATAGGAGGCCCACCAGTTAGTGGCAAGAGAATTTAACTCTCATTTATACCCTTCAAAAAAGAGTAAGGGAATGATAGACTATTATGATAATATGGCTAACTTAGTTGATTTTTTAAGTAATATGGGGCTAGTAGACATTGACTTATAATGTCAAGATTTTACTTGGACTAATAGGTGAATGGGGGATAGTCTAATCTAGGATAGAATTGACATTCATTTTATCTCCTAATTCAATGACATTACTTAACTCCAATCTTCTAGTATTGCCCCAGACTATCTCAAACCGTAACCCTCTTCTATTGGTCATGAATGATCACTTTGTTATTGGTCCTTTTCCCTTTTGGTTTGAGATCATGTGGAATTACTACTTGAACTTCAGGAATAAAATTGTTGATTAGTGGAATATCCTTGTACATGGCTCCCTCATGTTTAGGGTATTCCATAAACTCAAGTATATCAAAAACATGGTTAAAGGTTGGAACAAGAGGATGTTTGGAGATGTTTTTCGTCAAAAAAGAGTGATCTCTGATAAATATAGGATGAGACAAAAAAGGATGGAGGAAGGATATTCTAGACTATAGATTTACGAGTAGGAAAGAGATGAATGCATGGAATGGGATAAAGTATTGAAAAAAGAGGAGATATTCTAGAAGAAAAAATCTAGAGTTCAATGGCTGAATGATGGTGATAGAAACAATTAATTCTTCAAATGTTTCAGCCCTCAAGCATAAGAAAAGGAACTAGATAAAAAAGATGAAACATGAGTTAGGATTTGAACTTACTACCCCTAACCATATTGGTCTATTGTCCTTTGGTTATTTCCAATGTGCCTTATTTGAGCCTATTGTGGCCCCTAATTCTACTTTGGATAACCTATTCCTAGATCCCTTTCCTACTTCTCTATCTTGTGAGGATAATGAGAATATAATTGGTTTTGTCACTCCAGAGGAAGCTAGCATGACTGTGTTTATTATGGGTGCCTACAAGGCTCCGAGACCTGATGGATACCCCTCATTTTTTTCTAGTTATTTTGGGACATTGTTGGAGAGGACTTAATTATTGTGTCCAAGGACTTTTTCAAGTCTATTAAGCTTCTCAAACACTTGAATCATACTGTAGAACCCCAATCCCAATATCTGCAAAACACCATAAAAAAATACATTAGAAGATCATATGCAAGTAAGAACAAGGATTCCCCATGAAATCCATTAACAAAACTCAAAATAGGAATGAAAAGAAGAATACAATGAAAGAACAAGAAAATAGATTAAATCCTATTGAAAGTAATGAAAACTCTTGATCCCATGGGGGAATTGATGCCAATTTGATGTGAAAATTGGCCCTTTCCCAACTCCAATGATGCAATGTTGATTGATTATGAAGAGTGATCCACTTGATGAAGACCTCCAATGTGCTCCAAGATAAAGATCTGCATAACCTAGCTAAGATTGGATGAAATTGGATGAAGATTGCTATGGATTTGAGTATAGTAAGTTTACTCAATTTGTGGATGATCAAATGAGGAATAAAGCCTCTTATTTATAGAAAATCAAGTTGAAGTTTTTTGAAGGAAAAACCCTGACACACAGGCTTCATGGTTGTTACGTGGCTTCGGGTGGGGGAGGTCGTGCCCTCCTCCACAAAGGTTTGGCTTTGCATTGTAGTTTTTGTCTTATCTGTTGTGTTGTTCTCCATTTCCCTTTTATTTTCTCTCAATGCTTTTTTTCTTTCTTCCCTATTGCCTGTGAGCGTGTTGGTTTATGTTGCGCTGGTTTTCCTCCTTGGTGGAAGGGGGCATGGAACCCCCCTGACCCCCTCTCTAATGGGGATTCGGCGCGCACTCTCCTTAAGTCTTTTAAAGATGTAGTTTCAGAGAATGGCCCTGTTATCCCTGTTGGTGCCAAGTTCATGGTTGAAGCGGTTCTGGAGGTAAGCGGTCTCAGAAATGGTGGAAGCATGGAAGGTAAGCCTCTTCCTGAGCACTCTTACTCTGCTAAACTTGTTCCCAATCCTGAGATGCAATCTGTTATTAATTCTGAAAGGAATAGATTAAAGAATACTGCTATTTTCTTTGCGGCGTTGGATGTAAACAAATTACCAGCCCACAAATTTCTTGATTCTTGGTTTATAAATGTTTGGGGCAACAAGTTTGGCATTCAAGTTAATTTCTGCAGAATGCTACAAAAAGGGTTTGTGATTTTTTTTAAAAACTACGAAATGCAAGAAAAACTACTGGCAAAATTGTATTGGAATGTTGGGGATTGTAGTTTTAGGGCTCTTGCTTGGTCCCATGTGGCCATTGCTGAAGAGGTGTTAGCCCTATCCTGTCCCAGATGGGTTGTGGTTAAGAATCTCCTGCCCAAGTTTTGGAAGCTTATTCCTCAGATTCTTTCCCCTTTCGGTGAGGTTCTTAGGGTGGATGAGGCAAAGGTCTCCCTCCTGTACCTTGACACTTGTGCTTTGGTCTCTTTGCTGCCTGGAGTTGAATTTCCAGATAGAATTGTGGTCTCTGATGTTGAAAGTGAGTTTTCCTATCTGCTGGAGGTATTAGGCGGACTTAATGCCTGCTACCTGTGTAGAAAGGAGGGCCATTTTCATTCAAAATGCCCCTTAATCCGTAAAAAGTCTGCTATTAGCAATCGGAGCTCATCTCCTGATTCTAGCAACTTGGGGATGGCCTCCCATCAAGTGGTCGCTCCCTCCCTGTCAACTCAGGCAGAGGATCCTTGCCACCATGGGGAAACTCTATTGGCGTCCGACTCTATCTAGGAGGTGCCCATGAAGAAGGAGGTAACTCCTTCCAAGTGTTCATTGGCGGATGGGATTCCATCCTCGGCCTCGCTATCTAGTATGGGTGCTTCATTTGTGGATTGTAAGTCTTCTGCCAGTCAGGTGGCTGGTAAGGATGTCGATGCCTTGCTTTCCTCCCCCCTTGCTGGTTCCAATCACTCTCATCCCCTGAATTCTGATTTTGCCAGTGCCCTGAGGCAGAAATGCAATGCCCAATAGTTGGCCTTGAGAAAAATTAGAGAAAGGATTTAGGTGAATCACCTTAAAGATTGGCCAGCAGGCTTTAGGCCTGAACCCCAGGTGTCAGAGGGTTGTCTCTCTAGAGGCGATAATTAGTTCAATATTAAAATTAGTTACCAGAGCACGGGTACGATGGATGAGGGGTCGATGGTTGGGAATGAGGAGGTAGCTCCACCAACTAGTAACTCTGCCCTAGTTTTAAATAATAATTCTCCCACCAAGCATTGCACGTTGCTTTGTGGTGATGAGATGGTTAATAATGGGTGTAACCCAAATGTGCCTTTCAGCCCTCACATTGAGTCAGGGGGGAAGAACTGCAGAGATTCCATGGAATCTGATTGCACTATTGTTGTGGATGCTGCTAACCTGATCCCCAACCACCATCCCTCTCCCATGGCACCTGTGGCTTCTGGGGAGGAAGAATTTGCTACTGATAATGTTCCCATTTTAAAAGACAACCAGTTGGCCCCTTTAGGCTGCACAGATGCAGTCTCTACTTTGGAAGGAAACAATAAGTGTGGGACAGTTGACCCTCACCTTACCATAGAAATTGGGAATAACAATTCTTCTGTTAGCTGCAACCTGGAACCCACAAGTACCATAGGATGTTGTGTCAAGGAGAATAGCACTAATGGGCGGCCTTTACATATGCCCAAGACCAAAGTTGGTCCTGGGAGACCAAGCAAATATGGGACACCCTTGGCTGTGAATGGAGGAGGAATTTAGTTTGTTAAAAATAAGAGGAAAAAAACTAGTCTTGTGATCCCTACTCCTCTCTCTAAAAGGGCGGAGGTGGAGGGTAGAGTTACGAACTATTTTGATCACCTCAAGGGTGATCCAAAAGAAATCCCCTTAACCTGTGATAATGAATTTTAACTGCATTTCTTGGAACGTCAGAGGGCTGGAGTCCCCTGACAGGAAGTATATAGTTTGAAGGTTTCTTAATATGGAGGCTAACAAGGATGTTGTGCTCTTGCAAGAAACCAAAGCCACGGGATTCACTCTTGATACTAATCTGAAGTTCATCTGGAATGGGTCCTCCTATTTTACCACCTTGCATGACAGAGGTAGGGGGGGAGCGGCCATTCTCCTTTCTAACAAGTGGTCTCATTTTGTCTCTGGCCAAGGAATCTCTCCCTGTAACAGAGCAGTCTGGATCACTATTGAAAAAGGGGACTGCAAGGTTGGCATCTGTTCCATCTATGCACCAAACGACTACAAAGAAAGAATTAGTCTTTGGCAGTGGTTAATGGACCTGCCGGATGTCCCTTGGATTCTTGGGGGAGACTTCAACATGGTGGAGCACTTGGAGGACAAGTGGGGGGGTCTTGACATGGACTGGAAGGGTAGTGAAAAGTTATTTTGGCTTAGGTTGAAAACCAAGTTAAATTTATTTGACCCTATGGAAGGGGGTAAAAAAGAGTGCTAAGGTATCTGGTATACTTGGTGCAACTCGCAGAAGGGTGGCAAGAGGATTTATTGCAGGCTTGACAGATTTTATGCCAACCAAGATTTTTTCAATTTTATGCTGAACAACGATGGGCTTAAGGTGAGTGTACATCCGTACACTTTATCTGACCATCATCCCATTAAAACCACTTTGTTCGCTGCTCATGGCCGGCCTCAGCAAGCTGTCAAATCTCCCCTTTTTAGGCTGAATACCTACCTCCTGGATGACAGGGACTGTGTGGATGCAATATCCACCCTCAGAGAGGTCAATAAATGGATGTTGAAAGATCTGAATGCCATTGACAGATGGGATCAGAATGTCCTTTGCTGGACCAAATTCTTCTAGACCATTGGGAAGAAGAAGGATTTAGATAATAGGAGGGAAGAAGTTGAGTTGCATAAGAAGTTGCTTTTTATTGAAACCAAGCTTCAAGAGAATCCAAATGATGAGGCTCTTTGTGAGGATCTCATCTTGGTTAAGAACCAGCTAAGAAAGATTCAAAACCGCAAGATCCAAGGGCTCAAGGTTCGAACTAAACTCAACTGGGTGAGTTGTGGTGATAAAGGATCCAAGTTCTTCTTTAGATTCTTGAAAGAAAAAAAATTTAAGGAGCGGATTGAGTAGATCTGTGATGGTGGTGATACTCTCAATACTCAGGATAGTATTATGAGCAAATTCCATTCTTACTTTAAAATGTTTTTTGTGTGGAAAGTAGTAGTGAAGAGAGTCACAATGCTAGGATGTTCATTAGAGGTATTATCCCCCAAAAGATCTCCAAGCAAGATGCTTCCTTAGACGCTAACATTACTGAAGAAGAAATCAAGAAAGCCATCCTCTCGATGAGCAATGATAAATCTCCTGGTAGGGATGGCTTTCCCATTGAATTCTACAAAGCATTTCCTGAGTGGATTAGCGAAGACTTACTGCAAGTGTATCAAGAAGCTCTAGTGAAAGGTTCCCTGGGAAGGAATATTAACAGGGGCATCATTAAGCTCCTTCTGAAAGGGGGGGACAAGTCACTTATCAAAAAATGGAGACCTATTACTCTTCTGAATGTCTCCTACAAGATTCTTGCCAAGGTGATTGCGCTAAGATTGGTGGATATCCTCCCCAAGTTCATTAATCACACCCAAAAAGGATTCATCAAAGGTAGATATATCTTGGAGAATCTTATTACTAGCTGGAAGTCGTTGGAATGGGCTAGACACTCCAATCAAAATATTGCCATGCTCCTGTTGGATTTCAAGAAAGCTTATGACAGGGTCGAATGGGCCTTCCTAAGGACCACCCTGGAGGCTTATGGTTTTCCGGTTAACTTTTTCAAGATGATCGACACTCTTCTTAAAGATGTCATTGCTCAGGTGGATGTTAATGGATCCCTCTCTACTGAGTTTGATTTGGGTAGGTCGATCAGACAGGGATGCCCTTTGGCTATAGCTCTTTTTGTCATAGCTTCTGATGCCCTTCATTACCTGCTTAGGGAAAACACCGTGTCCCCCAGGATCAATGGCATAAAGCTCCCTGACTAGGCTGAGATCCTGAATATTCAGTTTGCTGATGATACGGCTATATTCCTTGAGCTGGAGGAAGATAACATGAAGGCCCTGATGGAAAAACTATCTCTTTTCTGTCGTGCATCAGGTGCTAAAATTTCCATTGCTAAATCTTGTCTCCTCGGTTGGTAGGAAACCCCTCCTGATTGGGTTAAGCATTATGAGTTCCAGTGGGGAGGTCCTAATAAGAAAGTTTGATATCTTGGTATTCCCTTTGCGGTCAGTCCCAACTTGAAGGATATGTGGATTTGGATTAGGGAGAAAATTGAGAAGAAGTTAGCGGGTTGGAACAAGCAGTACCTTTCGCTGGCTGGGAGAGCTCAAGTTTGTCAAAAGATTCTTTCTTCGTATAGCATTTATTTCGCTTTGGTTTGGTTCTTCAACAGTTATCAAGTTGATGAAGTCCAGAAGAAAATTAGATCCTTCCTTTGGTCGGATGGGAAAGGTAGAAGGAAGAAGCACTCGGTCAATTGGAAGTGGTGCTACCTTGACAAGTCGAGTGGTGGCATTGGTTTGAAGGACCTCAGGCTTCAGGGCACTGCTCTAGCTGCCAAGTGGATCGTTAAGGCGCTAGTTGGCAATGAGCCTTGGAAAATCCTTGTGAGGAACAACATTCTTTTATCCACCCCCAAGAACGCTAAGTCTTGGAAAGCCCTGCCCTTTAGTGATATTCTCTTTGGCAAGCACTCTATGGTCCCTGCTGGTTCCATGGTCTTTAAGAGCCTTTGGAAAGCTTGGGATTCGATTAAGCACAATGTGAAGATGAATAAAGATTATATTTATTCTTGCAATAATAATGTCAATTGTTACCCCTTTAGTTCCATTTGGTAGAACTTGGAGCATAAGTCTAAACCTTTGGCGCTGCTGCAGGGTTGTTCTGCGAAGAAGTGGGCTCAGAAAGGCATCCTTTCTTTCAAAGATATTATCTTGAATGGTCATATTAAAGATTGGAATAGCTTGGCTAATGAATTCAATCTAGCTGATTCTAGTTGGAGGACTTATAACACTCTCAGTATGGCCTGTAGAGGCGTCAGTTTTTTGAATGTTATGGAAAAGAACCTGGACATTGCCAATGATTTTGTTTGGAAAAATGGCTCGAAGCTCTCTGATTTAACTGCCAAGATTATTTATAACACTCTCAATAATGATAGTTCTATTACGGATCATCTCAATAAATGTTGGAATGTCTCTCTCTCTGATACTCAATGGAAAAATGTTTTTAACACCATGTGGTATAATGTGAAGGAGTCCAAAAAGGCTCATTTTAGGTGGTTAATCATTCTGCACAAAGTTCCTTTCCAAATCAATTCTCATGATATCGATATTTGTAGTCTGTGTAGAGTTCCTGAATCCATCAATCATATTTTTTTTATTGCTTGTATGCTAAAGAAGTGTGGAAATGTTTTTGTAAGGACTTGTTCATTTGGGATAGAAATGACAATTTTTTGTGGGAACATGTTATTCTTTATGATATGAAGCTTAATAAAGAATTTAAATTATTCTGGTTTTGTTTATCCACTGAGATTATGTGGCATATCTGGATTGCTAGGAATGAGGAGAAGTTTAAGAGTAGCAGGAGATCGCTTACTGAGTCTTCTAAAAGACTCACATGTGCTAATATTATTTTGTAGGTTATGATGCATTTGGAAATCACAATGTCTGGCTTCTAGAGGCAGCTGAGGGAGGATGCAGTTAAGGCTCCTGGGGAGGCACTTAAGTCTGAATATTCTCATCACAAAGGAATTAAAGAAGATGGAGTCTTTCTGAGGGCCTTTCAAGAGTTCCAGAAGGCTTTTAATAAAGCTATTACTTCATCCGCTTGAGGCTATTTTTGTCTATAGTTGTAGATTTTTTTACCTAATGAGCAGTAAATGTGCAACTTATTAATGGAAGACAGTTCACCAAAGGAGAAATTGACAGTGGAGACCTTGGCTGGTTGGAGATCTTCAGCAGGATTCATCAACTTAGGAAATGTGGTCATCACCATAGAGATATCCAAAGACAAATTCTAGAAGTTTTTTGGAAAATGGCACAGTCAATTTCAACCTTCAGGAGGCCAAGTACGGGCACACATGGCAGGAGGGCCACCCCAACATAGAAACTTAGAAATCTTTCTAAAAACCTTGCATGATTCTCAAAGAGAATTAAAAGAAGGAACAGTGAACAATAAGGAGGAGGCAAGCGTCAGAACACCAAGAATGCACAACTGTACTAGTATAGAGGAGGACAGTTCAGTAGATGAGCAATTGGTAGTGGTGATCCTTGCAGGTTGGAGGACTTCAGCAAGCAACAACAGTCCCAGTAAATATCAAAAATGAAGTTGTTGGCACCTTTGTGTATTCAGTAATATACCCGTTGATATGTATTTTTGTTGTAAATGGCCATATTTTGGTTCTTATTTGTAAAATTCTACTGAACAGAAAGTAATTGTATATATACTGCTCATAACAGTTAGGCAGCTACAGGATAGGCTTGTTGCATACCTGTAGCTGATGGCTGATATGGAAAATTGATGTAATTTTGTTGTTTTCACTATATTCAATACAAAAAAAAATCAAGTTGAAGAGATGTCCAAAATGGAGCAATGTGGGACTAAGAATCAACTAATGGCAAGATGCCACTTGTCAACATGTGAATGGATGAAGGATGTGCAAGTTTTGAAGAATATGCCAATAAATGCAATTAGGTGGATTTTGAAATTGTTGAAATGACATGCAAGAGGGAAAGAACATGCATTGAATGCCACTTGGCTCAAGGAAAAAGGACTTATTAGGTGGAGTAAATGCCTTGTTTGAAGGACAAAGTCCACTTGGATTTTGAATTCAAATTTGAGGAATATTCCATTTTTATGCCTTTTGAGAGAAAATAGAGATTTAATAAATGAATTAAATCTATTTTCATGTGCAAGTTGCAAAAGCTAGAGTATGGGACATGGATCAAGATTAAATTAATTGAGGTTTAATTAATTTAATGAGGATCAAAATGATGTGACATATTGATTTAGATTTTATGGATTTATTTAAATCAAATATGAGAAGAAAAGGATTTAGAGATAGTTAAATAAATATTTTTGATTTATTTAACTAAAGAAGGTGAAAGTTAGATTAAATCAAACAAATGTAATTTATTTATTTCAATAGGATGACTTTTAGATATTTAATCAAATAAAATAAATTATTTAATTAAATAGAGATAATTAGATCAGGTTGATGGATTTAATTAATGGAATAGACTGACTTAATCAAATAAATGATTTAATTAATTAAGGAAGGATAATTGATGAATTTAATCAAACAAGGGAATTTGATTAAATGGTTAGACCGAGGGATGATTTAGGATGAAACAGTGTTAGTAGTCAGGATCAGATGTGCAACATTAATTAGTACATTTTCTATGTCTACACATACCTTCCTAGCTCTCATTCTCAAAAATGATGACCCACAGACCATGGTCAACTTTTGATCTATCAGCCTATGTAATGCCATTTATATGATCTCCAAAATTCTAGTGAACTACCTAAAACCTTTCCTAGAAAAAATGACTAGTCCAAGCCAAAAAGGCTTTATCCCATGTAGTCATATCATGGATGCTACTATAGCCACTCATAAAATTTTACACTCCATGGATAGATGTAATAGTGCTAGTATGGCTTTTAAGTTGGAAATTTCAAAATTTTATGATAAATTCCTATGGAGTTTTCTACCCAAAGTATTAGCTAAGGTTTACTTCAATCAGAGTGTGATTAACCTCATTTTGTAGTGCACTACAACTATGAAATATTTTTTTTTGGACAATGGGGTTCCCCATGGGTTCTTTAAGACTAAGAGAGGTATAAGATAGGGTGATCCCCTATCTCCATACCTGTTTAAAATGGTTGTTGATGTTCCAAGTAGGAATGTTGCTAGAATGCTAACAGAGGGATCTATTAAGGGAGTTAAACCCTACTACCATCCTAGAACATATTGTCATACAATAGTTTGTCGATGATACCATCTTGTTTAAGAAAGCTTTAGTTGTGGAAGCAAGAAAATGGAAAATTTTCCTTAACAACTATGTTGCTTGTTCCAGCCAATGTATAAATTGCAACAAGAGCATGATTTATTTCATTAAAAACACTCCTATTTTGCAAGATAAAGTGACTATTGTTCTAGGTTGTGTGAGTGCATCACTTCTTTCTTTGTACTTGGGTATCCCTCTTATTATTAAAGATGTTACTCCCACCTTCTAGAATTCTATCCTTTAGAGAGTTCAAAGGAAATTGTCTTGGTGGAAAGGCTCAATCCTTAGTCATGCTAGTAAGTTGCAACTCCATACTACTACCCTTCAAGGTATCCTAGTTTATTTCCTATCTATATTCAAAATTCCTAGATACATAGTGGAAAATTTTGAAAAAATAAAAAGGAACTCCCTCTAGTTTGGTATAGAGGAGAAAAAGAAGTTGGCTCTAATCAGTTAGGATAAGATCTACCTTCCTAAATCTTGTGGGGGGATAGGTATAAGGAAAATCCAACCTACCAAAAAATATTTTCTTGCAAAGGTTAGATGGGACTAGTTAAGGAATAGGAAGGATTGGTGTAGACTTATGAATGCTATGTACCTAAGTAACTACCCTCTAATCAAGTGTATCTCGAATGAACACCCTAGTGGTTGATTGGTTTGAAATAATATTTGCAAGATGAAAAAGCTACTACAATCTAGTCTGAGATGGAATTTAGGTAATGGAAGTAGTATTTATTTCTAGGAGGGCCCCTGGCTAATTTAAATTCCCCTTTCCCAATCTGATTTCAAGAATCTGATGGGGCCTATGTAGTTGTATTTGGCAGAAATGTTCAAGACTACTTTGTGGTCTTCATGGTTTTATGAAGTGGAAAATGTTGAAATTGTGTTGTCCCCTCCCTCTGGAGTTAAGGCACTTGGATAGGACCATGTAGAACATCCCCTCTCTTACTAGAATTCACATATCCATTATGGTGGATGCTTTCTATTGGTTTAAGGAATACAAAGGAAACCTCTCTATTAAGTTGGCTTACAATTTGCTTTTTGAGCATGGGAATGAGAGAATATTATGGAAATAGGTTTGGAACAAATAATTAACACCAAAAATTAACTTCTTTTGGTGGATGGCCTGTCACAATAGGATTCTAACTCAGGGTAATTTAAGGAAAAGGTGATTTCAAATCCCAAATTGATCCATGTGATGCAAGAATAATGAGTCAGTTGGGAACCTGTTACTCCACTTCCCATTTGCTACTCTATGTTGGGATTTTTCTTTTGGTAAATTGGGGATTAATTGGACCATGAATGGTGACAATAAGAGTTTTATTGAAAGTTGGTCTGGCCCTTTTCACTATTATCTCCCTAATGAAATCTGGTGTCAAATTCCTCCCATCCTTTGTTGGTGTTTATGGAAAGAAATGAACAATAGAATCTTCAAAGATGTTGAAAAATCCCTAAGGTTGTCTTTGGCATTGGGTTTAGATTTATATCTAAAAATTTATCCTTATATGATTGGAAACCCCTAGATAAAGCTCCTCTAGTGTGGGAGATCAACATGGAAAACTCATGGAAAAAAAGCTAGAGAAAAACTCCTTTAATAATTCTAAATCATTATCTAGACTTAACACAGTTTGGAAACCCTTGAATATTGGTTGGCACAAACTTACCTTTAATGGGGTGGAAAAATGAAACCTAAGGGTGGCTAGCATTGGAGGCATTATCGAGTACTCCAAGGTAAATTTAATGACAAGGTATGCTAGTGGTATTGGAATACAAACTTCTAAGATATCAGAGGCTAGAGCACTACTCAAGGGTGTTGAAATAGCTATCACTCTTGGTATCAAAAAACTACATATTCAAGGAGACTCCAAGATGATGATTGAGTGTATCAATCATTATCATTTTCATGGGTGGAGTATCAAAGACATAATATTAGATATAAATTATTTGATTTATAAACTTGAAATGAAGAATCTGACACATATTTTGTGGGGGAATCTAGGTAGTTGATTCTTCAGCCAACCTTGGTTCTTTGGGGATATTATCGAAATGTAGGAGAAGGCTAGGGGCTCTTACTATGAATATACAATGATTTATCCTTGATGAAAAAAATATTACCATTAATGATGGAAGTTAACCTTGCTTATTTGGGTGGGTACATGTGGCACTATACCCTTGGGTCATTGATGATGTGGAACAAGCGGGATTATGTGGAGAGGTATAGATAGGAATTTGGGTGGTGTTTTGAAATAATAACAATGAATGGTTGGGCTCTTCAAAATATTTATGGACAGTCTTGTCAAAATTACCACAATTCAAATCATGTTTTTAGATGCATGTGTAAGGGCAAAGTTATCTTCATAATTTTGGCTAATAATTACCTGATAAAGGTTATCATGGATTTTAGCTTAAGTTTGTTGTACTTAAGCAAATTTTATTATGGCCCCACGGCCATAATTTTCTTAAAAATGACCACCATCTTGTGTAAATATTTGGAAGCCTTTATTAGGCATGATATTCCTTCTTGGTTTGGTGGTGCTGGTAAATGGGTGGTAAAGGTTACCTGTTGCCATTTTGAAAATTTTCTAACTCTGTTATCTTGGGTAAGTTTCATCATTTGGTGCAAAGAGATGGGTGGTGATAGTGTTCGAACCAAGCCTGAATCTTGTGATGAATTTTGTAGAGACCCTATCATTTGGTAGATTTGCATGGAGGGAGGAATTTTACCTCTTATGGATAGCTTGGTGGGTCACAATGAGAACATTTGAAGAAAATTTGCAAGTTCTTGGAGTGACAAGAGAGTCACTATTGGTGGAATCTCTTTTGAAATCAATGAGGATGCTATCACCAAGGTTACAAGGTGACAAGCCTATCCTACATTGGTTAGAAGCTCAAGAAGCACACTAAGGTACAAGATTTAGAGAACCTCAATGCTTTATTCTAGGAGAATGAGAATTATATCAAGAAGCATGTAGGATTTGAAAGGGAGTTGTTGCCAAGGCCATGGGATTAGGTTTGCTTAGCTATAATGTTCAAAGTATGTTACTTTAGAGGAGAGATTTAAAGTATTTTATTTCTACCATCTACTATTAGTTAACAATATTAGGCACAAGATTCTTATAAGTTTTCCAATTTTCTATTTTCATCCCTAGAAAGCTTGATTAAGGAAACCCTTGATTCTACTAATTTAAACCCTGATAAGATGTCACCTTTTCCCTTACAACAAGGCCTTATCCCTCAACTTTATCATTTTAATTTGGCCCTCTACCCTCTTAAACCCGTCTCTACTATCTATGTTGAAAAACAAGAACCCTCCAACCACTCCTTAGAAAAATCTTCCCTTGTTGCTTTAGTCAGACCAAAAAGGAATAACCTCCCTATGGATTGTGCACCCAAAGATGAGCCTAAATCCAAACCCATAGCCAAAAAGAAAAATGAGGGGTGGGTTTATCCAAGTCTAAGGTGCCTATTGAGCTTTGTGAGTTAAAATTACCTCCACCAAGAAGGTTAGCAAATTGATGGCCCAGACCAAGGGAAAAAGGACACCTTGTGTCATGTGGAGGTGTTGATCATGGACAGTGAAGGTAGGAGCCCTACAGATAGAGATTCTAAAGGTGATACTATAGTGGTGGCTAGTACGGACATCGGGACAAAGAAAATAAATGTTAGAAGGCCTCATAGGTTGGCTAAGAACAAGAAAGAGGTTCCTATTGATGAGATATCTAGCATCTTGTAGTAGATTGGTGGTAAAAAGGAGAGTAAATAGGATACTATTGAGAAAATGGAGGAGTTTGTTGAAGGACCCAGTCACTTCTCAAAATTGAACAAAATTATTCAAGAGGATTCCACCACTTAGTATTTAGATCACATGGCTAGGGATTAGGAGAAAATTAAGGTGGAAAATGACAAAGATGAGGAATTCAACAAACTGCTAGCCCGAGTAGATAAACTTGAATAGAAGTTTACTCGACTGAATTGCTTCACAATAAAAATCATCCATGTGTTAGTTGTCACTCTCTCCGAGGTACTCAAAGAGGAAGTGGAAAAGAATACTAGGGGTGAGGGACCTAAATGGGTTGGTGATGAGGTATTGAAACTTGTCATTGAGAATTGGGGTTGATTAGCCAAGTAGTGGGTGGGTCTTTCCTCTGCTATCGGTTTGTTATGTCTGCAAGTTTTTTAGTTTTTCTTTTGTTTATGTTCTAGACTTAATGTTGTAACTTTGGCTTTGGTATCTTTTTCACCCCCTAGTAGATCCATGTGTAAAGGGTATTGCACCTTGTAAATATAACTTACTTTATCAAAAATATAGGTAAAAAATTTGCATGAGAAATACAAATGAAAATATGCAAGTTGGTTTCAATTTAAGAAAAGGGTATGTGTAGGATCATGATGGGCCAAAAAGTGGCGATATGATGGGTATTTGTAGGGTATGTGGCTGACAAATTTTTTTAACCCAAAATTGATGAAATGAAAAGGGTTTTTAAAGGAGATTCTCGGATTTCCACCAATATAAATTATGCTTTACTTTGAATTTAATAAATAATTATTATTCATTTTCTATTTGAATTATGACTAAAGTCATGATTGATAGGTTGATTGAAAAACATCTATAGCTTTCAAACAACGTCACATTTTTAGAATCTGAAACATGCATCACATTCTATGCTTCACATATTATAGGATTAAACAAAGAAAATTTGAATTTCATGAAGTTTTGACCAAGTTAAGGTGGTCAAACATACGAGTTTTTATATTTTTTAAAAGTTGTCATAAAAAAATCATAATTAATTATTTACTTGGAAAAAAAATACAAAAAAATATGCATCGCATCCAAGCATGAGTCCTATACTTATGTCTAAAATCTTATAAAAAAATATTATCATTTTATTGTGGTTAGGGTGGTCAGACAGACACCTACTTATTTTTTCCCTAAAATTTAAGTACTGCTACATTGAAATTTCAAATTTTCACCAAATAGATTTTATTTTTTAAAATAAACCTACTAGTTTAGAAACTAGATTCAATTTTCCAAAAATGATATTCTTACATATTTTTGAAATAATATATATAACTTATTCAAATTTTTTTGTCAAGTTTCCTAACTATGATTTTTCTAAATTTTTTGCCACTTAAGGGCCTTTTTTTTCCATGATGATCCTGTGCATACCCAAAAGATGATAATGATGAGGGAGATTTTAAATATGTATTGGCATATTCTCTTATGAAAATTATGTTGCATAATCAAGGGGCTTATAATTTGTTAGGTGTCATCGCTAGATTCAATCTAGTTGTATTAATTTGTAATAAAATATAATCTTCTAGAATTTTAGAGGTTGGTTTGTGAGTTCTAAGAATTATACCAAGCTTCATACAAATTTAGGTCTCTATGTGGGAAAGTATCATGGATTAGGGTGTCATAATTTTGTAAATACCTCTAAGAAAGGAAATATAAACAAGTTCCTATTTTTAATTTTCACTTTCTTTCTAGGAAGTTTCTTACTAATTGCAACTTTAATTCTTGTTTTTTTGCATTTCAATATTTCTAGTTAAATCACCAATTAACTCTAATTTTCACAACACATTTCTTAGGAATTATAAATTTCAAGGAAATTTTATTTGTAGTTCCCATCCCATTTGCTTCTTGTTCATGTGAGATCAATGTTTTAGCTTCATTGTTTCTTGGTGTTTTATGTTATTATATTATTGGCTTGAATGGTGTGTATTAACCACTACATGTTCATGATGAGATTCCTCAACATGTTAGTTGTTGGAATTTTGTATGTTTATATGCTTGAATATTTTAGTTTTCTTTGAAATTCGGTGAAATGCATTATTGTAATGATGGAAAAAGTACTCACTAACATGGCCTTGATTTAGTGTTGTAATATGTCTAACATTTTCACATAAGGTCTTGGGCCCTTGTGAACTAAATGAGATTATTTATGCCTTATTTGGAGTGTTGTAATGTGTTGTAACACACTTTCATGCTTTTCTATGGTTTTATTAAATAATTGGCCTTCTTTATGCTTTTATTAGCCTTATTTTGTACCCACAAGCCTCATTTAATGCATCTTTTCAAGGATGATCCTGACATAAATCAACATCCAATCATAATTCAGGTGTTTTTAGGTTATGTGGCCTATATTTGATGGTCTAGGACTCATACACCACCTTGGGCGTATGGGTCACACCTAGGGTTTTTGGTCTCGATCTAGATTTCACACCTTTCTAAGCATTTTTTGAAAATGGTCCCATAAATTATGCCTAATGGGACTCATATGCCACCTTGGGTATATGAGTCTCATGTGGCCTAAAATTAAAATTAATTCAAATTCTTGGCAATATTTTATCCTCCTAGATCTGATGTCAACTTGTAGTGTTGTAATTTTGGGAAATTTTGCATAATCAAGTATAAATACAAGGTTCTTTCACTCATTTTCACCCCAAGCATTCAAGTATTCATGCATATAGAAAATTTGAGTTAACAAGAGGATTTAAGTGTTTACAAGATAATTCAAGGGAATATTATCGTGTTTTAGAGCATTATTCAAGCATCAAGAATCATGTCAAAGTCTTTATGGATCATGTTTGTTTTGGAGCTAATAATTGTGATGTAGGGTTTTACGATTCAAGCTAGCATTTCATTCAAGATCTATCCTATTCAAGAAAGAGTTAAGATCTACATCCATTGAATCCACTTCATACATGTTTGCAACACTTTATTGCTAAGGTTTGGAGAGATGCAACATCTTATTTTTTTCATTCATCATTATCCATTCCTATTTCATTCCATTTCAAGGTTGGATTACCAAAATGAGGTTTGATCAAGGTAAACCCCTTTCCACTAACAAAACAACATTTTTTCCTCTCTTTCTTAGTGTGTGATTTGTAGGTTTAGGCTGAAGACACATTGACAAGCAATTTTGGAGAAAGTTGTCAAAGTGTTCAAAGTTGTCAAAGTTGTCACCTTGTATTGAAGATCATTGGAAGACTTCTACAAGTTGCAAATTAGGGTTTTGGATCTAAAAATCAATTAGAAAGGATAAAGCAGGTCCATTGAAGACTAGATTCAAGATTTAAAGTTTTAGAAAACCATAACTAGACTTATATGCCAGTTCTTCTGTATGAGTCCTAGTTTACATCATTTTCTAGGTTTTTGTAGTTTTAGACACCCATTTGCCAAATTCTTGTTTCCACATAGAAACCCAAATCTGGGACTAAATCACCCAAACTAGTGTATAAGTCTTGGTAGGCTTTAAAATTAGTGTTTTCAACATTTCAAATCTCATTTTAGTCATCTTTATATTTCCAGGTGCACACATTTCTTCTTGCAGATTTTTGATATGTTTTACATGCATTTTTAGGTCATTTAGTGAAAGATAGCATTGCATTAGATTTTAATATCACATCTTGCATTTAATTTATATTTCCAAACCCTAGCTTGGTGGTGAATCCCTCATTAGTTTATAATCAGACCTTAGGATAACCCTATTGCAAGATCTATTTCTCTTTTGCATTGAGATACTTTTGCTCTATTTCCTAAACCATACAAAAGCATATCCCCCATTTTCCATTATTTCAATTATTGTTTCATGATTAAATGGGATCCTAATTACTGATATTTTGAAGGAATGATTTATTTACGTAATTATATGATGGATGTACAAGTTTCATTTTATTCTTATGTTGTTGGACCCCATTGGGATGATTATGATGTCCTTCAGCTATATACATTGAGCACACACCTTTGACATGTGTTGAATGGTTATAGGTAAATGGTTATTTCTCCACCTAGTTACACAAGTTTGAGTTATTCCCCAATGGTGGTTAATTCAAAGATGTCACATTGGGCCCTTCATATCAATTCCCTGATCATACTCTAATTGAGTATAGTATGTATCATATTTGACCTTATGTGAATCCATATCCAATTTAGGAGTTCTTTCAGAATCCCTATGTATCATGAATGAATAGTAAATGTTTGATTTAATTAATAGTTTAAAGTTCATTCTTTTCTTATAAATTAAATATTAGGAATTTAAATTATTTAAATATTTATTATTAAAATATTATTTGTGTTTTGAGAAATGGGAAAATAGAATGGAATAAGAAATGAAATTAATCTATTATTTAATTTAGTTGTGAAATTTAGTGGGTTGGGAATTACAAACTACATTGATTTAAATATCTTGATTAAATTTTGAATTTCATAAATTTAAATGAAAATATGCTTAAATCGATTTAATGGTTAAATTATATGTTAAATGATGTTTTTAAATGGATTTAATTGATCAAATTGGTTTGGGAAAAATTAAGGGAGTTTTGAATTCCAAATTCGAAATTAGAAATTTTCATTAATTTTAATTGAGTTGTGAAATGGGTAAATAGGGAAAAAGGTGTTCTTCATTAGTTTTTGAACAACCTAAATATTGAGAGGGGAAGAGTGAATCAGTATTCTCTTAAACCATTTAAATATTTAACCATGCAACATATAACATATTCAATTTGCAATAATGAAGGAAAACATACAAACATCCAACAACATCACATAACATAAGAACACTAGGATTTTTACATGGAAAACCCAAAATGGGAAAAACCATAGTGAGGATTATCTCACAATATATTATAGCCAATTGTAGTATATTACAAAAGTGCTCACTATAAGTGGACTCATTGCCCACTGAAAGAAGAAAGAAGAGAAGAAATTTTGTGGCTCATATCCTAGATTGAAATTTTACAATTCATCTATAATATGCATGCAATATAGTTCCAATGAAGCTCAAAATATAGACTCAAAACTCTTCATACTAATCTAAATCAACATTTTGGTCTTCTTTGCATTCACACTAAATTTGCATAATTCACATCCAATAACTTTTGTCACATATCACTTATCATTTGTGCCTTCAAACAAAATAATATTTATATATCCAACTCATCTACATACACTTAGAACATCAATTAGGTTAGCTCAATTTGATGTATCATTCAAGATATACAAAATATGACTTATCAGCCCAAATTCAAAATATTTCACCTTTGTGCCATAAACCAATGCTTGTAATATATCAAGTAGGTTTGCATGGACCTATAAGAGATCCCACATAACTCTGCAATACTTAATTAAGTTTTACATGCCTTCAAACCTATTAGGTTTGCATTGCAGAAGACATATTTTCAAAATTTACAACTGTACATCAACATTTGGACATGTAGACCTCCAAACACCATGCCAAATGGAATGCACACTCTATTGACATCTGTCAACATCTCCTCAAATTTTCAAAGCCAAAATCCAATCTGTGAAAGAGGTGTGGATTTTCCAAATTGTATACACAAAATTGGAAAATACTTGTAACTATCAAGCTGAACTTTTGTTACTCATAACTTTCACACCATAAGCCAAAACGAGATGAAACTCTAGAATTAGATACTTCTACCAACCAAAAAAATTATACTAGAGTTTTCGAGTAAACCACTAAATGGTGGACCAATCCAGACCCAAAAAATAGATCTATGTACACACAATCATTGGAATCGACACTTAGTCAATTCTTAACACAATTGTTTTCACTGGGTCAAACCTTCTTGAAAAGTTGTGTTTCTGAATCATCTTCAGCCATGCTCATGACACCTAAATTTATCTACACCACTTTCAAGTTTTATTGGGATACAATGTTGAAATCAGTGACAACACTGCAATGCATAATTTTATGTACCTTGTGCTCATCCCACATGCTCAAGTTGTCAACAATAGCATTAATGACATACTCCTCATTCTTCCAACAATCTCCCCCTTTGTCATTGATGGAAACATGCTAAAATTATCTCCAAAATTACTTTCCCCCTTTGAAATCAAGGTAAAAGGGCATATGTATCAATTCTTCATTTACACTAGATCTCCCGCAAAAAAATATGTTCATATATACAAACTAAAAATTAAAGTAACTCCCCTTAAGAATGTTATGTACCAAAACCATATCAAAAACTTGTACCAAAACATTCTATATACTATCCATATATATACACTAAAATTTGAAATAATAAATTGAAAATGCATAAAAAAGGAAATACTATCAACTAGAAGAGGTTGAGTCTAAGCTTCTTAACATGCACTTTCCAAACCCATTTTCCCTCTTCCCAAATCTTCTTGGATATGCCTAGCATCCTACATTGGGTCTCTAACTTCATTAAGTAGTTTTATCCTTCTTTTCGAGTGTTTGGTATCAAATTGATCTTGGTAGCCTTCTCAGCACTCTTTAGGGCACTTGCAACTGATGTGAACTTTGAGTTCACCAAGTCCATTATGTACCCAAACTACATTATTATCTTCTCTTTTTTTCCTTGCAACTAGAAGCATTTATCATGCAAGTCCTCAATTTTTGATCTTATGCTTCCATCTAGGTCTTGTGCAGGATCATATGCACTAGAATATCTATCTGTCTAGGACTCAATTGAGTCCATTTCATCTTTGATGCTACTTGTGGCTCTGAGCCACTTCATACAAAACTAGACTAGGGCCTTTGCTTCATCCACACAATCTTGTGCACCCTTGAGGTTTTCTTGAAACTTATTATGTGCAAAGGCACACTTCTTAGTTATCTGGACATCATCTTCTTATCACTTATCCTCTTTTCAACCTTATTTTCAATTTATACTTTAAGACTAGCAACATATTCTTTGAAAGAATCAATTAACAATTTCAAACTTTATATACTAGATAGTGAGTTGTTAATTCTTGTACCAGGTATGGCCTCTTGAAGAGCCTTTACTGCTTCATCCATTAGTTATCCACTCTTTTATGAGTCTCTATTATCTCCTTTTAGGTAGATGCATGGAATACATCTCCCAACTAAAGCTTGTGGATGGGGGAAATCTTATCAAGGTACACATTCCCCTATTGTATAGGTAATTTTAATAGTTGGGATAATACAACAAGATGGAAATTGAACTACATGCTTAATAAGTTCTTCAAAGAATCTTCAAAGGTGTTAGAGGATTCAATAATAGTCTTCATACTCTTTATAGTTTTTTCCTTCAACTCATTTTCCTTCTTATGATAGATTACTTGTGTCTCTACATTTTTCTTTGCATCTTTAGATGCATCTACATTCTTTTCCTCATCATCATTCTCATCATTTTCTTGGTAATCTTTCCTCTTTACATCATTACTCTCCCTTTCACCATCCTTATTTTCATTATCTTCAACATCAAACTAATATTTGTTGTCCCAAGGAGTAACATTCTCTTTAGATATCATAGGAGGAGTAGAAGTGTACTCCTTTGCAATGTATTCTCTGATCACCACTTCCTCAACATTATTCTTTGATTCTTTATCTTCCTTTGCTATTTCTTCAATTTTTGGAAGAACATTATCCTGAGTATATCCTTCATCTATTACATGCTCATGTTGAGCATCAATACTTTGTGCTTCTTCTCCTGTATTAACTTCTAGAGTGGGATCTTTTTTATTTTTGTATTCATTCCATATATCTATGCTAAATCTATTACCTTATCCATAGTCTCCTTTTAGAGCCTTTCAATATCATTTTTGTCTCTTTCCATAAGGGTAGTCCTCCTTTACTTTTTCTTGAACTCTTTTCTATACAACTTAGCAAATGCAGCTTTATTTTCCTTTGAGAGAGTAGCAACAATCTTTTCCAATGCATATGTTTTCAGTTTAGCCTCTTCTTCTATTACTTCTTGCCTCCTCTTTAACAAGACATTCCATAGCTCTATAGGAATTTTTTTTTCAAGTTTCTTCATGTCAACTTCTAAAACAACAATATACTTAATGATAGTTTCTACAATACCAACCAACCTTATCTGCCTCGTCAAATTCATTATATAATATTGCAATCTTTGCTAACATGTAATTTTGTAAAATACCATTAGAGAGTGCCTCAAATTTCATGGGGTTGTGAGGCCTTACCAGAGATTTTTTCTTTTTCTTTTGATTTTCATCTAGAGTCTTCTTCATGCTAGCTCGTTCCTTCTTTTCTCACTTTTACACTGAATGATTCCTTTTCTTTTTCAACCTTAACTTATTCATTAGTATTGATAGCACCAATTTTTTGTTTCTTTGAACTTTCTTCACTTTGCAAAGCTTCAATTTTTCTTTTCTAAACCAATTTAGGTTCTTCTTCTTCCTCCTCTTCAACATTTACACTTATGTCTTTTACTCTTGTTTTTTTCTCTTCTTGGTAGGTGGTGTTACTGAAGTAGGTTTCTTCTTCTCAAGACTTGTACTCTACACAACTGGAGGGGACTTCTACTTCACTAGAAGACTTTCAATTATTTTTCTCTTTTCTCCTATAGGGGGATTAGTCCTAGAGGACTTTAAGATAATAGGGGGAGTGGTAATTGTTCTACCAAATCTTCTTGTGTCTGGTGAGCTTCCCAAAGCTCTAGGCATTTCTTTTTCTTGTTCCACTTTCTCTTTTGTTTAGCCGATGTCCTTTGCAAGTTGTGTAGTCATCTTTTTAACCTCCTTATTTATTATTGGTTTTCTTTGCTCCATATGCACCTCCATATATTTTTCTTCATAGGTGTCATATATTGCTTCTATGGTTTCCTTAGGTTTTCTAAGCATGTAGTTTGTAGATGTAGTAATTTCTTATGTGGTAATCTCATATCCAATCTCCAAAATCCATATTGTTCTTGATTCTATTGCATGTATAATGTACTCATCTTTTGTTACCAAGAATGTGATTTTATTCTTATACTTCTCCACCATTTTCTTAGGGATTCTTTCTCTTTCAAGCATCCTCTTCTAGAATACTGCAAAGACGGACTTGAGAGCATCACCTCATTTTTCTTCATCACCAAGTCCTCTCAAAAAGTCTCTAATCTGATGAGAAAAAGGTCTACCTTTCAACCATACTACACTTTTAGTCCCAGGGTGTTCTCTCAAGAAATAGAAAAGTAAGCATACAATAAGAGTACCATACTTGAATGAATGTTTCTTCTCCTCTGTCTATTTCAAATTCTCCATTAACTATTGTCTCAACAATTCACATAGATCATAATCACCTCCTTTTACCACCATTTCATAGAAAAAATTGATGGTAGTGGTAGATGCAATGTTTTCTCAGTTTTTAAAGTAAAGTGTGTAACCTATCATCATAGTTACATACTTGACAGCTGGATTGCTTATGTATTTTTATTGTCATAGCCCTTCTGTAGAACTTAGCACCTATTAATTCTATGGCCACTTCATTTTTCACAGATTTGAGTATCAAAATAGGTCTAATGGAGCATAAACATGTAACTTCTCTAATCACATCCTTTGTGATTAACTGAGGAATGTTAGTCTAGAAAAATCTATCATGAATTTTACCTAATGTAGCTCTAACCTATTTTTCATCAAAGAAAAAATTTGGAAACCTTCCCACACATCAAGTTTCTTCACAACTAGGTTTTGATATTCTATTTTTAAGGTAATGTTATCTCTAGTAAGGGTATGTGTAGGATCATGATGGGCCAAAAAGTGGTGATATGATGGGTATGTGTAGGGTATGTGGCTGACAACTTTTTTTTAACCGAAAATTGATGAAATGAAAAGGGTTTTTAGAGGAGATTCTTAGCTTTCCACCAATATAAATTATGCTTTACTTTGAATTTAATAAATAATTATTATTCATTTTCTATTTGAATTATGACTAAAGTCCTAATTGATAGGCCGATTGAAAAACATCTATAGCTTTCAAAAAGTATTACAATTTTTGAATCTAAAACATGCATCACATTATATGCTTCACATACTATAGGATTAAAAAAAATGAATTTCATGAAGTTTGACCAAGTTAAGGTAGTCAGACATACGATTTTTTATATTTTTTTAAAGTTGTAATAAAAAAATCATAATTAATTATTTACTTGGAAAAAAATTTAAAAAAAGTATGCATCACATTGGGACATGATTCCTCTACTTATATCTAAAATATTATAAAAAATATTATCATTTTATTGTGGTTAGGGTGGTCGACATACACCTACTTTTATTTTTTCCCTAAAATTTAAGTACTACTACATTGAAATTTTAAATTTTCACCAACTATATTTTATTTTTTAAAACAAACCTAGTAGTTTAGAAACTACAATCTATAGAACCGAAATCCTAGACCTACATAAACACAAGAAACAAACACAATATTAGATCAAATACAAGTAAGAATCAACATTCCCCATGAAATTCATCTACAATGCTCAAAAAGGAAAGAAATTAAAGAACAAAGCAAAGAAAATGATTGAAATCCTATTTGAACAAGCAAACCCTCAATCCCACGGGGGAATTGGTGCCAATTTGATGTGAAAATTGGCCCTTTCCCAACTCCTATGCAATCTTGATGGAGATTTGATGATGGTTGAAGCTCCTTGATGAAAATTTTGCATAACCTTGCTATGAAACCATGAAAATGATGAACACTTGATATGAAATAGATAAAATTAGCTCTCAATGTGGATAGAGTAACTTTTCTCTAAGTTGTGGGTCTCAAATGAGAATGAAAGCCTCTTATTTATAGAAAGACAAGATGGAGGAATGAGAAAAATGAAGCAATGTGGGATCATTCAACATCCAATGGGAAAGTGCCACTTGTCAAGATGTGAATGGAGGAAGCTTGAGAACATTTTGATGAATGTGCACAATAAATGTTATTAGGTGGAATTTCAAATTTGTGAAATGAATTGTTGGAGGGAGAAAAGAATGAGTTAAATGCCACTTGGCTCAATGCACAAGGACATGTAAGAGGGAATGAATGTCTTGTTGGAAGGACAAATCCACTTGGAGGGATTTTCAAACTTGGAGGAATATTCCCCTAAAGATGCCATGTTGAGAGAAACTAGGGATCTAGTAAACTAATTAAATTTATTTTCATGTGCAAGTGGCAATATCTAGAGGATTTGGATTATTAGGATTTGATTAATTTAATGAGGGATTAGTTGATGTGACAATTTAATTCAACTTTTTGGGTTGATTTAAATCAAAGTTGAGAAGAATGTGATTTAGATTTAATTAAATAAAAGGATTTTGATTTATTTAATTAAAGAGGATGATCGATTAAATTAAACAAGGTTTAATTTATTTAATTTAATGAGATGACTTTAGGGATTTAATCAGTTAAAATGAATTATTTAATTAAATAGACAAAGGAGGGTTAATCAAATAACATTAATTTATTTAATTAATAAGAGAGAATGACTTAATCAGATAAATAATGATTTATTTAATTAAGGGGAAAACAGTGATGATTAGCTAAGAAGATGATTTAGGACAAAATGATGTTGTTAACCAGGATCAAATGTGTCGGTATATTTTCCATGTCTACATTTTCCCCCTCTTTGAAGCAAAGTACTTCCTGCATTGGTTCAAAGAATAAACTGTCTCGATGAAAATTCAAAAAAAAAAATTGAGTTTCAAAATAGCCCCACTACTACCCCGGTGAGAGAATTAGTGTTGATATACTAGCCACTTAGGAGATTAGATGAAAATTTGGATTTTTGGGTGATCTCATGATAAAAAAGGACAAGGTGTCTAACAGGTCCAGAAAGGCTTCGGGATGCCAAAAAAATGAGATAAAATGGGACAAAATGATGCAAAACGGCCCTCAATTGGGCAAAAACAGGATCGAGGGACCAAAACCCTAGTTGGATGGCTAAACAGGGTCAAAAACCCCTAATTTTCAAGCTTAAATAGGCCTCGAGGGGCCACTTCCAATTTATTTGTGCACATAGCCCTTTGAGATTCTTCACTTTTGAGCTCTGAGCCCTTTGAGAGATGGTGCAACAATAGCTTCCCCGAGACATTTTAGATCGAGTACGCACACATCAAAGGCTACCTGGCACTAGACCATCAGTAAGTCAACTTGACCTGACCTTGTTTTCAATTTATGCACACATTTAATAGCTTAGGAATTTAGGTCTTTCCCAACAGTGCAATATTGTCACTACAAACTTTTTTTTGTCATTGCGTGGCCTCAAACTATGCCACAGTCGTGAATAGCGATGTCACAGCATAATTTAGAGTTTGGATTCAAACTCCAAAGTGAGTCACATATTAAAAGTGCACCATGGTGAGCCATTTTGGAAGCTTATGTCTAGGGTCACGCTTCAAATTGTTCTGCGATAGGGGAGTTTGGGTGTTTAAGGGTCATAGCAGTGTAGTTTGGAACTTTCAAACTATGTTGCACCCACAAACAGTGATGCATATTTTGTTTTAGGTATGGTGAGGAAAATCAGGATCATGATTTTTCATGAAACTTAACATGGTGGCTTTCCTAATGCAGGAGGAGGTTGAGATACTTCATTCACATGAGTGCAGATTCTCCATTCTCAGTAGATTAGTTGGGATGCATGAACGACTGTAGGAGCACCTGGGGGCGATTTCCCTTTGGTACATAGCATATGCACCTCTAGTTAGGACTCATTTGGGTATGATGACAATGCTTGATGAGTGATGGCACAGCGAGACATCCTCCTTCCATCTTCCGACAGGTGACACAACAGTCACACTGGAGGACATGTGGCACATACTCAAATTACCTATCCACAAAGAGCGGGTGATATACAATGTGGACCCCAGGAAGGATGCCTACTATGATGTGATGGGCCTCGATGAGATTTTCTTTTGTGAGGGCTATATTGAGCTAGAGTGATACAAGCTCACTATCTCTCCTTCTTTTGGTTGGCTTTCAGTGCCATTATTTCAAGTCTCATTGCACCATATCGGTGGGGCCGATATTTCAGTCCCGGTTGGGGGCTCGCTTGGGAGCAGATGGTTCAGCGACGAGTATGCTTTGCTTGGGGGATAGTTCTATTGGCCTCATTGTATAGATATTTTCATGAGTTAACATACAATGAGGGTAGAGCAATCAGGGTTGGTGTGACACTTCTCCACATCTAGGCCTAGGTGCACATTACGATGCTCCATCTGAGAGTTGTTGCAGTTGATATGGAGCCAGATGATCTAGTTGTCTATAGCTACCAAAGTGGAGTTTCATTCACATACATGGGACAACACGAGATTCCCCACTAGAGGAGAGTCTTGGATGACATGCAAGCCTTTACATGGCAGCAATATCTTGGACAACTTACTTGGTACAATGATGTGCAACAACTCTTCTTCGCCTAACAGGACAGGCTTATGTAGGGCAGGGAGCATACGATGATAGAGAGATACCTATTGTGCAATGTGCAAAGATAGTTCTGGGAGCCCTAGGATAGGCCTGATGACCAATATGTGGTGATATTTGTGCCTACTATGAGGGAGTCTTCTTAGGTTTGATATATTCTAGCACAAGAGGCAATTGATACATTCAAGAAACTAGTATCTAGGCCATGGCCATATGATTAGGGTCGGGCTAACCTAGGCACCACATAGGCATATAGGGATTGGTTCTAGCCAACTCTTTGATTGACAGTACTAGGAACACCATCTGCATGGCATAGGGCGAGAGATAAAGGAGCAAGTCAAGGTTAGGGCTAAGGAGGCCAAGGGGGCAGAGATAGAGATGGGGATGGGGACCGGGGGGAGATGGGCCACCTCATTAGCCAGTTTAGGATAGGGGCCCACAGGATCAATAGCCTGATCAGTAGCCAGATCAGTAGAGGTAGGATCAAGATCAAGGGAGATAGGAGGAGGACCAGGAGAGGTAGGACATGTAGGTGGATTGGTTTCCATAGAGAGATCATGGACCTCCACTACCACCTGATCAGGGGGATGCCTGGATTGAGTAGCTATAGGATCAGATTGTAGAGTTACAAGGACATGTTGCTACCTTGATGGCAGAGAGAGACCATTTGTGACAAGAGAGAGATCAAGTTGTCCAACAAAGGTAGGCTACAGAGCTTAGGGTAGCTCAAGAGATGGGCCACAAACAATAGCTTGAGAGTATGTCTCCAACCTCCTCCCAGAGTTCAGTGTCGCTACATGCATACTAGGAGGCGGTCGGGGAGGTTGAATACTACAGGGTCCATTATCATCAGGCCATGCCCCAAGCATCCTGGGTCCCTAACTTCTCACAGCAGATAGGATACAAAGCCCTTAAGGATCAGAGAGAGAGACATCCTGGCAAGGGCGAGGGAAGCTAGCAGGGTTAGAGAATTTTTTTTATTAGAGACATGATTTTCTTGTGGCCCACAGGTTCATTTTTTATATCCCCATGGGCATTTGTACTTTATGTATTTGATACACACTTGATCCAGATTTTGTACCATGAGAGTATATTATTTGATGATGTATGACATGCAATAATTCGATGATGTATGATGTGATCTATTTGATTTATGCATTTATATATGGATTTTACTTTCTATATGCGATGGTTTATATGTGATGCAATGCAATGATGTTATGTGATGCAATGATTTATGGATGCATTTCTTTTTCACTATCCTTCTCTATGCACTTTTTTTGATGATGTATGGATAATGGAAAATGGAAAATGTTATGATATGCAAATGCTTAGACTAACATATCTATATTATGCACCTAATGGATGATGCAATATTTTCCTTTTCAGTACTTTTCTCATGTATGATATGGTGATGCACTTGTGATTTTATGATGATGATATGATGTAGTGATATATTTAATGATATATGGAATGATGAATGGTGTTTATGGTATGATGCTTATGTTATGATAATGCAAATGGATGATATGTATGCATATGAAGTGATGGATGTTAATGATGACTATGTATATGATGTACATGATATGCTCTTTATGCAATGGATGTTTTATGAGATATGTGATATGAGTTTAATGATGCATATGGGATGGTTTCTTTTATGCTTATATAATGAATGTATATGTATGGTTTATGAGATGCTTAGAATAACCAATCTATATTATGCAATGATGTAGGTGATATGATAAATTCTTTCTATATGATATGGTATGTGTTATGCAGTATGCTGATGGTTTATGGATGTTGGATGGATGCATTGGTGATAATGGTTTGCGATTAACTATCATGGTACCATGTTAATGTGGAAAGAAGATAGAAGAAAGAAAGAGACTCCAACAAGTCACAAGATGATAATGATGATGTTCATGATGCTGATTTTCTTACCGAGGATTTGGGATTTTAAAACAGCCAATTACCTTATGTTTAATAACACACATAGGTACAACGCATCAAGGTATAAAGAACCAGGATGGCATTGCACCTAGTGTGATGGAATTTGACTTGACAATCAGATAGGAGTAATCCTATTCACACCTAACATACAAAGTCTTATTTAAAATGTAGTTTAGATATTCTAAACATCTCAGACCAAAACATAGGAATGCAAGCCATCCTATGTGGTCAACAAGATATCTAAAACACCCTCCCTACACCCAAACAAAACATGCATGACCAAGGTTATATTACAAGAATATACAACAAGAAAAAATATATAAAAGATAATGATCATTGCTCCATTATTTTCTCTCTAAATTCCTTCGTTTAGGACATCATCGAGAGGTCATCAAAATGAGTGCAAATAAGATAAGTTAAAAGACAAAGATAAAATAAACAAACAAGCTAATGTTCTTCATATTACTAACCAAGACTAAACTATGGTGATGTCTGATGTTGATGTCGGTTGTAGGAAGGATGCATCCTAGGACATGATGATATCAGATGATTGATTTGGGACTAATTGGATGATAGGCTATTGACACCAAGAGTTGACCAACTTGTTTATGTACAGACCTAGACTCGAGACCTTGACATTTGAGTTTTCAATTTTAACCTGCTAGACTTGTTTCTAACTATTTCACCAAAGGTTGAGGATGACGATTGATTTATTATGAGTGAATGTTTATTGTGGTGAAAGCGAGATGAGACAGATGGATTTTTTCAAATATTTGGATGTTTTTGATTTTTTTGAAATGTTTAAGGCTATTTTTGGTATTTTCAAGGTTTTACAAATGTTTTGATTTTTGAATTTTCCAATGTTTTGGGGTTTTCTGAGATTTTGACCAAGAGACTAACCTAAAGACCTATCCTAGGGACCTCGGGTGCTGATCAACTAGATTATCCTTGCCTACGTTATACACATAGAGACCATGTAGTTTGACTGACACAAACTTGATTATTGATGAGATATGAACAAATGGATTGCCAATTTATTATGAGGGACTCTTGAAGGACCAACCTAAGTGTCTCGAGGGATGATCAAAGATCAACCTTGCCTATGTTCAAAGCTTAGATATGACATAGTTTGACAAGATGACCCTATTTTTTTGACTTTTTGGACTAACTTTTTGACCTTTTCTTGGGATTTTTGATATGTTTTGAATGTTTTTCAATTTTATGATGTTTTTGGATTTTTGGATTTTTTGATTTTGGGATTTCAAGAACATACATGAATCCTATCCAATGAGAACATTCCCCCAACATGAAGCAATAGAATACTTCGATATAGATAGGAAAAAAATGACCTTAGGAATGGGCCAAGGAGTACTAGGAGGGATCATGACATGAACACAGGACTGAGCTATGATGCGAACGCAGATGGGTGACGAATGAAGATATGGAATTGGATAGATGATGGAAGCATAATGGATGGATGATGCAGAACTAGCCATGGAGGTCTTGGTAGATGGAAAGTGCTTATTTACACAAGGTGCATGTTTTCCAAGTTTTCACCAAGGTACTTGCCCAAAGTGCCATCGAAGTGGTTTTCACAAGAGGACAATTTTTCTCTTTACTATTTTTTATCCTTTTTTCTATTTTTTTTGGTTTTTTGTGTTTTCTGATATTTTTGTTGTCACCAAGATGCCTATTTTCTAGATTTTCATCAGGGTGGCCATTTTTTCAAGATGTTTTCTGATTTTTTAATATTCTTGGTTCTATACCTTGAAATATTTAGGCATAAAAGTTCTTAAGATGGGATTTGTTCATGGGCTCCTACAGAGGCTTTCCTTCTGGTATTGATAATTGATATGCCCTTGACTTGTAACTCATTGTGATGAAAAATGGTCCCAACTAGTTGGGTTCAAATTTACCTTTACCATTTGGATTTGGGACATTCTTCTAGTTCTCTTTTAGCACCATTTCTCCAACTTAGAAGTTCCTACTCTTGATCTTCTTATTATAGTTTGAATTGAGTCAATTCTGAAACACCTATAGATGGTTCAATACCTTCATTTTTCATTCATCTAGTAGTTCCAACTCGTTCAATCTTGACACCCGATATTCCTTATCCATGATGAGATTCTGCAATGGTATTCGTAGTGACAGGAGCTTGATCTCAATGGGTAATATGGCTTTTGATCCATAGACCATGGAAAGGGGGGTGGCACCTGTGGGTTTGTGGATGTTGGTTTGATAGGCCCAGAGGGTGGGATTTAGTTGGAGATGCCAATCATGACCAGCTTCATTGACCATTTTTTTGAGGATTTTCAGAATGGTCTTGTTTGTAGTCTCAGCTTGGTCATTTCCATGGGGATAATACGAGGTGGAAAAGCGATGTTGGATTTTAAATTTGTCACATAAGTCACCAACATCCTAATTTTTGAGTGGTGTCCCATTACCTAAGATAATGGCTTGTGGGACACCATAGCGGCATATTAAATAGTTCAGGATAAAATTTGATATATGCTTTCTAGTAATGTATGTCATGGGGATGGCTTCCACCCACTTTATGAAGTACTTAGTGGTGGTAATGATAAACTTGTGGCCACTAGATGAGGTGGGGGTGATTTTTCCAATGAGATCAATCCCCCACTATGAAAAGGGCCAAGGTGTGACAATAGGATGGAGCTCTTGATCTATTGCATGGATGAGGTCCCCATGTTGCTGACATTGTAGACACCTTCTGACATAGTCGTGTGCTTCTCTTTCCATAGTAGGCCAATAACACCCCGTCCTTAATAATTTATTGGCCAAGGTCATACTACTTGAGTGTGAACCACATATGTTGTTATGCACGTCAGTTAAGGTGGTCAAGGCCTCCTCATTGTTCAAACATCGTAACAAGCTTCCTTCTATGCTCCTATGATAAAGGGTTTCTCCTAGGATGACAAAATGAGAGGAATTTTTTAGAAAGGTTATTTTTAGGCTTAAGGGTAAGTCAGCAGGTAGGACCCTTATTCACAAGTGGGTGTATATATCATGATACCAGGGATCACTAGGACCAATGATTTTGCACACAAATTCTGACTCTGGTACCTTGAATGTAGGCACAAGAAGCTGCTCTACTAGGAATTCATGCTTCGGGACATTGCAAGGGATATCCAATAGGGATCCAATTGTTGCCAAGGCATCTTCCACTCTATTGTTTTCTCTGGGTATCTACTCAAATGTGATCTCGATGAAGTATTCCTTAAGACTTTCCACTAATTTCTTATATGGAGTTATCTTTTCATCCTTAGACTGATACTCATCATTCACTTGATTGATTATTAATTGTGAGTTTCCATAAACCTTGAGAGCCATTATATGCCATTGGACTGCTATTTTGAGTCCTATGGTTAGAGCCTCATATTATGCAATATTGTTCATGCAGGGAAATGACAAATTGTAAGATCTTGGTATGTAGTCTCCCTGTGGGGTGATGAAAAAGACCTCGTCTCCAGATCCATGTTGTGTGTAAGAACCATCAAAGTATAACTTCTAGTGGTCTACTATACTCAATTTGAAGAAGGATTCATCGTGGAATTCTAAAATTAGTGGATTATCTGAGTACATTAGCACTTTTGCTAGTTGTTCTGCAATAGCTTGTCCTTTGATGGCCTTCCATTCTATGTACTCAATGTCATACTCTGATAGGATCATGAACCACTTGGCCATACTTCCTATGAGCATTGCTTTAGAAAGTAGATACTTGAGTGGGTCAATCTTGGCAATGCGTTTGATTTTGTGTTAACATGTAGTTTATGAACTTCTGTGAAGCAAACACCACTACTAGACAAGATTTTTTGATGAATGAATAGTTTAATTCATGCCCTACCATGGTCCGATTGATGTAGTATATGGCCCTCTCTATTGCATTTTCATTGTGCTGGGCTAGGAGAGCACTGAGAGCTACTACTGCTGCTGATATGTAAAGGATTACAAGCTTTCTTGGGATTGGTGGAATAAGCAATGGAGGTGTGATATTTTATTGAAGGCCTAATCACACTTTTCATCTCACTAGAGCCTACCTTGTAAGCCTCTGAGTTGTTCCAATGTCTTAGGTGCCTCCATCTCAAGGATTTCCTTTACCTTAGCAGGATCTATTTCAATTCCTATCATAGACACAATGTATCCCAACAACTTCCTTGATTGTATGCCAAAGAAACACTTCTTTGGATTAAGGGAGACCTTGTATTCCTCAAGTCTGTCGAAGATGGAACTCAATGCTGCTATGCAGTCCCTTCTCTTTCTATATTTTTCCAATATTTCATCGACATAATATTCCATAGTCTTATGGATCATGTCATGAAATATTAAGGTCATGGCCCTTTGATATGTTGCTCTAACGTTCTTTATGCCAAAAGACATCATGTTCCAGCAATATGTCCCCCATGGACAAGTAAAAGCTATTTTGTGTTGATCTTCTTTGTCTATCATAATTTGGATATACCCAGAGAATTCATCCATCAATGAAAGCATCACATGTCACACAATCATATCTACAATCTTATCAATGTTGGGAAGCGAGAAGTCATCCTTTGGACATGTTTTGTTGAGGTCTCTAAAGTCTATGCATATACAAATTCCCCCATCGGGCTTTGAAATAGGACCTAGATTTGATACCCGCTCTTGATAGTCGATTGGTCGTATGAACCTTTCATCAAGTAGCTTCTTCAATTCTATTTTGACTAACAAAGCTATCTGGGGATGCATTTTTTTGAGTTTATGTCTGATGAGCTTTGCTTCGAGGTAAACTACTAGATGGTGGACCATAATTTATTGATCAATCGTGGGCATGTTGGCATAACTCCATGCAAAGTTGACCTTTCTCTCCCTGAAGAAAGTAGCTAGGAGCTCTTGTTCTTCTAACATCAATGATTTAGCATAAAATGTGATATGCAAAGTTTCCTCTATTCCCAAGTTGACTGTGTTGCACTTCTCAGCTAGAACTGCTAACTTTTCCTGATGTAGAGCACTGAGAGTAAGATTGAACCCTTCATCCTCGGGTGCCTCAGAGAGATTTTCACCATTGGATACATCCCCTTTTTTTACTATTTTAGGGTTAGAGAGTGCCACAGTGTGGTTTTCACTCAAAGACCTTGAGGTTATTCTCAAGTTTTTGATTTTGTGACTAAAGGATTCAATCATCTCCCTATAGTAAGCATGTGTGTCCAGGATGATATCAAACCTAGCCTTGTGATTTGTGCATGGTACTGTGCTCCGTAGTCCCATGAATTCTGAGAGTGCTTCATCATTTTTGAAAGTGTCTGGATTTGGTAGTCCTTGTTAGTTGTAATCAATGAGCTGGGGGTAGACTAGCTTGATTTCATGGGTTTAATTGGTTGACTCAAATGACACAATACTAATTATATGTAGGGAGGTGTCTTTGAAAAGCATGGGAAATTCAGTTATGGGGTCCCTATCACTATTACACACATCAGTTATGTCGAAGGTAAATTTTTCCAAAGGTAGACCTATGGACATGGGAAATTGAATGACAACTACTGATAGCTGAGGAGTTTTGACCTTCTTAACTGAGGGATTTCAGCCATGTATGTTTATACTCGGAGGGGTACATCTGAGGCCAAGATTTTTCATTCACATCTCAAGAATGATGGGTAGTAGGAGTCCATTGTCATTCTGTCCAAGCCTTTGGTTTTTGTCATAGCCCATGGAAAGCATCATTTGTAAACCTTTACTATTATCATCCATAGGTAGATCAACTACCAGTCTTTTATCTTGGTATAGGAGATGGGATGGGTCTTCCTTGATTACTCCTCAGCTGAGATCTCCCCAACTTTTGAAGCTAGAGGAGCCTGCTGTGAAGATTTTGGATGAGGAAGAATAATCTGATTGTGGTCGTCCTTATGACCTAGGAGATTGTGGTAACTCTCCTACCAAAAACCCATTTTTTTGAATTCTATAGTGTCCACACCCATTGTCCTAGATAATGACCTTGATATTGGAGATGGTGGGGATGGCAGGTGTCTATGTCGTAGAAGTGGAGGTGAGAGTAGTTGGATCAATGTATGGAGTTGAGGGGCCTTCATCATTCTTAGGAACTTGAAGGATTTTGTAATCTTTTGCTTCTAGGCTCTTGCAGTAAGAAAAGGGTTTGGGATCCCCATGGATAGTGACCTCTTGGCCTTGGTATGTGAACTTGACACATTGGTGGAAGGTTGATGCCACTGCTTGCATCCCATGGATAATGGACATCCTAGGAGAATGTTGTAAGGAAAATCAAGGTCAAGGACCTAATAGGTGGTTTCCATAATTGATGGCCCTACTTGAACAGGGAGTTGGATAGTGCCCTAGGACACTCTTTCTTGATCATCATAAGCCCTGATTGTGATGCCTTTTCCTTTTCCTTTTTCAATGAAATCTTCTAAGATTCTCAAATTATTTATGAGCTTGAGGGAACAAATGTTTAAACCTACACCACCATCCACCAAGACTCTCTTGAATTTTTTCTTATGCACTAGGACTTCCAGATGGAGTGCGCGATTGTGAGATGGTTGGGTGGGAAAGTCATAATTGGAGATTTTAAGAAGATTGGGGGTAATGATGTTTCCAACCATAGCTTGGAATTGTTCAACATCAAGATCTATGGAGATGGTGGATGAAGCCAATGCTTCTTCAAGGATATTTTTGTGGGCTGATGAAATCTTTAGCAACTCCATGACAGAGATCTGAGCTGAGGTTCTTTTCAACTAATCAAGGACATTATAGCCACTAGGAATGGATCTCGGGTTGGAAGTGAGTGCTCTAGGAGGCTAAGATGACCCTGTGATGATGATTTTTCCACCTCTTATGGTGGATCCATAATCATCTTGTGCTCCTTTGATGGTGATAACAGTGCAATACTCATATAGGGATGCAAAGACATGGTCGTATACATGATTCACACTTTTAAATTCACCCTTCCCCTTATCATTGTTATTGTTCCCTTTGTTGTTATGATTGGGCATCAGATTCATGTAGATTTTAATATTTTTATTTCCCATTGGTTGTTCCACACTTATGATTTTATCATCAATGAGGTCTTGAATTAAGTTTTTCAACCTCATACAATTGGCAGTTGTGTGTCCCTTGATTTTGTGGAAATCACAAAGGTGATTTTCATTGTACCACAATGGTTTCATGAAGGGCTCTTGATAGTTGTCATAGGTGGGGATTGTGATGAGTTTTTCCTCTACCAGCCTCTTCATGATGGATTCAGTTGATTCCCCAAGGGCTGTGTACTTCCACTTGGGGGAGTTTTTGTTTAACTAGGGTGGCCCCTTTTGATCATACACATCTTTTACTATTTGATTGTTTGGCTAGTAAGTCACAATGTTAGCTTTTCAATTGTTCTGATTGTTGTTTTAGGGTTGTTGTTGAAGTGTTGGTGTGTTTTGTTGAGGAGCACTAATGAAAACTTGGATGTCAACAACACCATCATTGGTAATGTTTTTGTTTTTCACCCATGTGTGAGGTTTTTCATTATAGTTGGTGGATGGGTGATTGTTTTGTTGTTCAAGATATGTGGGTGTTCCTCCTTGTGTGATAAGGTCTCATTCAATGTTAAGCACCTTGGAGATCAGTTGGTCATATGTGGTGATACCCTACACCTTGAGATGAAATTCCAAGGTTCCTTCTAGATTGGAGATGATGGTGCAAAATTTTTGTTCTTCTTGCATGACCCATTTGCTCCTATTGGCCTTAGATCACCATCATTGTAGGAAAGAAGCAAATGATTCATTTTTCCCTTGTTTAAGAGTTGATAGTTCCTCTAGACTGACATCCATACTGATATTGAATGCATAATTTTTTATGAATGCATCTACTATCTCTTGGAACTTTTTGATGCCAGGAAGAAGGTGAGAGAACCACTCCATTGCATGGCCAACCAAAATTCTAGGAAATCGCCACATCAAATATGTATCATCAAATGCAACTTCCATGTAATGTACTTGGAATTCCCTGATGTGATCTTTAGGGTTTCCTGTCCCATGATATTTATCAAATTTGGGGATTTCAAATCCCTTTAGGAATGGTTTCATTGCAAGAATCCTTTCAAACGAATAGGGACACAAGTTGTTGGGTGTCTTTGTGGTTTACCCTAATTGAAGATCAAGCACTTGTTGTGAAAGAAATTTGATTTGTGTTGTTACGTCATCTTGCGGATTAGGGGGTGGAATGGAGATTTTCTGTAGTGGTTCACTTGTTGGAGGGATGGGTGGATTAGTTGGTATGTTGGTGGATGGTGCTTAAAAAAAAATTTGTGCTAAGTATTCTTGTACTTGTTGTT
The DNA here is from genome assembly GCA_007258455.2 of Sequoia sempervirens. Taxonomy (NCBI): domain Eukaryota; kingdom Viridiplantae; phylum Streptophyta; class Pinopsida; order Cupressales; family Cupressaceae; genus Sequoia; species Sequoia sempervirens. The sequence goes on along the minus strand of VDFB02000363.1, from coordinate 5,279,813 downwards.
GTATCAACAACACTTGTTGGTCCTATTTTTGTTGTGATAATAATGCTTGTCGTTGAGCTTCTTGTTGTTGTTGTACCAACAATGCTTGTTCTTGGGCTACTAGTTGGGTTGCTTCTTGCTATTCTTGGTATTGCTTTAGCACTTGCTGGTATGCTTGTTGTTGGGTTTCTTGTTGTTGTGCAAGGTATTGTGTTTGTGCCTACGCTTGTGCTTGTGCATGTGCTTGTTGAGCTTGGCATTGGGCTTGAGCTTTCACTTGCACTTGAGTCTAGGCTTGTCCTTGTTTGGAAGCTTGTGTAATTTGTGCAGCTTGTGTGGCTTGTGCAACCTACACGGCTTGAGTAGCTTGCATGGCTTGAGTGGATTGTGCAGCTTGAGCAGCTTGAGTAGCTTGTGTTTCTTGTGTAGGTTGTTGTGCTTACACTTGTTTAGCTATTAGTTGTGTAACTTGTTAGTTCTGGATTTCTTGGAGTTCCTTTTGATAGGTATCTTGTTGAGCATCTTGTAATGTGATGCTATATTGGTTTGGAATATTTTTGTTTGGTGGTGGAGGTGGTGGTGGATTCAGAATGGTTTTTGTTGTTGTTATGAGAGGTAGTGTTGTATTAATGATTGGGATTTGTGTAGTGGATGTTGCAATCGATATGCTTGGTCCTTGAGAGACCATGTTTTGAGGTATTTGGGGAATGGTTGATGATGTGGTAGTCGATTTTTTTATTTGCATGGTTTCCACCTATTGTTGTGATATTGATGCCAAGATGGGAGGATTCGGTATGATGTTTTGACTAATGATTGGGTGATTGCTTTGAATGAGTGTCAGCAACAGGGGTAACCCCAAACTGAGAGTTGATATTGATGTTGGTGGTAAGGGTGGAAGTGATGGAAAAGTGAGTGTCATACTTCATTGGGGAAAAGATGAAGATGAAGGTTGAAAGATGCCCCCTGGTCCAAATAAGTCACCTTCTCCTTGCAAGGTCATAGGGAGAGAGGTTTGAGGTGTTAAGTGAAATGATGATGGATCATTGGGATCATGAAAGGTGAGGGGCAAATATGGATGTAATGTATTTTGGGGGACTGGTTGTCCCAAGATAGTGTTTGCATCCAAATATTGATTATTCACAAGGGGGTGTGTTTGTAGTGCATTGAGAAATGTGCTCCCTTTGTTAACAATAGGTTGAGTTGGAGCAATGGATGATTTAATTTGCGGGATGGGTTGAGTGATGATTTGGAATGGAGGTGTGGATGAAATCGGGGGAATTATCCCAAGAGGTTGTTCCACAATGGTGCTCACATCGTAATCAGAAGGGAGTTTAGCCCCTTGTTTTGCTAATTCAAGCATATATTGTGAGGGATGAAGCTTCATCATGACATTGACAATCCTATGATTTTCAGGATTTTGGATCATTTCGATGATCTCGTCTTGTGTCATTCTGAAGGAATTATTGGTGATATCCTCTACTTGACCTTCCTCTTGAGTATTTTGTGATGATGAAGGAAGATTAGTTAGGGGATTGCTTGATCCAACATGATTCATTTCAGAATTGGTTTGGCTTAGGTCACTTGAAGTTGAGGTTTATTTGTTGGTCTCCATGTTCTTCTTGTGTTGTGATGTTGTTTGAACCATAAATTAGGCTCAAAAGAGAAGATCTAGGATGATTAAGGATCAAAGGTGTGATGATAAAAATGTGTGAAAGGTGGATGATATGGATGTTTAAACTCTTAGAAGATCTTGAGGGGGATGCTAAACTTTTGGGACTTTTTGGATTCTTGTATTTTGATTTTGGATTCTTGGATTTTGATTTTGACCTTTATTTGGTTTTGGATTGCTTTGATTTTGGATAGTGAACAAATATATCCCAAGATGTTGAATGTTATCTATGGGATAAACCTGTTCACAAGATGATAATTTGACTAAGTGTAGGGAGAAGGATGCATCTACCTACACCTAACCAAACAAGATGATTTGATGATAATTCAACTAAGCATATGGAGAAGGATACATCTACACATACTTATCCAAACAAAATGCTTTGATGTTTTGATTCAAGGATTTTTATTCAAGGATTTTGATTCATGGATTTTGATTCATGGATTTTTTCCAAAAAGTTAGCATAAATGATGGTTTCAAGATTTTCAAGATTTGTTGGTGAGATGATTTTGAATTGATGTTTGAAAGATGGATGAAGGTTGACTTTGATCCTATGTGTACCTAAAAATACTCTTGTTCACAAGACCTTGGTTTTGAGGAACATGATTTACTCTAAAAAAGATGCTCAAATTGCCAAAAAAGATTTTGATTTTGTTGATAAAAGAATTCATACAAATTGGGATTGCTCCTTGATGCATGCCTGTAAAAGTTGAAAAGAAGTCTTTGTTTGAATTTGTAGAGTGTTGATAGATGCTTTTGATGATATTTTGTACTAAGAGCTTTTCATTTTGCATGAAATCATCTGAGACACATGTGTGGGGTTCAATTGTTCTTAGCTTTGCTTAATGACTTCCTTTTACCACAAACAATTCTTGATTAGGTTTTGAACTAGATGTCTAATGTCTTAACTTCTCATCCCACAAAGTACATTATGTGGAACTTCAATGAAATCAAGGAAAAATTTACCTATTGTTGACTTTAGCAAGAAAATTGGGATATAAATCCAAATGTTTATAAACCACTAGGGATAGAATCCCTAGGGCAAGCAATAACACTTGAATTTTTTCAAAGATATTTGCTTCCTAAAGGGTTTGAAATTTTCATGACAATTTTGAATGTTTATTTTCCCAATGTTTACAAGCAAGAAAAGTGTGTTGTTTCCAAGAACATGCACAACCCTATGGATATGAAAGATTGTATTTGTTGAATCCCCACTAGGAAAATTCTAGCTACACCTACTTTTAGTGAATAGCTAGATGCTTGACCACATAGGCTCCCCCTTATAGTGCACTAACTTCTTGGGTCAGCCAAGCATTAGTACCCATATGGGATACTTTCCATTTCTACTAAAAGCTGTAAAATTGTGGAGTGGCTTCAGAACAACCGTTCTTGCACAAACAAATAGATCAAGGATTTTGGCCTTTTCTAAACAACGGTTTTAATGCAGGTATTTCATTCATGGGGGACCATCCATGTGGCAAGAGACCATTTCTGCCCTTCTCATTGGAATAATCCTCATGATACTTTCCTTTCCTCAAATACACACACTTATATACCGGGTTGAAGTTGCTTGGTTTTAGCGTGTTTCTGGTTGGGTCATTCCCTTGGGTGATTACTTTTTCTCATAAGGTAGGCCCTCTAAGATAACACAAAAGCAAGTAAACACATTCGTAGTTTGATCAATCTTTGTTGAGAAACAAAGAGAGAACACATGTCATATGTTCCACTCACACTCGCAAGATTTGTCAATTTTCAATCCCAAATGAAATGTGGAGGCAATCACTTACACAACTTAATGTCACCAAAATTATTTTGATTCTCAAGATCATTGTGAGGTGCGAGAGAAGCGTATATGTCTTTTGATGATATTATCTTGAGTAAGTGATTACAAAAAAAAGATGCACATGTTCATTTTAAATCCTCAAAGAAATGATTTTGATTTAATTCATTGTAAATCACCAAAACAAAAGATGAAAGTTGTTTGTTCAATTGTTAACCTTAAACAAAATCTAGTAAATTTGTCTAAAATTCTTTTTTAACCTTTTTCTTTGTTCGTTTTAATCCCAAATTGAAAATTAGTGAGTCCTAGAAGCTTGAAGAGGTAAAATTCTTAAGTTTGGAATTACTTCCAAAAGTATCTAAAGACACTTGATACATTGAAAAAATAACGTTATACTTCAAATTTCCTCTTTCCTCCTTGCTTTCTCCCACCTAGAACCTAATTAATTCAAGAAAATAGAGGCAGAAAACTAGTTAGTAACTCCAAATGATCAAAAGCAAAAAAGCAAATGTCAAAAAAAAAAAATGAAATTTGACTTTTAACTTCACCCCAGCAATGCAACCCACATTTGCATCATTGCTTGCGCAATTCAGTGGCACTGTATAGAGCTACTATGTCTGCAACCAGTGCTCTACAATAGGACAGAGAGCATAATAGCGACATAGTTTTGATCAACAACACTGTTTGAAATTTGAAAAATCTCGCACTTGAGAATTGAACTAGCATCGTAGTTTATAATTTTGAATTTTTGGGTGGGAAGGTTTGAGTGGTGACGTTTGGAGTTTGTAGTGTAACTATATGGCACCATGGGACTAATAGCGGCACTATATGGCATTCCTAGAATGATAGCGGTGCAGTTTCCTGTAGAAACCAAAAAACAAAAAAAAGCATAGAATTTTGTTAAAAAACATGATTAGAACTTGAGATTTTCCCTTCCTTCTAGAGCCAAATGTAGAACCCCAATCCTAGACCCGCATAAACACAAGAAACAAACACAATATTAGATCAAATACAAGTAAGAATCAAGATTCCCCATGAAATTCATCTACAATGCTCAAAAGGAAAGAAATTGAAGAACAAAGCAAAGAAAATGATTGAAATCCTATTTGAAAAGGAAAACCTCAATCCCATGGGGGAATTGGTGCCAATTTGATGTGAAAATTGGCCCTTTCCAAACTCCTATGCAAGCTTGATGAAGATTTGATGATGGTTGAAGCTCCTTGATGAAATTTTGGCATAACCTTGCTATGAAACCATGAAAATGATGAACACTTGATATGAAATGGATAAAATTAGCTCTCAATGTGGAGAGAGTAACTTTGTTCTAAGTTGTGGATCTCAAATGAGAATGAAAGCCTCTTATTTATAGAAGGAAAAGATGGAGGAATGAGAAAAATGAAGCAATGTGGGATCATTCAACATCCAATGGGAAAGTGCCACTTGTCAAGTTGTGAATGGAGGAAGCTTGAGCACATTTTGATGAATGTGCACAATAAATGTTATTAGGTGGAATTTCAAATTTGTGAAATGACTTGTTGGAGGGAGAAAAGAATGAATTAAATGCCACTTGGCTCAATGCACAAGGACATGTAAGAGGGAATGAATGTCTTGTTGGAAGGACAAATCCACTTGGAGGGATTTTCAAACTTGGAGGAATACTCCCCTAAAGATGCCATGTTGAGAGAAAATAGGGATTTAATAAATTAATTAAATGTATTTTCATGTGCAAGTGGCAATATCTAGAGGATTTGGATGATTAGGATTAAATTAATCAAGATTTGATTAATTTAATGAGGGATTAGTTGGTGTGACAATTTGATTTAGATTTTTGGGTTGATTTAAATCAAAATTTGAGAAGAATGTGATTTAGATTTAATTAAATAAAAGGATTTTGATTTATTTAATTAAAGAGGATGATGTTAGATTAAATTAAACAAGGTTTAATTTATTTAATTTAATGAGATGAATTTAGAGATTTAATCAATTAAAATGAATTATTTAATTAAATAGACAAAGGAGGGTTAATCAAATAACATTGATTTATTTAATTAACAAGAGAGAATGACTTAATCAGATAAATGATGATTTATTTAATTAAGGGGCGAAGAGTGATGATTAGCTAAGAAGATGATTTAGGATGAAATAATGTTAGTAACCAAGAGCAAGTGTGTAGGTATATTTTCCATGTCTACACATTCAATTTTCTACAAATTATATTCTTACATATTTTTGAAATAATATAGATAACTTATTCAAATTTTTACGTCAAGTTGCTTAACTCTATTTTTTAATGAATTTTTTGCCACTTAAGAGCCTATTTTTTCCATGATGATCCTGCACATACCTGTAAGTTCATTCACCCATACCTATCCTATCTTAGAATTATCATGCTCCTCTATCTTTTTATGAATATAAATCCTTATATCCTCTTGTAGTGTAGTAAAATGGATACCCTTGCATTTTCAAACTTGCTTGGGCCCACCTTGCTTTATTTATCCTCATTTATGGCTTAATTGGTCCTATTTTGTGTCCACAAGCCCTATGAAATACATTTTTTTGGCTAATCTTGACATTCTCCAATGCATAAATGATAATTTAATGATTTCATCAGAGTGTCCCTAATTTTTGGGTCGGGACTAAAATGCCACATGGGGCATATATATCCCCCAAAGGTCTCAGGATCCTAATTTTGAGGCATCCTAATTGAGCCACTTTTTTGTGTCTTTTCCCCAATTTTTTAGGACTTGGAACTAAGATACCACCTAGGGCGTCTTAGTCCTACTTGAGTCATTTTTGGGATTTAATTTCAAATTCTAGTAGGATTTATCCTCCTTTATTTAATAAATTCATATGTTGGCTTGGCGTGATGTAATTTCAAGATATTAAGCATAAGTAAGTATAAATACAAAATTCCTTCTCTCATTTTTCTCCCAACAAGCTAACCAACAATCTAAGAATCCAAGTATTCAAGTATTTAGGCTTTCAAGAGTATTCTATCAAGAATTTGGAGCCATCATCAAGATTCAAGCATCTTATCAAAGAGCTTCTTACATCATGTGTGTTGTTGTGCTAACATTTGTGATGTAGGGTTTTGATTCAAGGAAACAATTTAAGATCATATCTTTGGTTCAAGATCCATATCAGTTGCAACCATTACACACAATTTTGTAGACCTTATTACAAGGTTTGAATTAGGTTGAAGTCTTGAAGATCATTTGGATTACAAAGTTGTAAAAGTTGCAAAGTTGCGTTACAAAGTTGTCATGTTCACAGAAACTCAGCTACCGGCTGAATTCAGAAGTTTCAGAACCTGAGATTAGAAAGGACACAAGTGCAGACCTTGGAGCTCAAGATCACATTCAGAGTTTTCAAAAATTTAGAACAAGACTAATATGCTACCTTGGGTGTCTTAGTCCTCCTGAGCATATTTTTAGAGATTCCTTTAGATATGGTTTTGACATCTGAAGACTCTGCATCCACCCCAAAAACTAGCAGTAGGACTAATACACCACTCTGGGAATCTTAGTCCTCCATAACACTTTTTGGCAGCTTCTTTGCATTTTCAGAATCCTCACAACATCTCTAGACATCCCAAGTACACACATTCTTACTCCCTATCGCATATTTTCATTATTTGCATCTCTCATTTAGCTTGCATAACTAGGTTTGTAGATTGAATGTTCATTTTTATTTTCCAAGCATTTTGTTTGTGGTGAACCCTTTAAAGCTGAAAAATCCCCTTACTAGTTCCTCGTCATTGAGAATTGACTCACCTTGTGAGGTTTTCAGTCAATTCAATTAGGACTCGTAGGAGATCTTTGAGTGACATTGTATGCTGATTAGTTGAAGAACGAGTCACATTGTATGTCCATTTTCCTCATAAATCATTTTGGTGAACCCAACCTTGTTGAACATTCATTTCTAATTTTGGATTCCATTAAATCCTTAAATCTAGATTTCATTCACCGCATCTTTCATTAGGGAAAGTGCATCTAAGGTTTCATGCATTTTGAATTAGTGAAATTGCATTTAGGGTTTCCTATATTTGCATTAGTGAAGGTGCATATAGATTGCATTTTTACTTTCTTGCATCATTTCAAAAACCTAAAGGTGCATTGTTCATCATCTTAATTTCATTTAGAAACATTTTTATTGCATTCAATTGCTTGTTCCTAGTTACTTTTTCTTGCACTCATTTTCACATTTTTTTGTTTCTAAACATCAGCATCCTAAATAGGCAATCTATAAACACTATAGACAATCTACAATTTACTATTTTTTCTTCAAAAAACCTCTGCTATGACTAAAACTCCCTTCCTAGCATCTTAGTCCCTCTCAGGGTTTTTGAATCAAAAGTCTCTTTGTTGTTTGTTGTTTGTTTCACTCCCTAGAACTTCAAAATCTCACCAGGAAGACCAAGATGCTCTTTCTGACATCTTAGTCCCTGTTAACTTTGACTCTCTAGTTTTTAGGGTCTAAAATTGTTTTTCTGTGTTTCTATGGGCTGACATTAGTTTTCTGTTTCAGTTTGCAAAATAGTTGTTATCTCAATTTCTTTCATTTTACGTGCATTTGTTCAATCTTGCATCATGGGTGTGCTTTGAAAAGTTGGGGATGTCCTTGAAATATTTGTTAGATGTGTCAAATTGTGTATTTGGTAATGACCCTAATGAAATTGAACTCACTCATGCTCACTCAACTCCTAATTCATGTCCTCCTCATGATGTTGGCATCATTGGAGAAGATGATGGTGACATGAATAACTTACTAAACAATTGTCTTGATAATATTGAAGCTAATGAATCCTTCTATCCATCAATGAAACAACCCGGTCCTCCCACATTGCCACCTCTTGAGATGTTTGGTTACTTACATCCTAAAACCGAAGAAAAAGTTGAACCTAATTTCCCTAGAATAGGTGAACCTAGTTCCTCTAAACAAGCAAACACTCAGCCATTTTATGATAACAAAGTAACAAACACTCCAATCAACCTACAAGATACATATCGCAAAGGATTCACAATATTAAGAAAACAAGGATGCAATACAACAAATAAACATAATATTCACCAAGTCCTCAAACATCTATCAACTAATGAAAAAAAAATAGGGTTAGGATATCAAGATCCCCCTCACATTACACAACCTCCTCGAGAATACCTAAGACTTCGTAGTGATGGTACAATGATCTTTGATTCTCCCCCTAATATGAATTTCCTTATTCCTAAAGAATAACCAATAACAAATAACAATTACAAGGATTATAGGATCACCTTAGGTCCTCCTCCTTCTTATTCAACTACTATAGAAGTTGGTGAATCTAGTCAATGAAAAACATCTCATAGAATAAAGAAACCTCAATTCCCTTGTCCACCATCTTCAATCGAACAAACTTTACATATCCTTTTAAGTCAAGGACTTATTACATTACCACCCATTCCTAAAAATTGATTTACAAATCCTAAGAACAAAAACACATCTTATTGCAAATATCATAGAATTTTTTATGCATGTCGCACCTTAAAACTAGAATTTAAAAAGCTTGACATCATAAAAATAATCCCTTAAAGTGGGATCCTTGTCATGTAGTATTTGTAGAATAATTTATTCTCACTATTACATTACCCTTCCCATCACCTACCTCGGCCCATTCTTGTCTTGCACTCAGTGAGGGAAAGAAGTAGATGGCCTTGTCCTAGTAAAGCATTTTTTGTTGTCCCTCAGTTTCGTTATCTAACTTCCACTTATACAAAATGAGATTGGGAGGCAAATAACTTGCTTTAGATTGACTCACCTATGCCTTAATAGTCTTTTTCATTTTATTTTTATTTGCATGCATGTGCATAATGTTATCGCCCATGATATTTTGTTTGATGCTTCTCTCTCTATGTGCATTCCTCTATTTGTACCTTCATTCTTCTATATGTTGTATACTTTTTCCCTTTCATTGATTTTTTATCTTTTCTTTCTTTTAATTTTTTCTTGTGTTTTCCTTTTGGGGATGATGCAAGGTGTCGAGACACCTTATGTCTCTTCCATGTTGAAAAAAAATATTTTTCATTATCTTTGCTTTCTTTTCCTTTTTGTCTTGTGATTTCCTTTTGGGGATGATGCAAGGCACTGAGACAACCTATGTCTCTTCCATGTTGACCCAAAGTATTTTTCACTATCTTTTCTTTCTTTTCATTTTTTATCTTGTGTTTTCCTTTTTGGGATGACACAAGGTGTCAAGACACCCTATGTCTCTTCCATGTTGGTGTAAAAGGATTTTCTTTTTTTTCTCTCTTTGTGTGTCATTATTCTAGTTCTATGTGTATTTGGGGAATGATGATAGTTCTGATCTCTTTAATATTATTGCAGCAAAGATAGATATTGACCCCGAATCCATATATCCCTTATGTGTTCTAGGGGGAAACCGTCTTTTCCTTTCTCATTTTTGGCTACTTTAAAGTAATTACTCACAGCATGGTGTTAGAAATTTCTTTAAATTTGGGGCATACATTGGAATTATTTTAGCATTATTTCATTTGCATTGTTTTCATCTTCCTTGATGTGATTTTTGTCCTTTATGTGATATGTTTTTCCTCTTGGTGGTGTCATCGGGTTTGACTTCCTCCAAGAGTTTCATATTTCCTTCTCTCTTGGAAACATTAGATACAATGTTCCCCAGGATGAGACCTTGCACTTGTCCTCTCTTGGAAAAAAGATTAGACCTTTTGCACTTGTTCTCTCTTGGAAGCATTGGGTATGATGTTCCCCAAGATGAGACCTTGTATCTATCCTCGCTTGGAGATGTTAAGCATGATGTCCCCTAAGAGTAAGACCTCACATGAACTAAGAAAAATTCCTTTGAACATCCCTCTCTTTCTTATTGCATTTTCCTTTTTGTACCTTATTAAATTCATGGAGGTATGGATTTGATATGGTCTCCTAGGGATCACCTAGTGAACAACTAGGTTCACTATTCCTTGTGAGCTTGCATCTTTGTACCCTATTAAATTCATGGAGTATGGCTTTGATATGGTATCCTGGGGCTCACCTAGTGAACACCTAGCTTCACTATCCCTTGTGATTGTGCATTTTTGTACCTTATTAAATTCATTGAGGTATGGCTTTGATATGGTCCCCTAGGGCTCACTAGGTCAACAACTAGCCTCACTAGCCCATGTGAGCATGAAATTTTATTTTTGTACCTTATTAAATTCATCAAGGTATGGCTTTGATAAGGTCCCCTAGGGCTCATCTAGTGGACACCTAGCTCCCACTAGCCCTTGTGAGAATGCACTTTATTTGCATAGTTGATAGCGCATTCCACTTGTAAGCCTTTTTGGATAAACATCCTAGACCCATTCCACCGCGTTGGATAGCTAGTCAAACTTGATCCATTATAGTTTTCCTTTTTCCTTTTTCTTTTTCCTTTTTCCTATATTTGATGTTGCATGTTTGCGATCTGGTTATGGCTTCATATATCATCCACAAGCGTGTTCCTTTGTGCCTATGTTAGTTTTCCATACAATCTTGAACCCAAGGGCCTGGCCACCCTCTTGATTATTGTCATCCTATCTGACCAACATTTGTGCATTTGAACCCATCTTGATTATGTGGTTGGCTGCTTTAGTGAGATTTTAAAGCAAGTTCACCCTCTCACTAAAGTGGGGGCTAAAGGTAGTGTAGTAAAATGCATACCCTTGAATTTTCACACTTGTTTGGGTCTACCTTGCTTTATTTATCATCATTTATGAATTAATTGGTCCTATTATGCATCCACAAGCCCTATGAATTACATCTTTTTCTAGATAATCCCAACATTCTCCAATGCATAAATGATAATTTAATGATTTCATTAGAGTGTCCCTGATTTTTGGGTCATGACTGAAATGCCACCTGGGGAATCTTTGTCCCCCAAACATCTTCGGACCATGATTTTGAGGCTTCCTAATTCAGCCCCTTTTTGGTGTATGTGCCCCAAGTTTTTTAGGAATTGGGACTAAGATGCCACCTAGGGCATCTCAATCCTCAGTTATTTTCAGGATTTAATTTCAATTTTTGGTAGGATTTAGCCCCCTTTATTTAATGAATTCATATGTCATCTTGGTGTGATGTAATTTTAGGATATTAATCATAAGTATAAATACAAGGTTCCTTCTCTCATTTTGCTCCCAACAAGCTAACAATCAATCTAAGCATCTAAGAATTCAAGTATTCAAGCATTCAAGATTATTCTATCAAGCATCTAGAGTTGTCATCAAGATTCAAGCATCCTATCAAAGAGCTTCTTGCATCATGTTTTTTGTTGTGCTAACATTTGTGATGTAGGGTTTTGATTCAAGCAAACAATTCAAGATCATATCATTGGTTCAAGATCCATATCCATTGCAGCCATTGCACACAAGTTTGCATACCTTATTACAAGGGATTAACTTAGGTTAAAGTATTGAAGATCATTTGGAGTGCAAATTTGTAAAAGTTGCAAAGTTGCATTGCAAAGTTGTCATCTTCACAGAAACTCACCTACAGGTCGAATCTGGAAGTTTCAAAACTTGAGATCAAAAAGGAAGCAAGTGCAGACCTTGGAGCTTAGGATCACATTTAGAGTTTTCAAAAATTTAGAATGGGACTAATATGCCACCTTGGGCATCTTAGTCCTCTTGAGCATATTTTTCAAAGATTCCTTTAGATCTAGTTCTGACATCTGAAGACTCTGCATCTGCCCCAAAAAATAGTAGTAGGACTAATATGCCACTTTGGGAATCTTAGGCCTCCATAGCACTCTGTGGTAGCTTCTTTGCATTTCCAAAATACTCACATCTTCAGACTTCCCAGGTACACACATCCTAACTCCCTGTTTCATATTTTCATTATTTGCATCTCTCATTTAGCTTGCATAACTAGGTTTTGTAGGTTGAATGTTCATTTGTCTTTTCCAAGCATTTGCTTGGTGGTGAACCCCTCTAAAGCTGAAAAAAACCCCTTCTTAGGTCCTCATTGAGAATTGACTCACCTTGATAGGTTGTTAGTAAATTCAATTAGGACTCCTTGGACATCATTGAGTGATTATTTGGAGAAAGAGTGACATTGTATGTCAATTTTCCCCATAAATCACCTCTATATGTTAAACATTGTAAGAAGCACATGAAAATTCACCTATTTGATTAACCTCCATGAATTGAATGATATGTCTCTTAAACTTAGGTTGTGGCCTGTCAATAACGTCAATAACCCTTAGTGTTTCCATTGAAAATGATTCTAAAATGATTTCAAAAGATTTCTCTGAGAAACTAGGGAAAAATAAAGATGGTAAATACCTTTTCCTTCATTTTTTAGAGTAGGGTTTGTGTGTACCAAATCTCAATCACCTTGATCACTCAAAATTACTTCCTCACAACTTTGCTTCTTTTGAAATACTTGTGTAAATGAATTTGGATAAGTAAAATCACTAATAATCTTTGAAACTGGCCTAATTTTGTATTGAATACTTCAAAAAATAAAGTTGGTAAACATTGATTGTATACATAATCAACTTCAAATACTCTGCAAACTTCCAAATTTCAATATTTTCTACTAGAATTTTCACCAAAAGATTAAACCTATTGACCTACTTCACATACCCTCATGATGAAGCATCAACACCATTTTATTTGGTAGGGGATAAAATATTTCCATTAAAGACCCTCTGAGCGAAAACTTTCAACTTAGTTTTTTGGTAAACATCTACACAAGATGTCAGTACATGATCATTTGTAACCTTAGTCTCTTCCTTCTTTCTCCAAATCTTATCCATCTCCTTTATCTCTATTGTAATAACCTTTTGTATTGGATCATTCTTATTTACTAGATTATCCCTCTTCATATTTTTGCTTCTATAAAACATAGAAATGTGTGCAGGCCTACTGCAATTGTAACATATAACATTCTTTCGAAATGGATTGCTTCCACTCATTGGAGATCTATATTTATTAGCTTTATGCCCAAATCCTCAACATGTATAACAATAGACATTGAAATATTGAACCATTCTACTGTTGTTATAGTCATTCACCCTTTGACTTCTACATTCACTAGCTCTATTACCAAATTTATTGCCTGTAAAACATTGACCAAAAAAGGGTGGAACATTTTGATTCATTCTCCTTCTACATTCCATAGCCTTATGTCCAAATTTATTACAATAATAGTATAATTTCAATAAATAGAAACCATTACAATATGGGTACCTTTGTGCATTTGGTTGTCTGATCAATGGTCTTCTAGCTACATTCCTTTGATTCCAAATCTTCTTTCCATTTTTCTTCTTGTCTTCAATCTTCTTTTCACCATTCGGTGTTTGCTATAATTTTAAATTTTCACCCTTTTCAAATCCTAAACCTTCTAGGTCTTTGGAGCCTTTCTATTTTTCAATCATTTCATCAAGCTTTGTAGAACTCATCTTGACTTTATCTTCATGACTCCTTTATTTTTCTAAATCTGATCTCAGATTCACAACTTCGTGTTCAAGCCTTGTGCATTCTTTAGATTTTCTTTTCACCGATTCCTTGAAACATTCTTCAACTTGATCCTTTAGATAGATAATTGTTTCATTTTCTTTCTTCAATTTCTCACTTACTTCCTTATTCCTTTCTCTAAACTTCTTGATTTTCTCCCTCAATTTTCTGATGCCTTCATCCACTTCTTTGACATTTTATTTCAGATCTTTATTTTCACTTTTAGTTCTCTCAAGATCATCAGGAGAAATATTGGGTTCTTCATTTATGTCAAATATGTAATCTTCTTTTATATATCCAATAGTAGGAATCTCTTCTAGAGGATTAGGTAATCTTCTAACAGCCATGTGTTCAGCCTCCAAGATCTTCTCCAAAAGGTTAAGCTCCTTATAAGGAACCAAGCTTTAATACCAATTTTTGAACACCCAGAATATTGAGAGGGGGGGTGAATCAATATTATTTTAAACCATTTAAAATTTTGACCATGAAACATATAGCTTATTTAATTTGAAGTAGTGAAGGAAAACATGCATACATCCAACAACATCATACAACACATGAATAATAGGATTTTTACATGGAAAACCCAAACTAGGAAAAACCACGACAAGGATTAGCTCACAATATATTATAACCAGTTATAGTATATTAAAAAACTTCTCACTACAAGTGGAATCACTACCTATTGAAAGAAGAAAAGAGATAGAAGAAAGCTTGTAGCTCATAGCCTAGATTAAGTTGTTAAAATTTCATCTATGATATGTGTGGAATATAGTTCAAATGAAGCTCAAAATACAAACTCAAAAATCTTCATACTGATTTGAATCAACACTCTAATCTACTTTGTATTCACACTAAATTCACATAATTCACATCCACTAACTTTTTCCACATACCACTCATCATTTAATCCTTCAAAAAAATCTTATATTTATATCCAAATCATCTGCAAACACTTAGAACACCAATTAGGTCAGGCTAATTAGATGTACCATTCAAAATATATAAAATATGACTTATCAGCCAAAATTCAAAATATTTCACCTTCGCACCATAAATGAAGGCTTGTAATATATCAATTAGGTCAACATGGACCTATAATATCTCCCACATAACTCTGCAATACCTAAGTAAGTTTTGCATACCTTCAAACCTAGTAGGTCAACACTATAGAAGACCTAATCTCAAAATTTTCCTACTGTACATCAACATTTTGACTTGTAGACCTCTAAACATCATGCCAACTAGAATACACAATCTATTGAAATTTTTCAATATCTCCTCAAATATGGAGAGACAAAATTAAATCTGTAAAGAAGTGCAGATTCTCCAAATCATATACACAAAACTCAAAAATACCTATAAATGTCAAGCTAAACTTTTGTTACTCATAACTTTGACACCACAAGCCAAAACAGGATGAAACTCTGGAATTATATACTTCAACCAAAAACATTATACTAGAACTGCAAAGAAAAGTATTGAATGGTGGATTGATGCAAAACTAAAAATTGTATCCCCTTACATGCACAAAATCACTAGAATTGACACTTAGTCAATTCCCAACACAATTGTCTTCACCAGATCAAACCTTCTTGCAAAATTGTCTTTCAGAATCACCTTCAACCATGCTCATGACACCTAAATTGATTTGTACCATAGTCTTTGTACCGGGATACAATTTTGACATCAATGTCAACATTGCAATGCATAACTATATGTACCTTGTGCTCATCCCACATGCTCATTTTGCCAACAACAACATCAATGAAAAACACCTCATTCTTCTAGCAATTTTTATGTTGTGAAATTGGGAAAAATATGGAGGGAAATATATTTGTTTTAAGAACTTTGAAAATTATTGATTGGGAGAGCAATTACCATCAAAATTAGATGAGGCTAGATTCGTTGGGATAGGAACTGAGAAGGGATTGTGTCTGCATAATTTCGTGACTCCTCATTTGGTGCGCCTGGAAAATTTCATATTACAAAATTTGAATGGCATTGAGGTATTTTCCTTTCTTTTTAAAATTTTTGATAATTTTTCTTCAAATTTTTTTATAGGAGAATGATTAGGGGAGTGTAGAATCCTCCCATCTCTTTTTATTTTTCAATCTTATTTTTGTATAAATTTATTTAAATTTTAGAAATTTCCAAAATGACGGGGTTACCATGCCCAAATTTTTGGGAAATAATTAAAATTTCAATTTGATAGCTTAAGAGGGTTGTTTTGAATATTTTCAAGAAAACGATATTCTTAGAGTTTTTATTTTTAAAATTTGAAATTTTGATAAACTTAATGGTGGAATTGGGAAAAGCCTAGTTTTTTCTTTGGTAAAATATTTGGAAATTTTTGAAATTTTTGCATGAAAATGGATAATTTTGAATGTTTTGAAAAGGTGGAACTTCATGAAATGTGATAATTGATGTTGTGGGAAATTTTCATTAAAATTTGGAAAAATTGTATTTAGTGCATTATTTTTCCCACCACATTTGTTGGTGAGTGTGAAGAGCCTAGGAATAAGGTACTGGAGAGGGTTAAGAGAGTGTCTCCTAATGTGACTAGGCCCAAAGTAGCAAGTAGGCTAATCATAGGTGGTTATTCATTTAATCATGTGATAATTAATGAAACATGGGTAATTAATTAACTAAGAAACAAATTCCTCGAGTGCTAATACAAACCAAGGATGTTTGAGAAGACATGATAGCTCATGGAGCATGGGTCTTGTAATATCAATTATCCTCATTTGTATGAGATGATTACTAGGCTAAAATTGTGCCATAGTTTTGAGCACCATGATGACACTCCCTAACTAGCTCTCTAGCGCCTTACTCTAGCGTCTTATGTGTGTGTGACCTGCAACTGGTGAGTTGTCCCAATGACTATCCTTATGATACCCCTACAATGAGTTATCCCATGGTTATTCCATTGGTTATTTTTCCAAAGGATGATTCTTTGTATGGTATTGGTGAGTTGGCCCAATGTGGATTTGTGATGTGACATCAATGAATTTTTCCAATGAGACCTTGTGTTGAACCTACTTGTATTTGACTTTCCTTGTGTTTGGATAAGTTTTATTTGATTATTTATGGAGTGTATTCATTTTTTATGGCATGTGTATAATCCATCTCCCCAAATTTTTGTGTGATCATTGTGTTTGTGGCCCATGTGACTATCTCCCAGCATGGTGGGAGTGGATCAATTGATTCAACAAGGTTGGGTGGCATGGTAGCCACTGTTGGGGACCCGAGGTTTATACATCAAGGAACATTATTCTCTCATGTAATTTCAAGTTAAATTAATATATCTTGATGTTTTTAATTTATATATACATTGTAATATTTCTATTAATAAACCTATCTTTGATACATTTGTAACTTTTGTTAATAGAAAGGTGTATTAGCTTATTTATGCATTTTCGTGTTTGAACCAAGCATGATCACTTTGTGGTTTTCAATATTATAATGTTAAAATTATAAAATGAGCTTAGGAATATTTATGTTGATGCTTAAAATGAATTTATAGGTCACATTTCATAGTTTTACAACCTCTTGCTATATCTAAGCGGCATGGTCATCTCAAGAGTCCCCAAACTCACCTAGTATATTTCTAAGCATGCTGGGGAAGCCTTGGTATTAGTGGGATGGCTTGGTGTCATATTGGGGTGGTGTGGAACCATACTAGGGTGGCCTAGTCTTGGCAAGTCCAAAAACTACAAATTTTGACTAACTTTTTTGTGGTAGCTCAGTATTGTGTTGGAGCAGCCTCATTCCCATAAATAAATAGAATGTAAACGATATTAGACCTGGATAAAAGGTGGTTTTATAAGCCTAATTCCATTGTCAAATAAATTTTTATATCTTTTATGTTTCTCATTCTAGTCATTTTAGTCGTTGAAACCCTCAAAATCCAAGTTAAGTTTCCATGTTAATGAATTTGTTATTTCCTTGTGTTTTTGGGACTTTGTTTGGGAAAACTTTGTAAACAAAAGCTGTTCACCATAGTCCTATGGTCCTATAATTATTTTTCCTAGTTTTCAAGTGTCTTCATGGAGTACTTATGTTATCTCCTGCACCATTTTGCATGCAACCTTTTGAAAGGACCTATTTTTCAACCTATGGTTATGGGAGATCATTCTTCTAGTCTTATGAAGACTTGGAAAGGTCATAATATTTCTTGGTTTACCTTGTTAGTGTACTATATTAAATGCATAAGACAACAGAGAGGGGTGTGAATCAATTGTACAATAAAACATCAAAACCTTCATTAACATTAAGAAATTCATTAATCCTTAAACCCTTAACAACCATTAAATCCTTATCATGCATTAGCCAATCATAAACATGAGAAAAAGTAATGAAAACACATCAAAACACATGAGAACACCAGATTTACATGGAAAAACAAAGAATGGAAAAAAAATGGTAAGGATTAGCTCACAATATAAAGTAATTGCAACACCAATTACAATAGGGTTACTACCGAAGGGCTCACTACCTAAAAGAAAGAAGGGCTCCCTACCAATGGGTCACTACCAGATTAGAAAGAAGAAGAAAGAAGATTGTTACAATGAAAAATCCATCTCAAAGAAATAGAAAAGTTCCACCACTACACCACCAATACATTCACACTCTTTCAAAAAAATGTAGACACCTTAACCTCACTACTTACAGTAGTCTTAGGCATTAAATCTCACACTACATTTCACACTTTCACACTTCACATATCAACACACTCCACAAACTAATCCTCCATCAATTCATCATGCATATATATCATCCTCAACCTTGAAAATAATCAACAAGGTTGGCTTTGTACCTCAAACATGCAAATTAAAATTAGGTGGGCACCAAAACATTCCCATATTGGAGAGGAATCAAGGTGTACCACATCAATCCTTAAATTGGACCTAATCCACATAAACACACCATGACACGCTTCCACAAACACTAAAGCTAATCCACAATTAGTGTAAGCACCCAAGGTCGGTCGAGATTATATTAACACGATTAAAAATTCAAGTACATGCTTCACCAAATCCAAAGATGATTCATAGACCACACACAACACTTAAACACAATCTAGAATAATTCCATCAACACCCTAAAATATAACAAATCCTTCACAACATCATACACCTAAAAAAATACTCATACTATGCATCCAAGTAACCTTGCACACACTGTAACACATGAATCCATCCTTGTAGAGAAACAAAGCTTAAGAAAATTAGATTGTAGATAGATATTAGAAATATAGGCACACTTCTAGATCTGAAAAACTAGAAAATACAACATGGAGAAATGTGGAGCAAAACCATTTCTCCTAAACATTGACATTGCAACACAGTCCACACACTGGTGAACAAAACTTCTTCTGCCAAACAATCCATAACTTGAAACTCTAGATATAACACCTCTAATTAACATATCTGGAGTTCATAAGAAAATATTCAACCATGAAGAAATGTAGAGCAAAACACTAAACACTACTTTGCCACACTAAACACACTTTCCCACAATGCTTCCATTTTTTATTAGAATTTTCTCAAAATAACTTGGAAGCCAAGCACCACAAACACCATCTCAATATCTAAAAAACTTTCTCAACATTTCAACCACACAAGAGGTTGAACATCCATAAGCATATGTTCATCAAAGAAACACTAGAGATTGGCATTAGTGATACTACTAATGAAAACATAATGCAACCAATCAAAGCATCTCCATAGGTTGACATCAATGCAACAACAAAGATCTTTTAAAATTAATTACAACACAAACTTCCAACAATATCCCCATTTGTCATTGATGGCGACACATGAAAAACCATAAACAAGAAAAGCAACATATACTACACATTAGTGCATACTATTCCCCCTTACAGCGACATCAATTCTCTCCAACACTTTCTCTTTCTCCCCCATACTACATAAGGTTTTTTAGTTAAATCTCCCCACTTTGACATAAATGGAAAAGGAAAAAACATGTATCATTTTATTTTCTTTCCCTTTGGCATCAATCATACATTCTTTCTCTCCCCCAAGGGAAACACTTAGAAGGGACAACAGCTCCTCTTCAACTTTCTTTTCTTTTACTACACTCTTTTTTCTTCACACCTTCTCTACACACAACATGTTGCACCAACCAACAAGTACTACACATATCCTCTAACACATCTGATAGAGGAAAAAATGTGTATTCCACCCAATAAAAAAATTTATGCGCCATGACCGTAACAACCAACAATGCCATTACCTACTCCCCTGAGAGGTAGCCACCAACAACAATCTAGAATAAGGAATGAATCTTGAGATCCACTAAACTGATGAATAAACTTATGCATCTAATTGAAAGGATTTGAAATAACCCCTAACTTATCTTGGAGATATTGAAAAGTATCCTTAGGAAGGGCCTTTGTGAAGATATCTATAGCTTAATCCTTTGTAGGAACATACTCCAACTTTACCTCATTCTCTACAACCTTTTCTCTCAAAAAGTGATACCAAATTGAGATATGGTTTTCCCTTAAATGGATTACTTGATTCTTTGATAGAACTTGTATTATTAGATAAGATAGGAACTAATTCATCATATGCCACTCTAATATCCTTCAAGGTTTGTTTCATCCACAACACTTGTGTGTAACATGATGCTACAACAATGTATTCTACCTTTGTAGTAGATAAAGACATTGAATCCTACTTCTTGCTTAGTGAATACACCAACCTTTTTCTAAGAAAGAAAGCAACACCACTTGTACTTCTCCTATCATCCACACAACCATCCCAATATTTTTCTATATAATCACTCAGAGAGAAATTAGTATCCTTTGGATACCATAAGCCATGTTTTAGAGTGTCATTCAAATATCTAAATATTCTTTTTACTATTGCCACATGTGACTCTCTATGATCTTCTTGAAATCTATCCACAAGACAAACTACATGCATGAAATTTAGTCTAGTAGTAGTTAAATATAGTAGTCCTCAAATCATTGATCTATACTTGCTCTGATCAACCTTAGGAGATTCTTCATTCTTACTGTAAAGAAATTTTTCCTTTAATATTTTTTTTGGTTTTTGGCCCTTACTCTTTTCAGCTTCAAGATCAATCTACACCTAAAGGATGAAGACTGATCCTACATAAAGGCATGCACTGTGCCACATGGTGGCTATGTGACTTTATTTACATATAATTTTTCTTTTGGGCATAAGTCGAGGAACGTGTCATCTTAGCGAGGATTTTCTTCAAAGCTATTCTCACAAATCTCTGATTGCTCGCTCACTTGACACATCATCTATTCACTTTGGGAAGTTAGTATTTTTTTTGGAGTGATCTCTTTGGGTGAATTTTTTCAAGAACATGATGGGAATTTTTCTTTCGAGGTGGAACCTTCTAGTTGGTGTCATCAATATCTATGGTTGATTGATAAGATTTTTGCAAGGTTTTGCTAAAATGAGTTTGTTTTCTGAAAGCTATCTTCCCTAAAATATCTAAAATCCATTAATGAAGAAGTTGGGACTTAGTGAGAAAAGATTTTTGTGATCTAATCAATATCTAAGATCAAATTGTTGGTTATGAAGATCAGGCATCCGATAGTTTTTTCTTCTAAAATGTTTGTGATAGTGCTCTCTTCATCTAGTTATAAATAGGGGTTGAAAACATAAAAAAAGAAGGCCTCAAAAATATTTTTGAAGGATATAGATCTATTAAGGAGTTTATATTTTCTCAGAAGTAGAAGGTTCTTGGTGTAGGAGCACCATTAAACAATCTTTGTCAATTTAAGGTGATACCAAGTAGGCTTTAGGGTTTTTTTATGTTTTGAGTCTATTATGCTAAATAAGGTCTCATGATCATTTTTAATGATAAATAGGACATTTTGATGGATGTAGGTGGTTTTGAGTCTTAGGGGGTTATATTAGTAAAAGTTGCACAAAAAGATGTAATTGTCAAAGTGCAACAAATGGGAGTTTGAAGGGTTGTGGAATTCAAAAAGTGGTTGTAGACGTTGGACAATTAAAACCTGATTTGAAAATGTATTTAAGGCCTCAAAAGGCTCAACCATGATGTTGTTGAAGGTTGTATGGTGAAAATCCAATAAATAAACAACGTTCTTTCTACTTATTTCTGTGTTTTTTGAACTTTTATCTAAATCTACAAATAGGTGAGTGATTCTAAAGTTGTTTGTCACAATTTAAGACTATCTAGGGGTTTGGAGTGTTTTTCTAGTGTTTGAAGGGTACCTCCTTTGCAAAATAGGGATAATTGAGTAGCCTTGGATTAGGATAGTTTATTGGTTCTTAGTGTTGAGTCAAAGAAACCCTATGAGATCTTTTGACATGTTGGTTAGGAGTCTGTGGTGAACCTTTATGGTGATTGATAGGCCATTGTACCACCTTCTCTAATAGATAAATCCATTGCTTGGTTATTGAGGACTATAAGCCATAAGAAAAGTGTTTGAGTCAAGTTCAGGGATTTGTGTCAAGGGATTTATCTTCTGATTGTGATTGGTCATTTTCAAGTTGAAGAGAGTCCTTAATCCACCTTGCTTGCATCAGGTGGTATCAGAGCCCTTTTATTAGATCCCTTGATGGTGATTTGATTGGTTTTGTAGGCTAGAAGGTGAAGAGGCAGCATTCTCAAGATGCATCCTAAAGGAATCATGGTTTCAAGAAAGATGGATGAGAAGGCTAGACAAATAGAATCCTTGAGAAGAGAGATGGCTGCATTGAAATCAAAGACTAGAGTAGATATGGATGAGAGTGATACTAAAGAAGAAGAGACTTCCAGTGAAGAAGAAGAAATGGATCCAGATGATGTGAGGATGGTGATTCTTTTGAAGGATGTGAAGAAAGATGGACATAGCAAAATGGATGTGCCTATGTATGGGGGAAAAATAGACGGAGAAGAGATCTTGGATTGGATAGGGGCTTTGGAGAACTACTTTGATAGTGAAGAGATTGATGAAGAACACAATGTTAAGAGGGCCAAAACCAAACTGAAAGGAAATTCTTTGCTATGGTGGAGCTTTGTGAAAGATTTAAGGGAGAGAAAAGGAAATAACAAGATCACTTCATGGGAGAGAATGAAGGAAAAACTGAAAGGTAAGTTCCTTCCTTGTGATTATAATTTTCAATTACTGAAAAGGTTACAAAATCTTAGGCAAAAAGAACAAGATGTGCAATCATATACTGAAGAATTCTATAGGCTAAGTATAAGAACTAAGCATGAGGAGGATGAGGAAGAAAGATTAGCTAGATATCTCAATGGCCTAAGATATAAAATTCTAGATGAAATCAGTTTGTTGGCACCAAAAACTATGGAATAATGTTTTCAAATGGAAATTAGAGCATAAGAAACTCAAGAGGATACAAGAGAAGGAAACAAGAGGAAGAGGAAATACTTCTAGGGGTAGAGGTATATCTTCAACACCAAGGAAATCCAAAGAAGATCTTGAAGATGCTGATAAGAATAAAGAACAAGCTCCTGAATCAAGAGGTGGATGGAGAGGTGGAAGAAAAAACTTTAGGAAAAGGAGAGATTTCAATGAGTTCTTAGGAAGATGTTATAAATGTGGTGAGTTTGGTCACCTTTCCGTCAAGTGTCTAGAGAAGGTTGGAACCACACCAAGTGGAGGAGAAAGGAAATGTAAAATGAGAGCCCAAATTGCTTATGAAGATGAAGCTAAAAGCTCAAGTTCCAATACTCTATGTGCTACTCCTGATGTTGGAGATATGTTGATGATGAGAGGGAAAACCTTGATGAAATCCATGGAGAAAGAACAAATTCAAAGGAGAGCCTTGTTCAGGACTACTTGTAGATGCAAAGATAAGGTATGTAAATTAATCGTGGATTTTGGATGTACTGACAATATGGTCTCTAGTGATATGGTTGAAAAATTGCATTTGGCAAGGATACCTAAACAAAAACCATATAAAGTGTCTTGGGTAAGTGAAAAATAAACCATGTTGGTGAATGAAAAAGCTATTCTAGAGTTTCAAATTGGTTCCTATAGAGATAAAGTTGTGTGTGAAATTCTACCTATGAGTTGTTGCCATGTTTTGCTTGGGAGACCCTAACAATTTGATAGATCTATAGTATATCATGGAAGACAAAACAAATATCACATTGAAAAGGATGGGAAGACATTTGTTCTAACTCCATTAGTTGAAGAGGTAAGTGAGCAAGGTGAGGTCATAATGATTGGAAGAAAAGAATATGTGAGCAAGGAGGAAGGTGAGAGCATGAAGATAGCAACTAAATCACAGTTTGACACTGGAAGGACAGTGCATAGGAAGGGTAAGGGAAATATGTAGACAAAGATGAAGAGGAATGCTTTTGTGTGGAAAAGGAAAGAATGTGGAATGATGTTTCAGGCTCGTACAAAGTAGTTTAAGAGTGGGAGGCCATTGGAAAGGTAGGGCATTGGTGATGGAGTGTTGATTGGGACTGTCATATGTCCTGTAGTAGTAGACAAAGGGGTGAGCAGACATTTGAAGGTTGTTAGTACAAAGATTAGTGATAAAGTGAACAAGAGAACATAGGTCTATGATGTTGTTGGGACATTGGAGAGGGAATGTGTAGGTCTGACAGAGACCACTACATGCATTGGTTCAAACTTTTGTAAGGATGATATAGGAAACAATGATGAAAGGGAGCATATTGAATAGGGAAGTATGCATGAAGAGCTAAGGAAATGATGGTCGTTGGTAAAATCCTATGTGCAGATGCCAAGTAAGGAGTGATGATAGATTTGGATGATGAAAGAGTTCGAGGACACACCACGAAGCATAGTACATAGCTGGAGCAAGAATTAAGGGTTGGTGATGGAAAATATGCTAAAGATAGTGATAAACTGATGTAAAGTGCACATGTTAAATTCAAGCTTGAATGTTAGAGACAAATTTAGAGCAATGGAGGAAAATTTGCAAGGTTCTTTCCAAGGGACTTGGAAAAGTTCTATGTTGGGGTGTATGGTGCAGGAGCACCATTAAAAAATCTTTGTCAATTTAAGGTGATACCAATTAGGCTTTAGGGTTTTGTTATGTTTTGAGTCTATTATGCTAAATATGGTCTCAATGACCATTTTTAATGATATATAGGAAATTTTTATGGATGTAGGTGGTTTTGAGTCTTAGGGGGTTAAATTAGTAAAAGTTGCACAAAAAGATGTAATTGTCAAAGTGCAACAAATAGGAATTTGAAGGGTCATGGAATTCAAAAAGTGGTTGTAGACATTGGATAGTTAAAACCTGATTTGAAAATGTAATTAATGCCTCAAAAGTCTCAGCCATGAGGTTGTTGAAGGTTTTATGGAGGAAATCCAATCAATAAACAATGTTCTTTCTGCTTATTTATGTGTTTTTTGAACTTTTTAACTATTGTACGGCCTGTACAATTTGTGGAATGTTCTAAAATACATTTCAATTGATGGAGGTTTGTTCTAATATTCTTTTGGAACAAGTTTGAAGTGTTTTCATTAATAATTGGAGGAGTTCTTTGTTATCTACTGAATCTTCCCTATTGGAATAGTTTAGAAGGTTTGATTGTAACTTAAATAATCAATGAATTTGAATCTTCCCTATTGGCACAATTTAGAAGGTTTTCTTTTTTATATTTCATTCATGTTAAAAACATTGTGCTAAGTTTTATTTGGTAGTTGAAATTAATTTTCATGGTGTTAAGCTTCTATGTTGAATGCCAACTTTCAAAAATTGGATTATGTCTATTGAAAATTTCCATTTTTTGTAAAGAGTTTTCCATTTTCCATATTATGTTTTGAAGGAAGATGGGTTTTGTAAGTTTTTGGATATCTCTATTAATATTGAAAGTTTTCTTATGTCTGATTGGACCTTAATGGATGCTTCCCACAAGGAGATTTGAATGACTACACTATGCTTACTCTAGCCTTTATTGCTCATTATCTTCCCAAAAATAAATGGTCTACGACATTTTGTGTCTATTATATCAGTTATAAGGAATAGTTAAGGTTTGAAATGTTGTAAAAGCTTTGACACATCACCATTTTTATGTTTTGTTTGCATTTATTTCTACCTTTTTCCCCAAAACACAAAGAAGAGCCATCTTTCTATGAATATCCCAAAGGTCATTCAATGAAGTGCAAATCAGTCCCCCACTCACTAAATTTCCCATAAGGTTGTTAGTGAAGCATAAGCTTTGATGATCAATAGTTCTTTTTCTGGCACACCCAGTGGGACCGAAGTTTTTTCAAACATCTAATTAGAAGCCAAAAATATTTCTTGAATTAGACCAAGAAAAGAGAGTGGAAATTGCATGCCTAGAATACAAACGAGCATCTTCAAGAGGCCATTTCTAGTACTCGTAGTTACCTACCTCAGTATCAAGGAGAACGAGACTTATATGTTCCATATCACTTGTAAGTAGTAGTAGGGAAAGAAGTGTTAGCCCACAATCAAGAGCTTTATCTACTCAACCAAGAGGTCAAACTTTCCAAATCAGAATACCCATATACCCTATCCATAGGAATCTATTTACAATGGATAATCTAGGTGTCCCCGCTCTTAGAAATTTTGTAACTTGGGATAGTGGTAGTCTGCTATGACCACCTATGCCCCTAGATGTATGGCTTGCCATACCCTCCAATGCTCTCAAGTTCATCCCAAAGTTTTCTGGGGAAGATTTCAAGACCCCCTCTGAACATCTCAAAGGTATAGTGGAGGTATGTAGAGTACATAACATCATAGAAGAGAATGTCACTCTTAGGTTACCACATCTTTCAAAGGAAAAGATTGGGATTGGTATAGGTCTTTGGCTTCTAGTTCTATTTTCTCTTGGGACCAACTCAGAGAGAATTTTTTCGAGTTCTTTGAAAAGGGAGATCACTCCTCTTTGTTGCAACAATTAATCACCATCAAAAGGGCCCCACAAGAGGCCATAAGAGACTTCAACACTAGGTTTCACAAAACCTGGCAAAGAATTCTTGTGACTACTAGGCCTCTGACTGCTATGACATTCATGTTTTATCTAAAGGCTTTCAATTCAGATATCACGGTCATGGTGCAATCTATGGGAGAGGATATTCTACCTGGCGCATATGATTTGGCTGTGCATGTAGAAAATAGTTTGATCAATGCCAGGAAGCTTCCACCACATCCATTGATGCCTATGTTCACAGAAATATTAGGTGGCCCTCAAGAAGAGGCAACTTTGAATGCCTCCACACCATAAGCAACCATGTTGACTATACCACCATCCATGTACATATATCGTATTGCACAAAAAAACACATCAATCTCCTCTTCATTAGCAACATATTTCAGTGATATTATGAATCTCATTCAGTCCTTTGTGAATGAGCTAGTCCTCATCCAATGATAGCAAGTAGAACCTCTGAAGCCTCCCACACAAAGATATCAAGGAGGAAGGCCATCTTATCAATTGAATGCATAGCAAGGAGTATCAAAATGAGAAAGTCAAAAATTGGTTCCTACAAGCCAAATAGTCCTAGTTACCATGTGGCTTCATACCATAAGAAACATTCCAAGCAAAGATTTAGTCCCAGGCTAGAACAACCTAGCAGAGGATGGGAATGTATGGTGTTTCTTATGTAATGATAGCCATATGCCCCAAAATTGTCTAAGGGGAAATCTACAATAGAATATAGTGGATCAAAGAAGCTAGGGCATGTTCTCAAATATGAAAGAATATAAATTTCCCAAAATGGAGAATTCCCAATTTAGAGTGCAAATGCAAGGAATTTCCTTAGAACAATAACTTGATATCCCACTAGACCAAGTGCACTTCTCTTGGATGGAAGAAGAAGATGCAATATTTGCAAATGATGCTCCAATGACTAGTTCCCCACAAGTACAGTTGAAATACAACACAAGGTCCAAAAGAAGGCTCATGGAGAATACATGCAACAAGCTCCACATGGTCCACAACCACATCAACCACAACCACAAGAAAATCAAGTCAAGTAGGACTGAACCACTCAACAGTCACAAGATTCACCATTTCCAGAGGAAATAGAAAAAGCACCAAGCCCACCAAAATTGGATCAACCTCTC
Organism: Sequoia sempervirens; assembly: GCA_007258455.2. NCBI lineage: Eukaryota > Viridiplantae > Streptophyta > Pinopsida > Cupressales > Cupressaceae > Sequoia > Sequoia sempervirens. The sequence goes on along the minus strand of VDFB02000363.1, from coordinate 5,251,850 downwards.
TGAAAGATGAAAGAGACACCACCATTCAAATCCAAGGTCCTGCTAGTTGGAATGCTCAACATGGTTGAACGGTTGAAAAAGGTTCCCACTAATGTATTTCTATGGGACATTATATCAATTTTGGAACAATAAACATTGCTCCAGGAAGCATTAAATAAGGAACAACAAACACCATGGATGAATGTGATTCCACTATGTGATCAATTCAAAGATACAGAGCCCACATCAGACCCCCAATCTTCAAGATTCATGGAATACGTGAACATCATAGACAATGCAAAGGTTAAATAGGTAAGAAAGAAAAATCCCACAACCTTTTTTTTAACTCTTATTGTGGGAGATAAGCTTTTACACAATAACATGATTTATTTGGGAGCTAGTACTATGGTCATGCCTAAACAAGTGGCCAATGCCCTGAAACTCAAGTATGACCCTCTTAAGAAAGGGATCATGCAATTAGATGGGAAGACGGATCTGACCATCATATCAAGGATCTATCTTTGAACCTCTTCTCTTTTCCAAGCTAAACGGTCATGCAAGAAGTAGTTGTGATATATATCCCCCCAATATTTGGGATGTTCCTTTCAAGAGACTTTACAAAAAATCTTGGTGGATATTTGGTGCTCTATTGGTCTCATTTGATATTGTTGACCAAGCATGGGGCAAAGATGAAGATCCTATCTGAATCCTTTCACCTAGAACATAGAGTAAAAAATGCAGTCGTATGCTTTGAAGCAACACATACCTCCTCAAAAATGGATACATATTGTGTAGAAATGTTAGAAGACGAGGAGGAAATAACTGATCTGACCCCTAAAGAGGAGGTCATCCTCAACCAGTTTATTGACTCTAAATCATTCACGAACTTTCATGCTACCAAATTAGGCACCTATTTCATCTTTGAAAATGACCAAGTCTTCCCAAAATTGGTAAAAGGATAGGAAGAGCCTAGTGGTCTAGGAAACAATAGTCTATGGATGTTATATTTTGATGGCACCAAATGCAAGGTCAGTTCTGAAGTAGGTGTTTGATTGGTATCCCCAACTAGATTAGAGACCCTCAAATCTTTCCATTTCTAGTTCCCATGCTTGAATAATGATTTTGAGTATGAGGCCTTGGCCCATGGTTTGTTTCTCATACAACAAATGGGTGTGAAGAGAGTACAAGCATTTAGTGATTTAGTGCTTGTTGTAAGCCAAGTCTGTTTGTAGGCATCTACCAAAAATGTAAGAATGAAGTCTTATAGACATAATGTATAGGATATGATCAAGAGGTTTGAAGCCTTTAATAAACACATTATCTCGTGGTCAAAAAAAATATGGTTGTTGATTAGATGGCTTCGATTGGTTCACAATTTGAGCCAATTTCTAAATCAATGACAAAGTAGAATGCAATGTAGATCATCATCTGACTATCAATTCTTGACAATGATTAGAATTGGAAGGTTTTTGAGGATGATATTCAAATTGACACTTTTTTATAGAAATTATGAAAGACTTTCAATGATTCATAGTCTGACTCTAGAAGAGCTAAGAAAGAGCAAGTAATCCAATTAAAAGGCAATAATCTCCCTCAAGGTTTGATTTCTCTTGAAAATATTTTTGACTACAAGGACATGATAAATACCAAACAAAGATTCACTATTGATGAGAAAGATTATGAAGATCTCAATGTCAGAAATGGTAGAAGGTTAAAAGTAAGAAGAGTCATAAGAGACGTTCGATAGAAGGATAAAGAGAGACTAAAAGGGTTATGTTCTTGATATGACAAGTCATAGATTGGACCTATGATGATCTAAGAGGATATAATCTGAGCATAATCCAACATACTATTAACTTGGTTGAAGGCTTAAAGCCTATCTTACAAAAAAATGGTTGGTCAATCCAAAAATCAAAGCATTGATGGCACAAGATCTCACCAAATTAATCGAATCAAGGATCATATACCCAATAAAATAGTCCACTTAGCTGTCTAATCTTGTACTAGTGCAAAAAAAAATGGCAATATTTGGCTCTACATGGATTTCAAGGATGTAAACAAAGCTTCACTAAAATAGCACTATCCTTTTCCCTCAATGGAGCAGATTCTCCAGACCCTTGGAAGATCAGAGATGTTCTCATTGCTTGATGGTTTTTTAAGTTATAACCAGGTCTATGTAAAGGAAGAAGACCAACATAAAAAAATGTTCACTACCAAGTGGGGAACATTCACATACTCAAAAATTCCCTTCGGGCTCTCCAATGCTAGTGTGACCTTTCAACGAGCAATGGATGTTGCTTTCAAGGGGTAGATTAATCACATTATCTTAATATATCTAGAAGACCTAACGGTTTTTTCAAAATCAAAGGATGATCACTTTGATCATCTAGAAAAGGTCTTCCAGAAATGCCAATAGTTTGGGATTTCCTTAAACCCCAAGAAATGTGTTTTCAAAGTGCCCCAAGGCAAGCTACTTGGTTTTGTGGTATCAAAGGAAGGAATAGTTATAGATACCGAAAGGGTAAAAGCTATAATGGAGCAATCATTTCCATTCAACTAGAAGGGGCTACATTCCTTTTTGGGGAAGATTAATTTCATCAGCCAATTCATTTCAGACTTCACAAGCATCACAAGACCTATCACACTAATGTTAAAGAATAATCTAGTGTTCAAATGGACTCTCGAAGGAAACACAACTTTTGATTGAATAAAGACAAACATCGCCATGGCCCTAGTGTTAGCTAACCCAAACTTCTCCAAATATTTCCTACTCTACATCTATAGCATCCAACACAACATAGCTTTAGTGCTCACTCAGAAAGACAAAGTCAATAAATTAGGGAGAATCCCATTGCATTACACTCTAGGACTCTCAAAGGATATTCAAGGCCAAGTATAATTTTGTTGAGAAATAATATTTTTCTATTATTAAAATCCTCAAGAAATTTTGACACCTAGTATCATCCAATAGAATCACCGTCCTCATCGCCCATCCTAGTGTTCAGGAGTATATCATTGAAGGTGAAATAACTAAAAAGAGAGCTAGCTGGATTACCAAGATCCTAGAATATGATGTAGACATTCGATTGACCAAGTTGGTTTAGGGAAGAGGTCTTTGTAAATACCTTGTACAAGAATAAGCTCCACGGCAGAGGAAGAGACTGATAAAGCCTATAAAATTTAGTTTGAGTCTAATGAGTTGTGGGTTATGGATCAGACATGATATATGCAAAAGGGGTAGTACCCAACAAACATTCTACCTTACAAAAGATGCTACTACCAACTGTAAGACACCAGGTATATACTAATTGAGGGGATTTTGTTTAAAAGAAATTATGATGGAATTTTGCTTTGTTGCTTAGATAAGCCACAGGTGGAAAGAGTTTTAAATTAATTCCATAGTAGTCCTGAGGGCGGAAATATCTTCATTAAAACTACTAATTTGAAGATAATGCAAGCATGATATTACTGGCCTTCCATGTTTTTTGAGGCGCACCACATGACACAAAAATATACTTAGAGCCAATATTTTGTTGAAAAGTAGAACTTCACCATGCCACTGAGCCCAATTGTAACTAAAGAACCCTTTGCTCAATGGGGATTGGATTTTATCAGGATGATAAACCCTATGTCCAGTTCTTTCCATAAGTAGATACTTATGGAAATTGATTATTTCACAAGATGGATGAAGGTTGTTGCTCTAAAAAATGCTACACAAATCAAAATTTTCAATTTTCTTAAGGATCTAGTAGCAAGTTTTGGTTTGCCCCAAAACTATCATATCCAATAACACATGAGATTTTATGGTTTATGGGATGTCATACTTCACTCTCAAGCATGGGTTCTACCTCAAGGCTTCATCAAATTATTACCCACAAGAAAATGGGTTGGCAGAATCAACCAACAAGAACTTGATTAGGATAATTAAGTGCATTGGGTCAAAATGCTAAAATGAGTGGCACAAGTTCCTGCAAGCTGCTCTATGAACCGACAAAATTATGTCCAAACAAATCTTGAAGGCCTCTCATTATGAATTAGTGTATGGAAAGGAGGTAATTTTACCTGTTTCTATAGAAAATACATCATTACAACTTTTAAAGCCCTTGGAAATCAAAGAAAGTAGTGGGATGGAAGTGAGATTTATGGAACTCTTGAATCTTGAATAAAACAAGTAAAAAACATATGACGCCATGATCGGGAACCAGAAGATAGTCAAATGATGGTTTGATAAAATGTCCTCCAACCTAGATTTCTTAGAGGGAAGCCTAGTGTTAAAGTATGATGAGCGTATTGCAAAAAAGGGACAACATGCAAAATTTGAAACACTTTGAAAGGGTCCCTTCCACATTCACACATTCAAAGAAAAGAATGTGTATGAGCTAGAAGACATGGATGGTGACATTATAGATATACTAGTAAATGGTATTCATCTAAAATTATGCCATTGAAACATGCAAGTTTTTTTTAAAAAATTCACAATTATGTGTTAGAATATCCTTCCATAGAAGAGAAAAACAGAAAAAGCAGAGATTTGCAAGAAGATGTGCAAATAATTATTATTCAAGAATTCTTAATTACATGATAATGTTTTGCTTTATAAAAGCAAAGATGTATAACCCTAATCTTATCTTGAGCAACAAGATAGCTCAATAAGATAAGGATAAGAATAATTAACCTAGGAATTAAATAATTACCTAAGTAAACTTATGTAAAGTGTAATTATATATTAATTACACCAACACCCCCCCATAAGTGTAACTTAGGGAGACTAAAAAAGAATGCACCTAAGACTAAGATGAATGCAAGAAAACATGAATGGGTCCCGAAAACAAGGCTTGACAAGGTACCCAAGTACAAATGCAATGATGAGGTAGAGAAGGAAAAACTAGTGGGACAAAACCCCCCTACAATGAGATGACTATTGAAAAGAAGCACTGGAAGAACACTGTGGAGTAACACTGAAGCCAGAATCTGACAAGCAAGGAAAGATACTTCTATCTACAAGAAACCAAAATTGGAATCATAATAATGTGATAGCAAACTCGATGCCACAGAACACTGCAAAAATCACAAATTAGAACAACCCTAGAATCTATGAAGTAATAGTAGATGATATGATGACATAATCTAGAAGCCGTGTATCTTGATGCCGATGCCAAATTGTGACTGAAACTCTTCCATGGGAAGGAGTACCAGAAAAGACTCTAGAACATTAACCATAAAAACATGGCCCTCAAACTGAGAAGAATCTGAACCAATGAGGATCAAGAAACATAATCTCTCAACTGAAGTGTGAACCGATGAATCTGATATGTGTCAAGCAATAGCAAAAAATGTGGCCAAAAGAAACTAGGAAACCAAATAACCCATACAAGCTGCCAACAAATCAAAATGGATATGGAGATCAAAGTGCATGCACACTCTAATCAAATTAATTATGCAAAGAAACCCCCCTAATGGAACTTTATCTTAGTTCATTTATTACAATAACCCAATGATTGTAAAAGGATAGAATGCAAACATGCATAAACATAAAATATAAATTGATGTCAGATCTGTGTAGAGGACAAAATCAACTTTTTGATGCCGTGAGAATGATGAAAAAAGGATCACCGAGTCAAAAGATATGCCCTCTGAAGCGAAATCTAGACATCTGACTTCAATAGGAAAAAAATCCCATCAAATAGAAAAATTTATGGAAATAAACTGCACCATCAGAAAATTGGGCTCGCCAGCTTTCCGATGATATCTCGTTTTAGAATTTTCGCCTCCGGGATCAAAAGTTCAGAAATTGACAAAACGAAGGGCGTTCTTAGGGTTTTTGGTTGCTGTGAACGCGATGGTGACCTCTGTTTGTGCTCAAACTACTCTGAAAAATAGGATACCCCCAGAACTTGTAAAAAATCCCCTAGCCTGAAACCCTCACAGATCTGTAAAATGATGGCCAAAATCTGCAAAATAAAAGTCAATCCTAACTTTTTACAGTGCTCTGACTCCAATGGTGAAGCCCGATCTAATCCAAAATTCCTCATATATGAACTCAAGGAATGATACCCTCGAGGAATCTCGAACGAACCCTGCAATTATTTTCTCAAAAATGTGAGAATGGGTTGCAAATCAAGGCTCTGATACCATGCTAGAAACCAAGATCAGATTTGCAAACCAAAATATCCTTCCACAGAAGAGAAAAACAGAAAAAGAAAAGATTTGCAAGAAGATGTGCAAATAATTATTATTCGAGAATTGATAGTTACATGATAATGATTTGCTTTATAAAAGAAAAGATGCATAACCCTAATCTTATCTTGAGCAACAAGACAACTCAATAAGATAAGGATGAGAATAATTAACCTAGGAATTAAATAATTGCCTAAGTAAACTTATGTAAAGTGTAATTAAATATTAATTACACCAACATTATGTACCATATGTAAAATAAATTGTAGAATACGATATGTACCAATTGAATGTCTATGTTGACATTATTGGAGAAGATGTCAACATGAATAAGTTCCTAAATGATTTTCTTGAAAAATTTGAGGCTAATGCATCCTTTTATCCATCCATGGTCCTAGTCACAACTTTTTTGTGACTCGCTTTACATGGTTAAATCCTTACCTAGAAAATTTGCAAAACTGAGAATGGGTACTCTTGAATATTTGTTCAAATTGTCAAGAAAATGTTGGATCTACTAATCATATGTTAATATATTGTGCCTATGCTACATCCTTGTGGCACCAAGTAGCTCTGTTGTTCCTTTTCCAAGCCTCAAAAAGAATATCAGCTATCAAGTTTGTGATCAAGTGGATAAGAATGTCCAACTATATGCCAATCTTGGGCCTTATGTAGAAAATGGTAGCATGCTTTGTCACATGGTATATATGGAGATAGTATAGTAAAAATACTCTGCTAAGACCAGTTGAAGAAAAGAAGTAATCGTATCATAAAGTAATTTCTCCTATTTTAGCAATATTGTTTCATGCGATTTTTGCTAGTTTTCGAGTTTTCTCATAAGCTTATAGGGGTGTTGGGGAGAACTCCAAAATTATTGGAGAACACAAGTTTAGTCTTTCTTGGTTTCTTTTGATGGCATTGAGCTCAATTGGAATTATGGATCACAATGACACTTTCAAAAGTGTTTTTGGCCTTTTGGGGTGTTCTCCAATCTTCTTGGAGAGAATGTCTATTTTTAGTAAGTCTCTAAGTTAGCACTTGTCATCATCATGAATAAGTTCCTAAATAAATTTCTTGACAACCTTGAGGCTAATGCATCCTTTTATCCATCCATGAATCAACAAAATCCTCCTACAATACTACATGTTGAGATGTTTGGTTACTTACATCCTATAACAAAAGTTGAACCTAAGTTCCCTACAACAGGTGAAGCAAACAATCAACCATTTTATGATAAAAAAATAAAAATACCCCCATCGACTTTGAAGAAATATATGGAAAAGGTTTCACAATCTTGAGCAAACAAGGATGTGACACAACAAGTGAACATGAAATTCATCAACTCTTAGAGCAAAACCCAATGGATGAAAACACAAAGGGGCTAGGATATTAAGATACCTCTCATAACAACAAGCCTCCTAGAGAATATCTAAGGCTTTGAGATGATGGTATGGTGATCTTTGATTACCCTTCTGATTTGAATGTCCTTCTTCCTAAAGAAAAACCAATATATCATAACAATAACAAGGATAAAGATAGGATTATTTCAAGACCTCCTACCCTAATCCAATCTAGAGAGGTTGGTGAATCTAGAAAGAATAAGAGGCCTTACAAGTTAGAAAAACTAAAGTCTCCTTTCCCACCACCCGAAAGTGAAAGGAAACTACAATTGCTTTTGAACAAAGAACTGATAACATTACCACCTATGAATCAGTTAGTTCTATATCCTAAAGATGAAAAAGTACCACATTTCACATATCATCGAGTTCTCAAACATGGTACCAATGAATTTCATGCATTTCAGTTAGGATTGAAAAACTTTCACTTCAATGGCAATAATTGCCATTGTGTGATTTCCTAGCTTAATATTGCTTCACCCCTTGTCATGTAATAATTGTAGAATATTCTATTCTCATTATTACATGACCTTTCCCATCACATACCTCAGCTCATTCTTGTCTCACACTCAGTGGGAGAAAGCAATTGTTAGCCTTGTCCTAGTAATGCATTTCTCATTGTCCCTTAGGTTCTTCATTTACCTTTTGCTTATACAAAAGAAATTGGGAGGCGAATTCCTTGCTAGTCTTTTGCATTATTTCTTTTTATTTTCTTTTTTCAGATTGCATGTGCATAATGTGATCCCCCATGATGTTCTATTTGATGTTCTCTCTCTTTGTGCCATTCCACTATGTGTACCTTCATTCTTCTCTATGTCTTGCATCGCTTTCACTCTTTATCTTTATCTTTTTCTTGTGTTTTCCTTTTGGGGATGATGCAAGGCATCGAGAAATTCATGTCTCCTTTGTGTTGACCCAAAAATATTTATTTTTCCTTTTCCTTTTCATTTTATCCTTATCTTTTTCTTATGTTTTCCTTTTGGGGATGACACAAGGCATCAAGACATTCATGTCTCCTTCATGTTGACCCATAAGCTTTTCCTTTTTCTTTTGCCTTTCCTTTTTCGTTTGTCTTGTGTTCTCATTTCAAGGATGATGCAAGGAATCAAGACACCCTATTTCTCTTCCATGTTAAGCCAAAATATTTTTCTTTGTTTTCACTCTCTTTGTGTTATTCTTCCTATTCTATGTGTATTTTGGGAATAATGATAGTTCTGAGCTCTCTAAAAACATTGCAGCAAAGAACATACTGACCCCAAATCCATAGATCCCTTATGTGTTTGGTGTTTTCATTTTGGGGGAAACCCCTCCATTTTCTTTTTCTCTCGCATGATGTAGCTTTACTCAAAAACATATGACTTGGCATAGGGCTTTCCAAGTTGGCTCTCATGTCTTATTTTTCTTGTTTGCATTTTTCATTTGCTACTTTAAAGTAATTGCTCATGGTATGGTGTTTAGAAATTCCTTTAAAGTGGGGGAATACATTGGAATTATTCTTTTGCATTTTTCTTTTTTCATTCTTAATGTGTCCTTACTTCATACGATGAGTTTGTCACTTTGTGGATGACATTGGGTATAATGTCCTTCAAGAGCATGATCTCTCTTAGCATATTACATTCCTCTTAGTTGCTTGATGTGACACATTGCATCCCCTAAGTTGTGAATTTTATATTCTTTGATTGGTCCTCTCTTGGAGACATTAGGCACAATTTTCCCTAAGTTAAATACCTTGCATGAACTAAACAAGACTCCTTTGAACATTTCCTATTTTTGCATTTTTCATTTTTTGTTACATGGCCACCTTGCATAATATAGCTTGCATGTCTATGGAGCCATCTTGTTTGTTCATGAGCTCCAAGCATACAAAGTTTTTCTTGACTCATGAAGCTCTAAAATCATGTTTGTGTGACACCTTATTAAATTTATTAAGAGGTATAAATTTTGTATGGTTGAGTAGGAAGCCTAATCTGAGGCATAAATTTCCCCATAGCCACTTGAATGTGTGTTTGAGTGCACACTAGCCATGAGTGTATGTTTCTCACCTTTTAGGAATTCTCACCTAGCAGACAACTAGGAGTTTCATTGCCTCAGAGTGATTATGCGAATTTTTAGAAAAACAACCTAGATCTGATCCACATTGGGATGGAAAAATGGTCAAAGCTTGATTTTATTGTTTCATTTCTTTTTCTTCCTCTTTTTCATCTTTGGTAGTGTATGATTTTCCTTGTCATTTTTCTTCATATCATTTTCATGTACGTTCCTTTGTGCTTATTTTTTTTAGTCATGGGATCTTGATCCTGGGGGTTTGATCACCCCTCTTGACTGTCGTTGTCTCATCTTTCTAGCATTAGTTCATTGGAACCCCTCTTGGTGCATGTTTGTCTACTTTAGTGTGAGTTTGAAGTAGGTTCATCCTCTCACTAAAGTGGGGGCTAAATGTAGTGTCGAAAAAGGATCCTTTGAAATTTTTTGCACTCATTTGGGTCCTCCTTGTGGATTTTGGCTTAATGTTGCCTTGATTTAATGTTGCAATGTGGATAAAAAATTCACATTAGGTCTTGGGCCCTTATGAACTAATGGAATTCAATGGTGTTTTGCAAGAGTGTTGTGAAGTATTGCGACACACTTTCACATTTTTTAGGGTTTTATCAACCTAAACATAATTTCAATCATAATTAATCTTATCTTTTCCTTATTTGGAGTGTTGTAAAGTGTTGAAACACACTTTCACATTCCTCTAGGCTTTTCATTAACAATTTTGCTTTCTTATGATTTAATTGGCCCTATTTTTCATCCACAAGCCTCATTTATTACATCTTTTTGAGGATAATCCTGACACTAATTAGTAACCAAACATAATTTAGGTGTCCTTGGCTTGTGTGGCCCAAATTTAGTGTCTAGATCTCATTTTCCACATTGGGTGAATGAGTCCCACCTAGGTCTTTTTGGCTCTGATGTAGGTTTCACACATTTCTAGACACTTTATTTTTTGTCCCATACATTATGTGTGATGGGACTCATTCACCACCTTGGGAAAATGAGTCCCATGTGAAAAAAATTCAAATTTCTAGTGAGATTTTATTCTCCTAGACCTGATCTTTGCTTGTAGAGTTGTAATTTTATGAATTCATGCATAATTAAGTATAAATACAAGGTTCTTTCACTCATATTCAACACCTAGAAAATTTTGCAAGCATTCAAGAGTTCACAAGAGAATTTGAGCATTCACAAGAACATTCAAGGTGTTTCAAGAGTAGATTATCAAGAATTCTAGAGCATCTTTCAAGTGTCATTCATCGTGTCGAAGGTTCTTTGCATCATGTTGTTTTAGAGCTAACAATTGTGGTGTAGGGTTTTGTGATTCAAGCAACAACTTCATTCAAGATCTATCAACATCAAGCAAGAGTCAAGAACCACATCCATTGGATCCATCACTTACATGTGTATAGCCTCTTATTACAAGGGTTTGGTGAGTTTCAACATTGTCTTTTGTTCATTCATCATTCTCCTTTCATATTTGCTTTCATTTCAAGGTTTAATTACCAACAAGGGATTTGACCAAGGAAAACCCTTATTGACTAACCCCCACAACATTTTCCCCTCTTCTTGTGTGTGATTTGCAAAGCTAGGTTGCAGGTTTTACAAGAAGCAAAAGTGGAGAAATTTTTTCAAGCTCCTAAAAGTTTTCAAAGTTGTAAAAAAATCATGGAGAAGCTTAGAGAAGTTCTATAGGTTGAATTTTGTAGATCTGAATTAGGAATAGAAAAGTAGACTGAGAGCTACACAATCTAGTTTTGAATTCCTAGAAATCCAAAAGTGGATTGATTCACCACTACTAGTGAATGAGTCACATTGTACCTATCTATGAGGTATTTTTGTAGATCTAGTACCCATTTGTCCAAAACTTGTTCTGGAACAATTAACCCGAAACTGGACTAGTTTTCCCATCTTGGTGTATGAGTCCCAATTAGCATCATTAGTAGATTTTTCAAGATTCCAAACCTCCATTCTGGCTCCTTAGTTTCCCAAGTGCACATTTCTAGTTTCATAATTTTCTATTACATTTTACTTGCATTTCTAGGCCATTTAGCATTTGTTTACATATCACACTATGTTTTCAAACATTTTCTTTTCCAAGTTTATAATTGTTGGTGAACCCTTCATTAAATTTTATTTCATTCCCTAGGACCTTCCCTTTGCTAAATTTCAATCTCCTTTGCATTTAAGTCTCAAGGTTTTGTTCTTGAGTGAAAGGTTGGAAAATTGGTCTTTCTCCTTTTAGGTCCAAAACCCTAGAAGCAAAAGAAAGAGCCCACACCCAATTTTCACCATTTCATTTTCATTGAAATATTTACACTATAATATGAGCCTAAAGCTTCAAGATAATCTCGAAACCTTCTCACATAAACCCAAAAAGAGTTACATTGTAAAAAGGAAAAAGCGAGGTGACACACAAAAATTAGTAAATTTGAAGCCTCTATTTGAATTTAAGCAGTAAAAACATGTCTTTGAGTTTTTCTTCAACAAAGTGGTAAAGGGGGTTTACACACAACATATGTAAACTAGACACAACATGGGACTTTGTACTTGTTACCATGACTATACACAAAAAAATTAAAGTGAATTTTCCAGGAAAGACCAAGAATGTGCTCCATACCATACTCCCTCAATAGGAAGGAGGTCATGGGTCGTGATAGTGAGCAATGCCTCTCAAGGTCCATTTTGTGAAAGTTAGTAAGGATGGGCAACCAGGGCATGTCCTCCCTATAATCAACATTCCTGCAAAGGTCCATGGCACTCAAAATTCCTCCATTAGGGATAGCAACCTGCACAATCTCATTGATCCTATCCAAATATGCAAAATCAAACATGGCATGGCACAATTCAATTATTTAGGGCTTGGAGATGTCCAAATAAAGTAGGGAGTCCACAAAGTGGGAGACAACATTGGAGTTGCACTGTGGTTGGTTTTCATCCTTCACTTAATCCTTGTCGAGCACCCATTTGAATGCCACAATAGTGACGTGGTCATTCTTCTTCACCAAGCATTTGATTCTATCATTGCTAATGTCACCCACGAAGGAATATTGTGGCCTTCATGGTAAGAGCTGAATAGGGGCACCTAGGCCAGATGCCATAGCAAAAAGCAAGCTAAGGCTAGCATAACAGAGGATACAGTAGGGAAAGCTTATTAACTAAAGAGCTAATTCAAGTGAATTTTTTGCTAAAGTGGCATAGCTATTTATAGAAAAGGTCTACCAGTGAGCTCAACAAATGGAAAATTCTTCTCCAACTAGATAACAATGGAGAAAATATCAAAGCAACCAAAGGGTGAGAGATGAATCATATAGAAAATTGAGCACCAAGCTTTGAGAAATAAATTCAAGCATTGGTAGTAAATGCTCACGTGTACCAATTGCCACCATGTGTCCATTGTCATCATCAACACCAGCTTGCTTGCTTATACAAAAAGACGTTGATTAATATGCTAAGCTCTAAAAAATTAAATATGAATGTCTTTTTGGAGTACCTTACACTGCTTAAAGCATGCTTTCCATGGCTAAAAGTACTCTTTCCAATACATAAAGGTTATTTGTGAAAAAGACAACGAGTGGAGTGTACTAATTAAATTCTCATGGAAAAGTTGGAATTCCCGAGGGATACAGATCCCTAATCCACATGTATCACCTCATTGGAAACATTTATTAAGCTAGTGGCAATGGTAGCACTTTATTGCATGTACGTGTAGGAAAATTGAATGCACCCAAAAGTATTTTTTTTCTAAGTAACAAAGACAACAAATAATCATTTCTCTAAGAAGCTCTCTATAAATTTTTCAATGCAACAATGGCAGATTCATCATCTTCTAGTCAATAGGTTGGATCTTCATCTAAAAGACCATGCTACGCCAAATTTTTTGGGATGAATTTATTTGCTAATGCCTCAACATTAGAAGTGCAACATTTTTCCCATACCAAAACTGTACAAGAAAGAGACCATGTTAAGAAAGAAGTCACCTTGGATTTCGTAGACAATATTTTTTACCCAAATTTGGTGGTGAACCCTAAAAGCCTTAGGGAGGGGGAATTACAAAGAATGGTCAAATATGAGGGAACTGAAGGTTTTGCATTAGAAATCTTGAATTGTGGTTTGCCACAATTCATGTTGCCTACTATACTCCCATATCCAGAGCTGGAGGATCCATGTGCTAAGAGATTTAACAAAGTAGCAGGGGTTATAATCAGCAGCAAGAAAAGGGTTACAATCAATGCAACAACCATCTTGGATATGTTATGTATCCCTACAAACTAGGGTCCTAAGAGATTTGAGCACAAAATAATGGAAGAGTTCTAGAGGACCAAAACTAAATAGTTGAATTCTTATGAGGATGAAACACAAGAGAAGTGAGAAGGAAATCAACTCCTCTTCCCTCTAACACATAGAAAGTTCAAACAAGATGTACAGGTCATTTTCTCAATGTTAGCCTATATCTACAGCAATGACAGTGATGAAAGGGTTTATGGTTTCCAAATGGGCTTGAATTTCATGCTCAAGAGGGAAAAAATCCAAAAATATTTCAATTTTACTGAAATAGTAGCTTAAAAGATGTTGGAACAATTGAAAAATTATGGCACCGAGTGTAAATTTAGGTATTCTTCTTTTTGGCACATTTTATCTTACATCAGAACTCTGATTTCTCAAAAGGAATTTGTTGTTGTTTAAGTTTGATGTAAAGGGGTTGTACTAGTTGATTTCGATTTAGACCCATGTGCTTTCAAGGACATGAGATTATAACTAGTTTGTGGATTACTTCATGAGGCTAGTGCTCATAGAGTTGTCCCCACATCCTTCGAGCTAATTTTACCAAGCTAAAGTCTTGCAATGGATTAAAATATCACAAACCTCAGTGTATTATATTTTGGGAGTTGAGTTTACCTTCACTAAATTCCATGGTTTTTCTGAGGAGCCTTTTAGGCTCCCTAAATTTATAATAGATATGGTTTTTGCTTTGGAGGCATGTTGTCAAGCAACTATTTCCAATAAAGCCTATGGCATCAGAAGGAACAAGATAACGCTTTACCCAATTCCCCTCACCATTTCCAATAGTTAGGTAACACTTGTGAAAAGAAAGGAGAAGGCGGTGCTTACTAACAAATTGGTGCACCTAGGCCTAGTCCTCATTTGTGATGCATTGAGCTACAACCCAATAAGGCACCTCCCAACTATAAGGAATGAGAGACAAGTAATTTGAATCAATAATGAACTTGACCAAGGAGAAGCCAGAGTTCTACATCAACTTAGCCTTCATACCATTTGACTTACCACCATTGCTTGAATTTTATGCCAAGACAACAAAGTACTAGTAGATCATCCTAATAGGAAAGTCCCTCAACATGCAACTAAAGCACCTGGGATGGTTAGAAAGAAAGAAAGAAAATTTCTAGAGTTACCAACAATAAATAAAATGTCTCAGCACGATATATTAAGATATTAAGCCAAATGATGAGAAGTTGGAGAAAATTTATGACAAGGAGGCCAACACTGATGATAGTAATTCTAAGTCTGATAAGGAGATTGAACCAAAGAAGCTTCCACTCTACACTTCCCAACCTCAAGATCTCAACACATGAAAAGGGAAGGGAAAGGGGTTGAAACAGAGGAATTCATAGGTTACATCTTCCATTAGTGCCTAAGGGAAAGGAAAAAAGACCCGACGGTCCCCAAAGAGACCTGCTGTAGCTGCCAAAGCCCAAGTCTCAATGGGATTAGCCACCAAGGGATCTAAATCTACTAGTTATTCCCATAAAAAGATGAGAAAATTTTTGGACCTAGGCTGACCCAATGCATCAAGTAGAGGAGAGGAAGAGGCAGAGTCTACTCCACTAGGATATTCGACTTCAATAGCCTGGGTAAAAAATTTTCCCCCTCTTATTTCTACCTCTACATCTTTAGTTTCTCCTCCACCCTTGTCTGATGAAAAGAGTCCTCCGTCCATGGATTCTAATCTCTTCATTCTAAATGAACCCCCAACCATATTCAACAATGAACCTTGTGAAGAAACCTCATGCACTGAGTGAGCATCATCCATGTCGACTGATATTGATTCCTTAATTGCTCTATCAAGGGCCCCTATTGAAAATACTAAAGCATCCATGTTTCCAATTTCACCAAACCCATCTACATCTAGGAAAATGTCTCTCTTTCCACCCACTTCCCATTTCACTTTGATGGGTGTTCCCCCCTCTCAGTTCGCATATGGTATCTTTCTCTTTTCCATGATAATGCTCCCCTTCATCTCTCTACAATCTCATACAGTCAAGGCTTCTCCTTTCATCTCCATTTTTAGTCTTCCTCCAAGTGCTTATATTATAGCACAAAGTATTGACACCACACAGATTCTTTGAAGTCACTTGAATGTAATGAAGCATGCCCAAAAATCTAGAAAATAGAAACTGTAGATAAAATCTACGAAAAAACTAGTTGCTCAAAAGATTGAGGCTCATTTTAATGAGTGAAATTCCCTATTAACTGCTACCATGAAGCCACTAGCATCCAATCTAGAGGGGTAAATACAACTAGAAGATTATGACATCAAAGTTGTGGGCCTTGATTTAAGTGATACTCTCATACATGAAAAAGTTGTTCTAGCTAAATCCACTCAGGAGGTGGTCTACACTAATTTTGAGAAGCAAGACAAAAATTTGAAGAAGTGCGAGATAGTGTTGGAAAATGTAAAAGACATGGTGGATAGGTTGCAGGTAGAAATCAAGGTTAAATATGTGGAGATGGCTCACATAAGGCAGTTATAGAGTTAGTAGGGGGAAGCATCTAAGTTTCATGAAGAGGTCCAAAGTGAGCAAGATCAACTTCATGCCAAGATAGAGAAATTGAAGGGTGAGGTTGTTGTGGAACATAAGAATATTGTAGAATATCAACGTAACCAAGAGAAGATGGATAAAGATATGACCAAAGTAAATGGTGTATTTGATGCTTTGCAAAAGGAAATAAGGATTATGGATGATCAAAAGGAGGACATGTAGAATGAATTGGATAGTGTCTAATCTCAAAATTTTGATGATCTCTAGAAGGCCCATGCAGAAATAGAAAGGGAGAAACAAGTGAAGCATGAGATCACATCTCCTTTGTAGACTCGTGAAGAAGAGATCGGGGAGTTGAGCTCTAATCTCACAAATTCCCTACAAGAGAAGAGCCAATTGGAGGAGAACATGAATGCAAGGTAGTGTCAATTCAATCAAGAATTGGTTGTGGTACAAGGATTTGATATCTACACATTGGGAGAGAAGCATACTTGTATTTGCTACCCTAAAGCCAGTCTTGCATTTTTTGAGGGATGCTCGAGAATTAAACAAGAGGGTTGGCTAGGTGGTGGAAAAAATTATACATATATATTCTCTTTGGGCTATGGAATCAGAGAACTTGATCACTAAGTTATGTAAGGCCACCAAAGAAGCTTTAGGAGACGTAAGAATTTTTTCTTGAAGGGTTACCTCAAAGAAAGAAATAAAATTCCTCAACTACCACAAAGTTACATCAAAAGGAAAAGATCTCCAAGCAGTGTTGAATAAGAAGGTCAATGAGATCAAGAAGGAGTTTAGTATTTTGCTTGATTCTAGATTTCCCACCCTTTTCTCACTAGATGGAGGAGTGTTATCAATTGAGTAGATCATAGATGCAATCAAACTCAATATCTAGACTTCCACAACTCTCCTAGGTCTAAACTCATCACCCCACTATTGAGGAAATCAAGAAGGAGATACTTCCCCTCTCTTAGCTTTATTACCGCATCGAGGCAATTTCATCAAGGTGGGGAGGGATTTCTTTTAAGGAGGTCCTCAAGTTGGATCAAGCATACAAGATTCTATGCACCCTCATATGGCCCACTGAATTAGTTTGTGAAGTTTAGCACTCCACCTTCCTCAAACTCTAGGCATTACCAGAGCTCTAGGTTTGTGCCTCTACAAGTGAAGCCCCCTATGAGTTGCCAAAACTATAAAACAAATTTCCTTTAATATTTCTTTTAGTTTTTAGCCCTTACTCTTTTTTGGCTTCAGGATCAATCTACACCCAATGGACAAATACTACTTATGCATAAAGGTGTGCAATGTACCACATGGTGGCTATGTGGATTTATTCACATATTGTTTTCCTTTTGGGTGTAAGCTAGGGCATGTGTCAGCTTGGTGGGGATTTTCTTCAAATCTATTCTCCATGGATGTAAAGAAAATTTGTGAATATTCAGATAAAAATTTAAGTGGAGCATCAATTTCTTTCAATATGATAGCTTCAGCAAATGGAAATATACAGAGTTATGTACCTTCACACTTCCAATTTTTGCAACTTTGAATAGAGCACTTTTAGGTTATGATAACAAATAGCAGCCCTTCATGTGTAGAAATTGTAGAGCAGAGTCACCACCTCTTCAACAAGAGGAAATTTTTTGAAGGAATAATACCTTTCTCTAAGTCCTTCTAGTAGAGTCACCTTAGCACTACTACAAACCAATTTGCAGATCTGGAACTTCTTCAACATTTTAACCAGATGTTCATTTTTTTTACTCCTTTCAAATGGTCTTCAACACATTTGGATAAAAGATGCAAAGGTATCCCTAGTAGAGTCGTTGTTTCTATTGGTTATTTTTTTAGAACCAAACTTAATCTTAGTCCTAACCTATGAGCTTGACACAACTCAATTATCAACTAGGTTGAGGATTGGCCAACACTTAAGTAAAGTAATTAGTACTTCACTTCTTCTCTTTAGGCTCTGTGAGACCCAAGGAGGGTAATCCCATGCATACTCATAATATCTCACTTTAGGTCAAGAGTATTTCTTCACATAGATGCACTATTTCATGAAAATCACCTTATCAAAGGTTCAACAAACATCAGATATAAGTATTACTTATTTCAAGGAGTGTGTTTACATACTTGGAGTTGGGACAATGTAGTTTAAAGTATTTTTTGAATCATTCTTCATCTTGAATCCTAGGCCCAATTCAATATTGGCTCAATTGATCATATGCTAAACTAATAAAATAATTAGTGCCTTATCTACGGGAGAATAAGAGTTATAACTTGTAATCAATTGGTAATAAAATTCTAATTGAACTTCAGAAATTAATTGACTATTAGAATGTTACTTTGTAACATTTAACTCACTGTGTCTGCAAAGTATCACTTCCTTACTAAATCCTATATTCTTTTCTCACAAACTAATGAGCTCATTTTAGCATTCATTGAGCTGAGGCATGAAACAAATTCATCCATTCTATGTAAATGAAAAAAAGATAAATGAAATCGTCATTAACAACTTCATTCATAGCTTGGAAGAAAACACATAGGAGAGAAACATTTTGAAACTAAAATTCTTCTTCATTTTTTATATTTCTTTGTAAAACCATATTTAAGATTTGTATACTATATAGCTTAAATCTTAAACTTTCTTTTGATATATCTACTATTAAGCTTTTAGAGCATAGTATTTATTGTGACCCTATCTAGAATCAAAATTCTTAACTCTCTTATTTCAGCCATGAAATCCCCTTTATATAAGCAAGGGAGCAACAAGCACCTGACTGAATTACAATTTTATTTTCATTTGATTTAATTTCAAAAACCTAATTCTAACTGAATCCTTGAAGAACTCCCAGGAACTTTCATATACAATCGTTTGAGAACAAGGGGGACAAAACAAAAAAAACATGTGCAAGATATTAGTGGTCACTGTCACAACATTCATTGTTTGAAACAAAAAATATTTCATTCATATCTTCTCAAAGACTTCCACATCAGCATGGGAAAGAAAAATACAAACCATGGACACGCGAAAAAAATACCTCTTATGCAAAGACCATGGTGTCATAAAAAACTAAAATAGGGCAATGACCCTATTTAGAGTCATCGACATTTGAAAATGCTCGACTGCTCCTTGTCCTCGATGAAATTGGAGGGATTACCAGTATGTCATCATCAGAGCTCCCATATGGCACCAGAGAATGGATGTACTGGCCATATTCTAAGTCAGTATCAACTTTAGCATGCGAAGGAGTTTCATAAAGCACAATAGGAGAATTGTGTTTTCCCAGGAAAGTCCTATGGCTTTTCTCTTTTTTCTTGGCCTTCTTCACTAGTTACGCTAGTTCCTTGTCTTTGAATTTGACCACTTCTCCTGGAAGGGTCCTATTCCTCAAGTGGTAAGTAATCTACACAATTGACTTCTTCTTATGAGCTCTAGCCCTCCTTTTACCCTTTGAAATCTCAAGGGAAACCATGGCTTCCTGCTCAGTCATGTCTTCATGAAACTCAAACACACTTAGCCGACCAGACCTCCTAATAGGAAGAATTGTTGCACCAACTTTTCCCATTTTGTTATAACTAGAAAAGTGATAATTAAAAGGATTTTTGACTCAAGACCCACAAGAGAAACACCCAACCCTAGTAATTACAATTAGTTCAAGCAACAAAATTCCTAAATAGAATAGAGAACCCAATTTCATACCAACCTACCCAAGATGAGAAAATTCAACTCAAGACAACCTAGTAACCTTTTACCCCACTTCACAATTTTCCTCACACACACTGTAGACTAAAAATATAGTGTGAATAAACAATGATCAACCTACATTAAATAGAAAATTCGAGCATGCAAAATTAATGATTCAGAACTCCTTGCACAAGCGAATTGATAACTTATAAGTTTGGCTCTGAATTTAGGCTGTTCATCTTAGAGAAATTAAAATTTCATCTAAGGTGGCCATGAGCATCATTTTTTTACCATTATCAACTTTCTCCTTGAAAACAACGATGTTATCTCAAATGTTGCCATGTTCTTCTCTAACCTTGATTAATCATATGTGATCTAGCAATTAGCATGTATCACCAACCTAATTTGTGCTTTGCATTAATACCAGTGAAGTACATAAGGCCATCTTTTTTATAGAGAGAAAATTTCTTTATATGCTTCATCACTTCATTGCTGGTCTTCCCAAAATTTTAGGGTGCAATTAGCGATGAAGTTATTCATGCGATGATTTCCATTGGATCATCCTGCTTTAAAAATTTATCAACGGTTCTCTAGTCCTTTCGCTGCTTTCCTTTTTTCTTTACACAGAATCCCTAGGATCCTACCACGTTGTTCGTTCCATGTTGTAATCATCACTTGTCACTGATTTACTTTATCATCACCCAACTCTATCAGTGATGTAAACATCCCTACTATGATCTTTAGCCCCTGGGCTAGTGGCTTGACCTTTGGTCACACTCATTCTTTATTGCACATTTCCAATTCAAAATTCACACCGAGGCTTCTATTGGCAACGAGAGATATTGTGGAGGCATCATATTTAGACACATACAACATGTATAAAGTAAATGGCACAAAAGAAATTGCTCATAGGATCATATCAAATTAGCAAAAGAAAAAACTTTTAGAGGACAACCATCGCTTATCGCTAATTCAGAACTCAACTTCTAAAATGAATTCGTGATGAGCGATATAACATAAGGCCTTCATTCATTGCTAATTCTCCTCATATATTTTGCAATCAATTAGTGATGAGAGGATTTACAACATTTATAAGGTCCATCACATATCTCTAATGTGAGAATTACATTTAAAACATATTCGTGATTACGTGATATAAAGGAAATCACATCATATTGCTCATCGCTAATTCAAGTTTATCTTTTCAATGGCCATCCGTGATGAGTGATAAAAAGCCAAGGCTAGAAGCAGTGCTCATCACTATTACAAATGTGAAGGCTCAAAATCCATTAGCAATGAGTGATGTCTAAGGAAAACATCATTCCATCACTCGTTGCTAATTCAAGGTGTAAACCTATGAATAAATCAGCAATGATCGATAAAGCTATGAGGGCCATCAAGACTTAAGTTGAAGCTTTTGAGCACATGCACTTAAGTTGTTCTAAAAGAGGGGACTTCTTTAGGATGACATGAAAGTAATAGGATTAAAACTTCTAAATCATGGAATACAAAGGATGTAAGGTCAAAAGATCCTTTCCCTAACCCTATAAGAGATAGGTGATTTAGACCTAGACACGAGAAGGGCTAGTCACATGATGAATTTAATAAACATGAAATTTTTTTGTGACCAGAAATAGGCACTACACAGTTAGCAACAAAATAGAATACAAAGCAACTAAAATGAACAAAACCCTAAACCTCATATAAGAACCCTACATCAAATGTAACAAAGATTTATATAAAATTCTTAGGGTTTTGATATGAGCACTTTATATAAGTGGAATTTGAAGAGGAAGGGGCTCCAAAAAGGATCCATAAGATGTAATGAAGGTATCTTCTTCTCTACAAGAGGTCTCATCTCATTCATATCCATCTATCATCACTGAGATTTTATGTAAGTCTTCATCCACCTTGACACTTGCACTTTCAACAATCCTTTTTAGCCTCTTTTTGTATCATTGGTAAGCCTTACTTTTTGTATAATATCCAAGAAAGATACCTTCATTACATCTTGCATCAAATTTTCATAATTTTTCATCTCTTATGATATATAATTTTCTTCCAAACACTCTGAAATAATTCACAGTAGGAGTCTTTCCATACCACAACCCGTAGGGAGTCTTTAAACTATTTGTTCTTTCTTGCAATATTTTAAGTATGTATAATGTAGTATGAATTTCATCTCTCTAGTAGACATTCAGTAGATTTTATTCCTTCATCATTGTCCTTGCTACTTCCTAAAAAATATTATTCTTCCTTTCTACCACTTCATTTTGCAGAGGAGTCCTAGGAGATAAAAAATGCCTCTTTATTCCATGATCTTCACAAAAATTGTTAAAATCATTGGGGGTGAACTCTCCACCTCTATTAGATCTTAAAATTTTTATTTTCATATCCATTTCATTCTCAACCATAGATTTAAATTACTTAAACTTATCTAGAGCTTCTAATTTTTCTTTAGGAAAAGCTACCCAAGTCATTCTAAAGTAATTATCAATCAACAACATGAAATACCTATCACCTTGATGACTTCTTATTCTTGTAGGTCCACAAAGGTCTATATGTAGCAACTCTAGACGTCCTGTGGTAGAATATTCTTTGATATTGAACCTTTTTCTTGTTTTCTTCCCAACTTGGCATTCCTTACAAACTACATTTATAGGCTTTATAATGTTTGGTAGATCTCTCACAACTTGATTAGAGTTGTTTCTAACTAGGTTATAAAAATTGATGTGACACATTCTTCTATGTCATAGCTAACTTTCATTGATTTGAGTCATAAAGCACATACCATTACCACCCTTAAGCTAATAAACATTTCAACTATCATTCTTCCTATAGAAACCAGATTTCTAGAGGCTTTCTTGATCTCACAACCACCATCCTGAAACACAAGATTATATCCTTTTCTACACATTTTTCCTACACTTAGAAGATTATGTTGAAGACGCATAACATAAAGAACATCATCTGATATTAATCCTTCCATCAAAACTGATTGAACCTTTTCCACATATCTTAGCAAATGTATCATCACCAAACATAACAAGACCACCTTCAAACTTCTCAATTTTAACAAACTTATTCTTATCACCTATCATGTGATTTGAGCATATGTTGTCAACAATCTAGTATTTTTTGTCCTCTCTAGCATGAAAAGTAGTCGCCATAGTTCCATTATGACCTGCTTCTAGAGTAACTTCCTTTATACATCTCTTAGAGTTAGTAGAATTTCCATGAAAAATCATTCATTATCCTCATCATAAAGGAAATTAGATTTATCATTAGATATATTGGCATCTTCTTCAACATAAAAACTTCTCTTAATTGGTTTACGTTTTTTCTCCTTAAGTTTTCCATTTGAAGCTTTGACTAGACATCTTGAAGCATAATGACCTATCTTTCCAAAATTGAAACATTTGAAAGGTAACTTACCTCTAAATTTACTAGTGTCCTTTTTCAATTTCCTCAAAAAATTTACTTCTAGATCATCAAACTCATCTAGATCAGATTCCTCATTCTTCTCTATTTTTCCAACTTTAAGAGAAGTCTCTTTTCTTGAATCACTAAGAAAAAAATCTCTCAATTCAAAATTAGTTAAATTTCCAAACAACTGATCTGTAGAATAATTGTTGTAGAAACCTTATGACTATAATATTTAGGAAGAGTTCTTAATACCTTCTTTACCACCTCATCTTCTTCAAGTTTTCCAACAAGAACTTTGATTAAATTGACAACTTCATCCACTCTATGCATGTAGAATGTAATGTCTTCTTTTTCTATCATCCTTATTATTTCAAACTTAGTCTTCATATTCTTCATATTTGCTTGCTTGACCTTATCATATCCTTCATAGATACTTTCCAACTTTTTCAGATCTTTCCAGAAGTTTTAAGACTCATAACTTTCACAGGTTCTAAATTATAAAGACCACTCAAAAGAGCATACCTTTCTTTACCATTGTTCTCAAATGCCTTTATCTAGTTATCAATACTCAAACCATTTGTAGGAATTGTATATCCATATTCAATAGACCTCCAAACTCCAAATCCTAGAGAATAAGGAAACCTTCCATCCTAGTCTTCTAGAATACATAATCAGATCCATAAAATAGAGGAGCCTCCTTCTTGTGCACCATCCTAGATCTACCTTAAGTAGTTAATATTTCTTCCAAGGAAACTTTCTCTGATACCAATTGTTGAATGCACAAGACAACTGAGAGGGAGGGGTGAATCAATTGTATATTAAAACATCAAAACCCTCATTAACATTCAGATCTAAATTAATCCTTAAACCCTTAACAACCATTATTCCTTATCATGCATTATCAAAAAATAAACATGTGAAACAATAATTAAAACACATCCAAACACATGAGAACACCATATTTATGTGGAAAAAACAAGAAGGTAAAAACCATGGTGAGGATTAGCTAACAATATAAGTAATTGAAATACCGAATATAATAGACTCACTATAAGAGGGATCACTACTAAAGTCTCACTATCAAATTATAAAGAAGAAGAAAGAAGAATGTTACAATGAGAAATACATCTCAGAACAACATTAAAGTTTGATCATTGCACCCTCAGTACATTCACACTCTCTCAGAAGAATGTAGACACCTGCTACTCATTGCTTCTAGTAGTCATGGGAATTAAATATCACACTACATTTCACACTTTCACACTTCACATATCAACACACTCCACACACCAATCCTCCATCAATTTATCACCCATATATCATTCTAAACCTTTGAAATAATCAACAAGGTCAACTTTGCATCTCAAATGTGTAAATTCAAATTAGGTCGGCACGAAAAAAATTCCTGCAATGGAGAGGAATGATGAGGGACCACATAAAACCTTGATTCAGACCTAAATCAACATATACACACCACACCATGCTTCCAAAAATAATGAAGAAAATCCACAATTAGTGTAAACAAAAAGGGTCAGTTGAAATTTTGTTAACACCATTAAACATTCAAGTACACGCTTCTCAAAACCTAAAGATGACTCAGGGACCACAAACAACACTTAAAAACAATCTAGAATATTACATCAACACCTTGATATCCAACAAATCCTTCACAACATCATACACTTGAAGAACATACTCATAATGTACACCTAGTTAACCTTTCACACACTATAAAATATGAATCCATCCATGTAGAGAGCCCAAGCTCAAACAACTTAGACTATAGATAGATATGAGCAATATAAACACACTTCTAGATCCGTAAAACCAAAAACCGCAATGGGGATAAATGTGGAGTAATACCATTTCTCCTAGAAAAAACTACAACATGGTCCACACACTGGTGTAAACAATTTATTCTTCCAAATGATCCAAAACCTAAAAATCTAGATATAATACCTCTGAACACATCTAATTAACATATACAAACTGCATAAGTAGATCTTCAACCATGAAGAAATGTGGAGAAAAAAACTAAACACTACTCTGCCACATTGAACATTCTTTACCACACTATTTCCTCTTTTATTCAAATTTTCTCAAAAGCACTTGGAAGCCAAGCACCACAAACACCATCTCAACATCTGCAACAATTTCTCAGCATCTCAACCACATAAAATGTTTAACATCCATAATAATATGCTACTAATGACAACATAATACAACCAATCAAAGCTTATCCATAGGTTGACATCAATGCAACAACAAAGATCTATTGAAATCAATGGAAACACAAACTTCCAACATCCTCCACATTCCTTGTGGATCATGGGGTAGTTTTGAGTAGTTATCCCTCTTGTGTGTTGTCATCTTGTGATGATTTTCCTTAGGAAGTGTGAGGTGGTGAGGAAGTGACTCATTGTCATTCTTGTTTGTGAGGAGTTGTGCATCTTGGTTATGTAACCTCTTGTAAAGGATTTCCTCTATGTTCATATTTTTTTAGTGTCTTGATATGAGGTTTGGAGGTCAATATGTTCAATCATCCTCTTCCAGTGTGGGGTTATGAAGAACACAATCATGGTTTAGTAACCAATCATCGTTTAGATGTTATCCTCTCTCTATCTCTCATATGTTCGTCATGGTCACTTTATCCCATCATTGGTTAGTCTTCCATTTTTTCCATCTTTTATATGCAATGGTGAAGTGCATTGTTGTTCTTGTCATTATGTCATTGTGACACTTGTGTGCAAACTATTGTGAAATTCTGACATGTTATTGTTGCAATTTTGTTGTTGTTATTGTTTCAAAAAAATTATTTTGTCGAGTTTTATTCTAATCTTTTCAACTCAAGTAATTACATTATTTAACATTTCTATTCACATAACATTATAATATATGAAAGGAGCTTAAATAATGCATAAATCTCAAGGTTACTCATCATTTCCATTCCTTGGATATTTAAATAAAAAATATAACATTTGTACTCTATTAATTTAAATAATTTAATGCATCCTACATTTATCTTGCTGCATTCAAACTTCATCAAACAAACCAATCACAAATAAGAAGGTTTTCTAAGTAAAATTATACTTATAAGTAGTTTTCTACTCTTATAATGGTAACATGCAAGAATTTTCCATGATTCCAATTTAATGGTTTGCAATATATTCAAAGAATAACATTATATGGGGTTTCTATAATTTTTTATATAATTTAATGAATTCTCAAAATTTACATTTCATAAACCCTTTCACTTACCTCAAATGTTTGTAATGGGAAGGTTAGTTGATAGGAATTAATTTTTGACTCTACATAGCCACCTTGTTATTTTCTAAGGATTCAAACATCCCTATAGGCCCTATTGTTTAGTAAAAGTGGCATGAAGCTTGGGCTCTCATCTATATTGCATCTTTTACAAAAAATCAAAGGTTTAGGACCACACTTTGTGGATGTTATTTTTATCTATTTTAGATCCATGCTGACTTGAATTAAGTATTACATGGGTTGTTTGAGTGAAAAGATGATTTTGAATCTTTTGTGGTGACGAAAAAAGCTATTTTGGATTGTCCTATTTATATATAATTAGGCTAACCTAATTGATGTGTACAGATGTAATTGGGTATATATACATGATATATTTTGAATTGAGGAGTGATTGAGTGACAAGTGAAAGTGTGAACATAAATGACATATCAGATATGTGAGTAGTGTTGTATGATGTGAGCATACAAATTCATTGGTAGAAGTTTAAAATTATAGCAGAGTTGTTCTACAACTGCTAAGCAGAGTAGTTCTTCATATTAAAAGCTTCAAAGGAACTATAATACAACACAAGATAGGTGCACTATGTATCAGTTCATATTTTGGTAGTGAGCCACCATTTTTGTATTGTACTTAACTCTAGATGTGAGCCTTATAAGGATAGTGTTCCCTAGTAGTGAGCCTATGTAATATACTATATCCTTATATAATATATTGTGAGCTAATCCTCACCATGGCTTTTCCACATAAAAATCTTGGTTTTCATGTGTTTTGTGACTTTATGGATAATTCATGCTTTCATTTCTTATTTTAGTTCATATGGTTTGGTGATTGAATTTGTTGTGTTCAAAAAGTTATAGAATATTAATTCACCCCCCTCTCAATATTTTGAATATTCAACATAACCTATAAAATATTAGACTTTTTTATCCTATGATTCAAAAATTCCTTGGGTATGGATCTTAGAAATATTTATGTAGAGCCTGCTAGTCTTTGATTTTCACACCCCCTTTTCCATGTTTGCATTGTGATTGCATTGTGTTTGTATCATGTATTATTTAAATTTCATTTTTATTCTTGCATTATGTTATGTTCTATATTTTCATCATGTATGCTTCATTATTTTCATGTTGTATTGTACCTCACATGCATGTTCCTTTGTCCTTACATTATATTAGGTCATAGGATCTTGAGCTTCGGGGTTAGCACATCCCCTAGATTCGATGACTTCCTATCTCTTCAATTTTTGGATAATGAAACCCTTATTGGATTATCCTTACTTTAGTTTGATTTTGAGCATAAGTTAATACTCTCACTTAAGTGGGGGCTAAATGTAGGATTATAAACTGTCACCGTTGATAATTTCACACTAGGTTTAGCTCCCCCTATGTGCTTGAACCTAATTATGCTTTTAATTTACCTTCTTATAGTAATATTTGGAAATCACAAGTGGAATTGGAAATAAGAAATTAGTAATATTTACCATTACTTAAGGCCTATTTTGGCTAAATTTCAAATATGCCAGTGTCGACATTTTAATATTTGAAAATCTAAAAACTTTTGTTCGCTATCGGTAATTAATTTGTGAGAAATTAATGAATTGCATATAAATACAAGTAATTTAAACCATTTTAATCCTAGAAATTTTTGAAAGTGAAGTAAGAGCATAATTGGCCATCCTAAAATAAGTCAAGAGTAGAATTAATAAAATTATAGTACCATTATTTTAGTCAAACATCATGTTACCAATGCATCATGTTTTCATGTCAATTTATTTATGCTTCTTATCTATTTTGTGAGTATTAACAGTTGAGGGACTTTAAATCAAGCATCAATTCTCCTTGAAGGTGATGAGTACATTGACTTCAATCCATCAAGGAATGTAGATTTGAGTGTAGAGTTACAATAATTGTCAATTTATAATTGTTTATCATTTACCCTCTACTTAACCAAGGTTGAGCTCTCATTTATATCATCATAGTCATTATAGAGGTAGAAATACCAAATTGTGGTTTGACTTAGGAAAGCCCCAATATGATGCAACCCTTTCCCCCATTTCATGTGTGCAAGTTGATGGAACCCCTCAAAAAATTCTTGGTTCCATTCTACAAATTGTGCAAAATTTGGGTCGGACCCTCATTTCTAGCTTAAGGTTGTGTTCCTCATCACTGTGTTAGGGTTTTTTATGTTGTTAAAACCCTTCAAAATTGTCCTACAAGATTTGAAAAACCCTTGGTCATTTTAAATTTACATTGACCTGATATTCATAGTTTCTTGTTGTCAAAGTCACCTCTTATGCCATTGATATCATTGTATTCACTAGCCCCCTAATTGTATGTCTGTCAGTCACCTTAGTCCTTCTTAGTATTAAATTTTCCTATGGTCAAAGCTTAATTTTATAATGACTTAAATCCTTATCCTTTTTCCTTTATGGGTCAAGTTCATGTCTACCTAGTGATGGTCCCCTTTAAAGATTAACTTTTGTGGCATGTGAAGAATTAGGATTTCATGTTGGTTATTCAATCATTAGAAATTGATACCAGTTGTTCCCCATGTGCCTGCGCTAATTTATTCCTTCTTACATTATTCAAATGGGCTGACGGGCTTTAGCCATGTGTCTAGCATATGGGTGGGCCCAGTCTCTTTGGTGAAGATAGCTAGCACCATTCAATGAAGATCAATAGTTGCAAATTTGAAGACGTGGCCACATCTTGACCACTCCCCACATTCCCATGTTGGTTCATTTCATGTTATTTTAAACACACAGGCTAGTAGATGATGGCCATGTGTTACTATCTAATGGTGGGACCGATGTCTCCACAAGGCTAGTGAACATAGCTTTAATAGAGATTAACAATCAACATTGCAACACGTGTTCTCATTGGGACCATTCCCCACATGCCCATCCATAAAAAGATGTAAGAAAAGATAGTTGCATGGGCTAGTGGGTGGTGTAGCACCTATAACTTATTGAGAAACTTGACAAGATCTAATGATGGTGATTTCTTTGTAAAGAAGGAAATCAATGGTTGGCATCAAGTGACATGGGTTGATCTTGACCGCTCCCTACCATCTCATGAGGGCCCTGTCTATGTAACCTATTTTGTAGTAGGAAAGTGCCACATAGACAATCTAAAAGGGAACTGATGGATTTTAATGAAGTTGGAAGGTTGCTAAATTTAGCCGACAGGGTACTATTTCAAAACGACGCCATTTTTAAAGTTTATTCTTTGAGGTGCATGTTTGGGAGTTCAACCATCAATACTGACAGTTATTGATATGTGGGAATGTGCAAATAAAGCATGGAAATGTATGAACCAATATTTTGAGATTAGATCAGGATCAATCTCTATTGTTCTGCTACAAAGAAATACAAGTGAATTAGTTCCCATGGGTAAGCGGGTGATTATAGCACGGAATTTTTTAAATGATGCTAAGCATGTGGTTGAAATATATGTACAGAGTGGATGTATATCTACTTAGGGATTTTCTGATCAAGAAAAGGAATTAAAAGAATAATTAAAACTTGTCCATAATTAGTTGCACCAATAATCTATCCATTGATTTATTTTTACATGATCAATTGTTGAGGTTAAAAAAGATCAAAGCATACTATTGTCAGCTCGCATCCTCAAGCTTTCTTTGAGTATTAATGGTTAGAATACTTGCATGGATTGATATAAGGAGGATTGATGGCCATATTTTTCATTCTAAAATTGCATCCAAGAGCAAAGTTGGTGAAGATTTTCTTTTTCTTTTCACTAATATGATGAGTAAGTTTGGAGAGTTTGCTAGGCCAGTTCGAAGGTCTGGGAGATTGAGTTTGCTTGAGTTTGAGGATAATTCTCCTGGGGATAAAATTGAGACATAGGGAGCTCCTGATACACCAAAAATTAGAAGGGGACACATGAATTTCAAGAATCATGGTGTCAAGAGTAATTACCGCCTAAGGAGCTAAACTATTTCAGAAGAGCTAGTCAAGTTCAAAGGGAAAAAGTTGGTGGAATATGAAAAGGAGGCAAAGAAAAGGTGCAAGTATCATAAGGCTTATCTAGGAGGAATTAATTCTCCTAGTGACGTTTCTAATATCCCCTCACAGTGAGGGTGACACTGATATGGAGTGTGACCATTATCCACTCTCCTTTGTACCTTTTGAAGACTCTGAGGAGGAGCTGGTGACAGTTCCTCCAGTTCCACCATGAACAAGATGTGAGCTAGTATCCTTTGAGGTTGATGACTTAAGGTGATGACTCTACCCCATTTTTTATTTTTGATGACACCAGGGCCCTTTTGTTAGGATTTTCCTATTGAACATTCATGTGATTTCTTGTTTCTAGTGCTGATGTGGAAATTTTTTAAGCTAGTGTGTTGGAGAAATCCCAAACTTCCTAATGTTGGCAACATGTAAGTTTCTTCTGGGTAGTATGCAAGTTTTTGCTAGGGTTGTGAGTGTAGAATATTCTTTGGTCAACAAGGATGAGGATTCAACATTTAGGCAACAAACTTTTCCTCTTGAGGAGCTAGAATTTCTTCATGCAAAGGATGTGGAATTTGGTCTTGTACTCTTTCATTTTCCATAATGAATGCATACAACTAACTATGGACATCTCAAATTCTGGTGCAAATGGTATTCAAATGAAATGAAATATAAATGCAATTGAGCCTGATGCTTTTTGCTCCCTTGTTCTATAAAAGGAATTTCAGGGCTCATTATAGAGGGCCAAATTTTTAAGTCTCAACAAGGTTTTAGGTGAAAGCTAAGTTCAGGAAAGGCACTTTATGAAGATTATGGATGAATAGAGCACTAGGTTGTCTTGGGTAGGATTTTTTGGTGTAATTAATTATTTAATTACACTTTCATAAGTTTGCTTAGGAATTATTTTAATTCCTAGGTTGCATTTAGTTATCTTTATCTAGTTGAGCTATCTTTTTTCTCAAGTTAGGTTTAGGGTTGTGCATGTCTTGATTTTTTGCATGCTTTCCATTTCAAAGGATTTTGTATCATTGGTAAATCAATTACAATCAATAATCAATATTCTGGTTTTTCCTGCAATTCTTGCTTGAGGGTCACATAACATCTTCTTTTGTTCTGGATATATGTTGCATGTGATAGGTGATTGCATGCAGGTGATTCTTGGGGACTGTGAAGTTGGTTTTTCAAATTCTATAGGAGTCTTGTATGTAATAGTCTTAAAATAGTTTTATAGAAACTATTGATATCGAATCAAATATTATTCTAGAAACAAACACTCTCCTATGTATTTTTCTCACAAGTTATGAAAGAAAATACTATTGGTGTTATCATTTATCTTTAATTATTCCATTGAATTTATGATTATGTTTTAGCTTTAACTCAATGAGTTGATTATTAAAATGTTTAAGGAGGGTTAAAATTTTTGTAAGGAATTGCATAGGATTTGTAAGTGTTGAGATTATGGATGCACAGTCCCTGAAGCTCTGAAGTCTTCAATGGAGGACCTTTTCCAGGAAAGATAATCAACCACATAGAAAGTGTTGCAACGAGGCATGCACAATAGAGATTATATTGATCTACACTATGAGATGATTACAAATGTACAAATTCCCTGAATATATAGGCATGAGAGAGATGCAAGATGCGAGATGATGTTGCCATGTGTCATGATCTAACAACATGTGACAACATGTGAACCCTAACTAATTAGATAGAGATAAGTTCTAGAAGGACAACTCATCTTCTAGAAGGAATCTTATCCCTAGAAACATGGAAGGGAACATTACCCCATTATTAAATGATTTATTTAATGATGCAACCTAGGACTAAATTAATTAAATAAAGACCTAAGTTAACTTATGCTAGTTTAATAAATAATTAATTACACTAACACTCCCCCATAAGTTCAACTTAGGGAGGAAAAATGAAATGATTATGTAGAGATGATGATCGATAATGATGATGATGGGTCTTGGCTATGAGGCCATGTTAGGTACCCATGTACATGATGATGCAGAAAAATATCCCACAACTGGAGAAAAGGGGAAAACCAAGTGGGAACAAAACCCCTCTCCAAAAAGGAGATGAAAATGCAAAAATGTGAGATAGGATGGGAAGGATGGAGGACTCAATACCTAAGTACACCATATATCACATGGATACAATACAATAGCCCCCTCATAGGGTGGAAAGAGAGAAAATATATCCCCCCCAGAAGATGTGATCACCTGCAAAGATGGTAAGTGTCTAAAGATAGAACATGATCCAATGTCGACAAACAACTTGTCTCCCTTTCGGAAGAAAAAAAACCAAGTGCAAGTGTAGAGATGCTTCCCATTCTAGATAGGAATTTAAGGAAGGAAGGATGAAGGCGGATAATGATGTCTCTAAACTCTACTCAAATGTCTCCTTGCCTAAAGATGAAGATGCCACAATCAATGAAGAGGGTGACAAATCAAGATGATGTGAAAATTGATGATGAACAGTATCCAAAGACTAATATGTGATGAATATGATGGACACTTGATAGCCCCCCTAAATGAAGTGTCCTCAAAACCACTGAAAGAAGTTTGAAGCCAATCCAATGGTAGATGCTGAAGAAAACTCAAATACTGAATGGAATGATAGGGAAGAAATCTTGAATATGAAATCTTTGAAGAGAAAATGAGTGCCTCCAAGATAGTCTCAGGATCTCCAAGCATGGTTGAGACAAAAAAATGAGGAGACTCAAGAAAAATCTCCAAAGGAATATCTAAATGGAGGAGTGATATCCCATCAAGAATGTCCTCCAAACCTATAGAAGTAGCCAAGTCAATGATACCTGAAACAAAGCCATCCTATGATGTCAAGTCTAGAAAACTGAAGGTGTCCTGATGAATGATGATAGTGGAAGCATAAATCAATGAATATGGACAAGGAATCACTAAATGTGAAGGGATACCAATAGTATCTAATGGAGAAGAAGCACCTGAAGGAACCTTGTCAACCTCTTCATAAGATTCAAGGCAATCAACTTCCTACACAACAATATCATTGTGGGGTACTTGATCTAAGGAATGACATTTTGAATCATGAGCATCAAGGAATGGTGGAGTGTATGAATCTCCATAGATCTCCCAAAGCTTATTCTAAAGGATGTGAGGACAATCACAATAATCAATATTATTCAAAACATCACAATCAACTTACATAGTAATAATCTCCAAGACAGCGTATCTACTGCAACTCCAAGAAAATTTCTAAATACCTTCACTTGGATGAGGAACTATACCATATAAATGTGGCAAAAATGTAAGTGATTGGAGATGGTTTATGATCCCATCTTGCCATTGTTGATAGTTACCCTTGTGCAACATAACCAAAGAAGGAGTATATGCAAGCCCCATAATGAAATTTCTCCAAAAACATAAAGACACTGACCTTCAACAACAAATAGAAACTTCCAAAGGATGATGTGCAACTGAAGTGATGCTACCTGGATCAAGAAATATTTTTCCAAGCTTTAGGATGTCCAAGTTATTAAAAAAATGCACCAAACTAAAAAAATCAATGCAAGAGTACCTGGAGCTAAAAATAATAAAGGGGTCTAGACTGATGAAAAAGGCTCTGAATCACCTTCTTGATGCCACTGGAATCATTGAAATCTAATGAGCAGTCACGAAGTTACAAGCCTTTATGTCCAAATTAGGGTTTGGACTTCAATTGACTATAGAAATTTTTGCAAGAAAAGTTTTGTAGAATGGATGCCTCCATTGGAAAGTAGACTGAATTACCTTTTTGACAGTATCTCATTTGTTGATTTTCAATACCTTGGTGAAAAGTTATGATAAAATGAAAAAAATGAAAAAAAAATCCCTTGATTTGGCACTTAGCAGGCTAAATAGGAGCAAAATATTAGCCCCCGGGCGCTAGCACTTGGTTGCTAATATGAACTAGGCAGAAAAAGTGGCAAGAAACAATGCCCCTAGATAGGGTAGCAGTGAGGCTAAAAACCTCAGGCGAAGCTACTGTGGTAGAGCACTAATCAACAACCGATGGTAGGGCAAGGCATTGGTGGCACTGCTTCATATAGCGGAGCCTGTGGATTTGATAAGATCACTGGCTTGGAACTATGGATCAGTCGGCAGAGACTTCTAGTGGAGATGTGGTTGACATAAATGTTGTTCGACATGGGAAGGAGCATAGGCCTGTTACAAATCTCGGCGATGAGTACCACAGCCGATGTGACAACAGACTGGTTGAAAACCAACGAGTAGATGATGAACCAAGGTTGATGTGACTGGGCCAATCTAGGTACGACGTCCTCTCCTGTAGACTTTGAAAAACAAACCAACAATAGTTTTATTTTATTTTATTTTTTATTATTGCCAAAGGAAAATAAAAAATCAAGGAATATGTCAATGAAATTTGAAAATGCCAATGGGAAAAAAAAATACAATGCTGATGATTTTTTTAAAATCAAAACCCATAATAATATGCCAATGGAGAAATACAAAAAACCTCGCAGATTTAACAAATTAAATCTATATGCCGACTTGTGATTAATAATTGTAGTCGCACAAATTATTTTTTCTGCAACTATAGGAATAGCCTCAATATATATATATATATATATTTTTCCAAAAATATATAGATAAATGCCCTTATTTATTTTTTTAAAAAGGCCTACAACTACAATTATTTTTGCCTCAAAGGAAAATTGATCAAGGTGATCTTTTTACTGCAAATTATATGGATAGTAGGGTTAATTTTCCAAACCCAAATACCTCTTATGGCTCCCGAGTTGATGAATCTGATTTTGATGAATGGACAGGTGATCTTAGGGTTTCAAGGCCTTCTGAAGACAATGGTGAGCTCAAATTTGAATCTATCTGCTTCAAAAACCAGTTTGGTCCCTAGATGGAGTCAAGTAGCCTTCAATGGAAACCATCAAGCCTACAAGAATCTTGCACACAAACTTTCTTGATCGAGGGTTGACGTTTCACTGGACAAGCTCTAATACCATGTTGAGATTATGGATGCACAGTCTCTAATGCTCTGAAGTCTTCAATGGAGGACCTTTTCCAGGAAAGATAGTCAACCACACAGAAAGTGTTGCAACTAGGCATTCACAATAGAGATTCTATTGATCTACACTATGAGATGATTACAAATGTACAAATGCCCTGAATATATAGGCATGAGAGAGAGGCAAGATGCAAGATGATGTTGCCATGTGTCATGATCTAACAACATGTGACAACATGTGAACCCTAACTAACTAGATAGAGATAAGTTCTAGAAGGAAAACTCATCTTCTAGAAGGAATCTTATCCCTAGAAACATGGAAGGGGACATTACCCCATTATTAAATGATTTATTTAATGATGCAACCTAGGACTAAATTAATTAAATAAATAGCTAAGTTAACTTATGCTAGTGTAATAAATAATTAATTACACTAACAGTAAGAAGTGAGTTTTTTTAAGCATTGTGAATTTTCATAAATGAAAAGCACTATGAAAATAGTTCACTAGTCTCTTAATTAAGTAGTTTTTATATATTATTGGTTCTTATATATTTGAATTTGTTGCTCCAATTGATGAAACATTGCTCTATTTGTTAGAAAATCTTACATGAAAATGAGTAATTAGCACACTAGGACACAGACTTAAAATAAGAACAACCATTCATTTAAAATATTTCTAATTATGGTATGGGTTTGAACTACCCCTGTTTCTTAGCAAATAGGTAGTTATCTACTTAAAGGTCTGCCAAACCTTCAGTAAAGTACACTATTTGCAATATGTAGGAATAAATTTGTGTATAAATGTGTTATCAACTAGATACACCTCACGTGAACACAATATGGAACACCCTCCTAGGTCCTACAGAGCCTAAAGTGTAGGAGTAAAGACCTCAAAATCCTTTACTCATTGTTTTGGCCACTAGCCTTATAGTTTCTTCATTATAGGAGTTGGCTAATCTTTAGAGAAATCTAAGGTTCTACTTGAAAAATCACAAACAAAAATGGTGACACTACTGGGGAGTAACTCGAGAAAATTCTAATAGACAATCATCTATCCTTAAGATTCAAGAGTTTGGTGAGTTTGGACATCGAGTTCAAATATTAAGAACTTTTCAAGACCTAGAAGTGATTCTATTGTAGTGATGTCAAAGAATTTATGTGTGACTCTGATGTGGGAAAAGACCTAGAATGAAATTCCTTCTTAAAAGGAGCTTCTTATTGCTTGAAGTTCAGTCCTTTGAGAAGAGAGGTGACGACTCTATCAAAATAATCTGATGAAGATGTGAAGAGAAGCTTGAGATCTACCAATATTTCCAGTCAAGAAGAAAAATTTATAGAAACTACAATATATCTAGGTATTCTTCATATTTTTGGTTTTCAAGAAGCATACATTCTATATACGAAGATCACATTTGAAAGTCATGAAAAATTTGGTTCCCTATTAAGTGAATAAGCACTAAGAGAGGGAATGATAGTGATTTTTTTGTATACTTCTATATTACTAGATTGCAAAATCTATCATGAGGTGAAGTATAAATTATTTTTGAAGAAATTCATTCAGAAGATCTTAAGTAAATCAAGATAGAAAAGTTTCATTATAAAACCTTAAGATTATGTTGTAAAAGAACTTGGATGTACCCTTTGTAATTACAAAGTTGATATGAAAAGCTTGTAAGGGTATAAGAAAGTATGTCATCAATATATACACCTTTGTATGGTGCCTAGTGCAACCATGGTTTGTAATCAGCTCCAGTCAGGTTGTAAGAGAAGTTTTAACTCTAAAATATATAGAGATATTAATTTCATTAGAATTAATGGTTACCCAAATGTTATTCCATCTAACATTAAGGAATATTTACCAAAATTCAATGGTGCAAAGAATGAAGCAAAAAATAAAAAATTTGCAAGAATTTAACAATCTAATGGATGACTATGAGATAGATCATGAGGATGTGGTTATGAGATTATTTGTTCAACCTTTGAAAGGAGATGTAAGAGAATGGTTCTCTGATTTACTATCTTGCTCTATTTTTTCTCTGAGTGAGTTCAAAGTAGTATTCATAGAGCAATTTGGTAAAAGAATCAATGCTAGTTCCATGCTTAATAAATTTATGAATATTGAGAAAGAAGAGGATGAGCTAATCCCAACATTTAACTGAAGATTCACTAAAACATTGAGGGATATTCCTGAGGGTATGAGACTAAGTGATGTAGTATTTTTAGTTGTTTATTTGGGAGCCTTTGATAATGAGATGAGCTATTTGCTAAGAGATAAGGATCCTAAAAAATTGCATCAGGCATATGGGATGGCCATGAACATTGAAAACAATTTAAAATATGGAATGCAAAGGAATTATTTTTCTGCAAGTGTTTCCTTCCCTGAGACACTAAATGTTGATAAGAGGTGCAAGTTAGAAGGTAAATATGAGTGTGAAAACACCTACACCCCTATTATTTCAGCTTACACATCGTTCCATAATGTTGATCACATAGACTCCCAAAAACATCTTCAAGAAGTTTCATGCATTTTTAGTCCTATATCCCATGTTCAAGATCTTTCTTGCATAAGAAGACATGAAGGAGAATCATCATATGATCTTTATGCAAGATTTATGTATACCTTGTCTTCAATTCTTGAATGCTACAGACCTGAAAATTCAGTGTGCATTGATTTATTTTATAAATCTTATGAACCAGGTTTGAGTCCTATACCAAAGGAGTTGAAGCTAGTTAGGCTTGACCAAGTGTGTGAATACATTTCTTGTTTTGAAAATAGTAGAGATGATCATAAAAAGGCTAATATTTTTTCAAACTATAATGGTAATTATTTTGCTACTCCACATGAGTTAAGTAATTAGATATTGCATAAAGAAGAAAAGAGTAGAGAAAAGATTGAAAATGTATGACTTAGTAAAGGAAAAGAAATGTGTGGTCTTAATTCTTTTGAAGATTCCAACACTTGTGGTCCAATGGAAGACATAACATTGTGTAATAAATTTGAAGATTTTGAACATAGTTTCAGTGTTGATGAGTGATGTAATGCAAGACCACCAAAACTCTCCATTGAAACTCAACTTGACAGAAACACAATAAATTTTGCTTGTCCTTGCAATTAGGTCTCACAATCCCTTTACAAAATTCTTGATTCAAAGCATCCAAACTAAGAAAAAATAACAAAATATTTTGTCTAATCCTCAAACCTCTTTAAGAACCTTCTAAATGGCTATCTCAAACCCTTAGACATCTCAAATTTGAAACATCCCAAAGTAGACTATTCAAAATCAGCAATTAGGCCTTTTAAGACCCCATAACCAAGCAGCTCCAACTTCTCAATCCCATTTCACTTTACCCAAGGCATAAACATATGAAAAAATTCCTACCCAACCATATTATACCATACCTCAACCTTTATTCTTGATAATTCATTAGACACCCCATTCAAACCGCATAATTTTTTATTCCAAAATTGGACTGTTACAACAGTATCATGAAAGATCAACAATTAAATGAACACAAAACCATTAATTATAATAAGCCCCATCTAGAAAATTTTTAAAATTCACCCTTTCAACCTTTTCAAACACCCATACCAAAGAAGAATTCCAAATTCTCAAACAAAACAATTAAAACTCCATTGTGTTATGGTTTACCAGTCTGTCATAACTGGATAGTCATCAACAAAAAGAAATCAAAACTAAAAATTTCATCAAACCCTACCAAGAAAAGGTTCTAAATACATCTAAACACCTTTTTAAAACTCTTTTATTCAAGAAGAACACCATTTACTTCATCAGAACACTAAAAAACTTTGCAAAGTACTGTCACTTCCAAAAAAAATTATACAATTTATAGACCTAGGGATTTGTAGAAACTGCCCCAAACCACTTCTTCAAGCTCTATAAATTTGAAGTATTTTGGAACACACCCTAAAATGGATTCATACAAATTTGTAGAAAATTTCATTGGTTAAATTTGGGAAAACATAAATTTGAATACACACTGTATACCTTAGAACAGGGTTTAACCCACCTGGCATAAATTTACCGTAACTTTTGTAATTCTAAATAGATTTAAATGAAATAAAGTGCATAATAAAATATATTCATAGGGATATCACCCTCAATGGAGGAGGAAAGGTTTTAAGCACCATACAAGGCTATACAATGACCTAAGAACAAGAAATTGTAGGAAATTAACTAAAAACGAAGTATTTTATTGAATCTTCATCCATACAATCTTTCCCCAACCTCCCTCGAAATGTGTGAGGATAAATTATGCCCTTTTAATGCCAATACAATGCCTAAAACTAATTATTCAACTACCTATCCATTCATCTTCCTCTATTTAGCATTTTTTACATTTTTACCAAATTGTCTTGACAACATTTTGTGAATCTTTTGCAACTTTAACATTTAATGGCCAATGATCATAAAATGATGAACTATGACCTATTACAAGCTCAAAATGGTCCATTTGACCTTGTTACAGCATTAGATAAACATTTTTTAAAACAAAACTTGAAGTTGCCTCCCTAAGGCATTTTCTTGCTTGGGTGCACCTGCACCAATGAGTTCCCTTGCTGTAATAATAATGATGATAACATTGAGCATGATCACTCCTCTGATAGTCAGGGTCTTCCTCATAAGAAAAAGATTGAATTATTTTCTACAAATGTGGAATATGATAGTGGAAACATATGTTTTCCCGAGAAGGAACAAATCTCTTCCTATGAATTTTTTTCAAAGTATGAGTCAAAGATGTTACTTATAGAAGATGTAGAGGAAGTTGAAAATATATATGTATGATCTTCTAGTGACTTTTGTGATTCTAAAAATAATGATGACTTGAAGGATTTAGATATTCATAATGAAGAGGATGAAGCTTTTATGTCAAAAATAAATGTAATGGAAAACCCTTTATTTGATGAGCCTTCATCTTCACTAGAGATGAGAAATTATGTTCTTTATTGGTGTAGAGAAAATCCACTTTTTGCTGAAAGTTTTGATGATGCACTTGATACATGGTTAGAATGTGGCCTTGAATAGACAAACCAACACATTGATAAGCTTCTAGAGAGTGTTACATATGACTATTTCACATTTGATACAAATGTTGTGGATAAAGATGAGTATCATGATGTTGATTACTTTAAAGAATATGAATACTTTCAGTCCCAGTTCAATTGGGAGATGTTTTAGTGGATTATGACAATAAAATGAAAAGAAAATAATATTATTTTTCAGTATAGAGATATTTCATGTGATGATTAAAATTTCCAGTTTGTGCCTAATAATACAATACATAATGACCAAGATTACACTAGCAATGATATACTCAGAAAATTTGAGAAAAGTGCTAGTAAAAATGTTTGTAATCAAGTAGAATCCAAGGGTATCCACATATTCCTACTTGTAAGGAGAAGGATATACATGTTGCAATGGTATAGTAAATAAAAATGTGGGTTGAAGGAATTTCATTCTTTCAATATATTGGTTTTTGATAGGGGTAGGAATTAGCCCTAAGTTTTAGTGGCCTAGTGCCACCAAAGTGGAATTGAAGCTTGGTTGAATTACAGAGTGCATACCCAAAATTTTCACCTTAGGAGAATGCTTCAAATGAAGTGGAGATTGGATCTCCCTTTTCAAGCTTTTGGGGCCTATGTAAAAATAATACATATTTTGGTTTGTTTTGGTTTTTGTCTTTTATGCCTGGTCTACTTCACCCATGATTCTGGGATCTCACCATGCCTATGAGGGGCACGTGTCACCAATAGGAGCCACTGATGGAACCCCTCAAAAAATTCTTGGTTCCATTCTACAAATTGTGCAAAATTTTCCTTGGACTCTCATTTCTAGCTTAAGGTTGTGTTCCTCATCATTGTGTTAGGGGTTTTATGTTGTTTAAACCCTTCAAAATTTTCCTACAAGCTTTGAAAAACCCTTGGTCATTTTAAATTTACATTGACCTGATATTACCAATTTTTAGTTGTCTAAGTTACCTCTTATCCCATTGATATTGTTGTATTCACTAGCCCCTTAATTTTATCTCTGGTAGTCACCTTAGTCCTTCTCAGTATTAAATTTTCCTATGGTCGAAGCTTAATTTTATACTGACTTAAATCCTTAGTCTTCATCCTTTATGGGTCAAGTTCCTGTCTACCTAGTGATGGTCCCCTTTTAAGATTAACATTTGCAGCATGTGCAGAATTAGGATTTCATGTTGGCCATTCAATCATCAAAAGTTGATCCCAATCATTCCCCATGCACCTGTGCTAATTTATTCCTTCTTATTTTATTCACATAGGCTGATAGGCTTCAACCATGTGTTTGGTGTATGGGTGGGCCCGATATCTTTAGTGAAGATAGCTGGCACCATTCAATGAAGATCAATAGTTGCAGATTTGAAGACGTGGCCACATCTTGACCACTCCCCGTGCACTCGTGTTGGTTCATTTCATGTTATATTAAACACATAGGATATTGGGAAATTTACATGTGTTATTATTAGATGGTGGGCTTGGTATCTCCACAAGGTTGGAAAACATAGCTTTAATAGAGATCAATGATCAACATTGCAACATGTGTTATCATCAGGACTGGTGTAGGAGCACCTAGGGGTCCAAGGGACCTAATATGTTTGGTGAGTTTTTTTTCTTGGTTTTGGTGGTGTAATAAGGTCCTAAGGACCATTTCATATGTTGTGTAATAAGTCTTCTAGGCTTTTGGTTGAATTTTTGGTCTTGGTGAACAACTCCTTTGTACAACAAGGTCTCCATCCTCCTTTTGTTACTCTAGTGCATCTTGGAAAATTAAGAAATAAGGATGACTTGATGTAACTACACACCTAAGGGGAGTCACCTTTCTCATTTTGGTGGGCTTGGATGCCTTTCACATAGTTTGGGAAGCATCTTTGTAAGCGGATTGAGGTAAGTTGTCTAAATTTCCTTAATTAGGCATTTAAGTGACAAAAGAGAGTTTCTTTGTGTTTCCAATGGAAAAATAACTCAAATTTCAGTTGTAGGAAATTGGAGGAAGTTGGAAGGCCTTAAATATTCCTCTTTTTTTTAAGGCAAGGCTATTGAAAAATTTGGGAAGGAGTTTGCAATAAAGAGCTTGCTGATTTCTGTGTTTTTCTGTTAAATCTACTGATCTCGTACTTGGTATAGTCTATACATTTTGTGTTATGCTCCAAGCATGCAATGGTTAGTTATGGAATTGAATAAGATTCATTTTGAATCTAGAGTGGTGATATTTCATTGATAAATAAGGGAGTTATCTCAATTTTACTATCAGGTGGTCTAAAAACCCTTAAAATCAGGGTTTTGAGTGAAATATGTGGATTTCTTCCATTCACACATGGTAGATTTGCTCATTCTTGGTGGGATGGAAGATTTAGTCCTATACTATTATTTCCTCAATGTTTTCAAGAATGGCAGGCTCATTGGAGGAAATGGTGCAAGGTTTTTGGCTTGACATATCTATGTGGCAAGCCTAATTCATAAGCAAAAAGTGGGTTTTTGCTTGAGTTTTGAAAAATCTGTTTTGGTGACACTTGGGAATGATGTTGATAGGTGTAAATAGTCTATAGGATTCTGAGTTAAGGCTTTGGGGTGAAGGAGAGAGCCTAGGTAGCTTTGAATTTGTTGTTCTCATACCTAATTAAGCCTCTTGGAGTAGTCTATTTTGTTCTAGAGACCCAAGTTTCCTTTTGATTTTTGTCCAATGCTTTTTGGGATACATGTGGATACCCTTGGGAAGCCCAAATCCATATTTTGAACCTCTTGTCAAGTCTTTTAGACCACAAAAACATGATTTTCCTCCTGACAGCATTGGTTAAGCCTGGTAGGTTTGAGTGGTGAGTTTGATGAAAATTGTCTCCACCAAGCATGGTGATTGTTTTGAGGGTATTATGTGAGTACTTTGAGCATTTCTAAGTCATATTTTCTATGGGTTTGTTGATGGGGTCATGAATTC
Source organism: Sequoia sempervirens (assembly GCA_007258455.2). Lineage (NCBI taxonomy): Eukaryota > Viridiplantae > Streptophyta > Pinopsida > Cupressales > Cupressaceae > Sequoia > Sequoia sempervirens. Next base: position 5,208,158 of record VDFB02000363.1, on the reverse strand, counting down.
CTTGATCTATCATTTGGAAGCCTAGGAACAAACCTATTTGATTGAAGGAATGATTGGTGATCCATATTTGAGAAAAGTTGTGCCCTAAGCTTGATATTTCTATCATTGTTTCTACATCATAGTGGTATCAAAGCCATGTTTTGATTTGAAAATGTTGTGAGGAGATTTGGAGGTTTGGTGAATAAAGGGAGATGCCTTCAAAAGGTGGGTCTATTGTGGCAAGGGAGATGAAGGCCTTGAGGGACAAAATAGAGGCCTTAGAGAGAGGAAAGGGAATTATGAGGAAGAGAGTTCCTCTGAAGAAGAGCCAAAGGGTGAAGAAGATGAAGAGAAGCCTCAAGGGGAAGAGATACCCCTCATGAGAGAAGACTCCTTAAAGCCTTAGGAGAATATAGAGGATAATCCTTTGAAGTAAATATTTACCTACCGGTATATAGTGGAAAGATGGATGTGGATGAAGTGTTAGAGTGGGTGGAGTCTCTAAATAACTACTTTGAATATAAAGACATGGCAGAGGAAAATAAAGTGAAGTCTACCAAAAAAAAGTTGAAGGGATCCACCTTGACATGGTGGAATTTCACCCAAGGAGAAAGGGTCAAGATGGGTAAATCCATGATTAACTCATGGGATAGGATGGCGCATAGGTTGAAGGCACAATTTCTTCCTACTGATCATGAAGTGTAGGAGTATAGAAAGAGGTAGAATCTGAGACAAAAAGATATGGATGTTTCAGCCTACACTGAGCAATTCTACAAGTTGAGCATGAGATGTGGTCATGAAGAAAATCAGAAGCAAAAAGTGTCTAGTTATATCAATGGCCTAAGACTTAACATACAATATGAGATCAGTTTTGTTGTTACCAAGACCATGGAAGATTGCATACAAATTGCATATAGGGCTGAAGAGAAGATAAGGAGGAAACAAGAGCAGCAAAATAGAGGAAGAGGTAGAAATTTCAGAGGTGGGGGTAGAAATCAGTCCCAAAAACATCAAGAGGAATCTAGTCATAATGAGTCAAGTGGAGATTCAAGAAATAAAGGGGGATTTAGGGGTAGGAGACCCAATGGTAGAGGAAAATTTAATGGAGGAAGAGGCTCAAATCAGTTTTTAGGGAGATGTTACAATTGTAACTAGCCCGGACACCCAGCATTCAAATGTCCTAGGAAGAAAGGATCAAGCTCTCATGGTGGAGAAAGGAGGAACCAATTAGTGAATGAAGATGATCAAAGTGTAACTTCACCTACAATAAACCTCACATCAGAAGTTAGAGAGTCCTTGATGATTAGGATAACATTACTCAAGCTACCAATCCCTGAAGAACCCCCACAAAGGAAAGCACTCTTTAGAATCAATTGCAAGGTACAAGGTAAAGTGTGTAGGATAGTAGTGGATTTAGGATCAACTGATAGTCTTGATTCAATTGAGTTGGTAGAAAAATTGAATTTGAAAAGGATTTCTCACCCTAACCTATACAAAGTTTCATGGCTTAGTAAAGACAACATGTCTTGATGGATGAACAAGTATGCATGGAATTTAACATCAGGCCATATAAAGACAAGGTTCTATGTTACATCATCCCTATGGATGTGTTCCACTTGCTGCTTGGTAGGCCTTGGTAGTTTGATAGGAAGACCAAGCATGATGGGGAGAACACATACTCCATTGTGAAGGATGGGAAGACGTACAACCTTTCACCTCTCCTAGAAGAAGATAAGGAAAAGCATGAAGGGCCTAGTGTTTTGATGGTGGGTGAGAAGGAGTTCATGAAGACCTTGAAGGAAGGAGGAGGAAGAGGATTCTTCTTGACTATGAAGCCATAGAGTGAAACAGATCTATCCACAAAGAAAAAGGAAGATGCACCAAAGGAGGTCCAAGAGTTGATGGAAAGGTACAAGGACATAACGATGAATGAGTTACCTAGTTCCCTACCTCCCATTAGGGACATATACCACCATATTGATTTGATTCCATGGGATACATTACCTAATTTAAGGCTGCATACAAAATGACACCTGCTCAAAATGAGGAGATTGCAAGACAAGTGCAAGAGTTGATGGATAAAGGAATAGTGAGGAAGAGTTTGAGTCCATGTACTATTCCTACTGTCCTAGCACCAAGGATGGGAATTGGAGGCTTTGCACTGATTCAAGAGTCATTAATAGGATCACAATCAGATATAGGTTCCCAATGCCAAGAATGGAGGACCTCATGGATTGTCTATCAGGAGCATCTTACTTTTCCAAGATTGATTTAAATAATGGGTACCATCAGATAAGGATCAGAGAGGGGGATGAATAGAAGACAATGTTTAAGACTAATGAAGGGCTCTATGAGTGGTTGGTGATGCCCTTTGGGTTATCAAATTACCCTAGTACCTTTATGCACCTTATGAATGAGGTATTGATACCTTTCATTGAAAATTTTGTTGTAGTTTATTTAGATGGAATCCTTGTGTTTAGTAGGTCTAAAGAAGAACATTTGAAGCACCTTGACATGGTACTGAGGAGGTTACAAGAGAAGTTGTTGATCAACATGGAAAAGTGTGAATTCATGAAGGGAGAACTAGTATACCTAGGGTTTTTCATCTCCAAGGGAAGTTTGAAGATGGATCCTTCAAAGGTGGATGCTATTCTTACTTGGCCAACACCAAAATCCATGGGAAATGTGAGAAGCTTCCATGGACTTGCAAGCTTTTACAGAAAGTTCATCAGGAAATTTAGCCAAATGTGTGCACCAATCTTGGACACCATCAAAGGAGGTAACAAAGGTAATTTTTCTTGGACCAATGAGGCTGATAAAGGGTTTCAATATCTGAAAATGAGAGTAGGAAAGCATCCTATACTTGTGCTCCCTGATTTTGATAAATTTTTTACCATTGAGTGTGATGCTAGCAATCAAGCAATAGGGGTTGTTTTGAGCCAAGAAGGCAGGCCAGTTGCATTTTTCAATGAAATGTTGAATGAAGCAAAGATAAATTATTCTTCATATGATTTGGAACTGTATGCTATGGTCCAAGCCCTCAAAAATTTGAGGCACTACTTGTTACCTAAATAATTTGTTGTTTATACTAGCAATCATGCCTTGAGTTTTTTGAATGCATAGGACAAACTCAGTCATAGGCACATGAAGTGGGTAGAGTATTTGCAAGCCTATACATTCACAATAAAGCATAAAAAGGGCCAAGAAAATAAGGTGGTAGATGCTCTTAGTAGAAGAGAACTTATGGTGCAAGAAATCAAACTCCAAAGCATGGGGGTTGATGCATTAAAGGATATGTATCATGAAGATTCAAATTTCAAGGAGGTATAAAATGTTTGTGAGCATCATTTGAATTATTTTCATGGTGAATACTCTAAATTTTTATTACATAATGGTTTCCTTTTCAAAGGAAGCCAATTGTGTGTGCCTAAATGCTCAATGAGGGAGAACATCATAAAGGAGAAACATAGTGGGGGCCTTAGAGGTCATTTTGGCCTTGATAAGACCTTAGAACAAGTTAGGAGGTTTTATTATTGGAAAAAGTTACAAGTGAATGTGAGAAGTTATGTGGAAGGATGCATAATATGTCAAAGAGAAAGGGGAACCTCATCAAATGCAGGACTCTATTAGCCACTGCCCATTCCCAATAGGCCTGGGGAGTGTGTAAGTATGGACTTTGTATTGTGGTTGCCTAGAACCCAAAGAGGTTTTGATAATGTATTTGTGGTAGTTGATATATTTAGTAAGATGGCACATTTTATTCCTTGTAAATGCACCAATTATGCATCTCATATAGTAGGTCTCTTCTTTAAGGAGGTTGTTAGGATACATCGATTTCCTTTAAGCATTGTTTCTGATAGGGATTCTAAATTCACTGGTCACTTTTGGAGAACCTTGTGGAAGAAACTTGGCACAAATTTTTCCTTTAGCTCCACATACCATCCAAAAATGGATGGAAAAACTGAAGTGATGAATAGGTCATTAGGAAATCTCTTAGGATGCCTTACCAAGGAGAATGGATAGAATTGGGATCTGATTTTACCTCAGGCTTAATTTGCATATAATGACTCCATGAATAGGAGCATTGGTAGGATCCCTTTTGAAGTAGTCTATGGCATGCACCCTAGAGGGGTCTATGAACTAAGATATCTACAAGGAGTTCATAAGAGAAGTGCTCAAGGTGAGGAATTTGTTGTTACAATCAGGGATATTCATCAACAAGTGAAGGAAACCCTTCAAAACAATGTGGAGAAGTATAAAGAAAAGGAAGATTTAAAGAAGAGGGATGTCCAATTCAATGTTGGAGACTTGGTGATGGCACACTTGAAGAAGGAGAGACTTTTGAAAAGAAAGTATACCAAACTCATGATGAAGAATGTAGGACCTTGCAAGGTGGTCCACAAGTTTGGACAAAATGCTTATGAAATAGAGCTACCTCCTAGGGTGGAAATCTCTCCTATCTTTAACATTTCTGATTTGTATCCTTTCAAAGCTTCTATGAATGCAGGTAGTGAACTAGGTACAACATCAATGGAGGATGAAGATTGGGTGAAGGAACTACCCCCAAGCAAACCTATGACTCTTGAATGCATCCTAGACACCAAGGAGACAAAGAGGACTAGAAGGAAGGTATACATGGAATATTTGGATAAGTGGAAAGGTCTACCTAATGAGGATGCCACTTGGATTTCTAAAACTAACATTAAACAACATGGGACTAATGTGGAAGACCTGATCTCGAAGAGTACTTTAGATCTTTTTCTTGCTTGGGAGAATGGTGCAAGAGCACCTAGGGGTCCAAGGGACCTAATATGTTTGGTGAATTTTTGTTTCTTGGTTTTGGTGGTGGAATAAGGTCCTAAGGACAATTTCAAATTTTTTTTAATAAGTCTTCTAGGCTTTTGGTTGAATTTTTGGTCTTGGTGACCAACTCCTTTGTACAACAAGGTCTCCATCCTCCTTTTGTAAGTCTAGTGCATCTTGGAAAATTAAGAAATAAGGATACCTTGATGTAACTAGAAACCTAAGGGGAGTTACCTTGCTCATTTGAGTGGGCTTGGATTCCTTTCACATAGTTTGGGATGCATCTTTGTAGGCGGATTGAGGTAAGTTGTCTAAATTTCCTTAATTAGGCATTTAAGTGACAAAGGAGAGTTTCTTTCTATTTCCAATGGCCAACTGACTCAAATTTCAGTTGTATGAAACTGGAGGAAGTTTTAAGGCCTTAAATATACCTCTTTTTGTTGAGGCAAGGCTATTGAAAGAGTTGGGAAGCAGTTTGAAATAAAGAGCTTGCTGATTTCTATGTTTTTTTGTAAAATTTGTTGATCCTGTACTTGGTACAGTCTGTACATTCTGTGTTATGCTACAAGTGTCTAATGGTTGGATATGGAATTGAATAATATTCATTTTGAATCTGGAGTGGTGAGATTTCATTGATAAATAAGGGAGTTATCTCAAATTTAGTATCGGGTGGTCTAAAAACCCTTAAAATTAGGGTTTTGAGTAAATATGTGGATTTCTTCCATTCCCATGTGGTAGATTTTCTCATTCTTGGTGAGATGGAAGATTTAGTCCTATACTATTATGTCCTCAATTTTTTGGAGAACAGTTGGCTCATTGGAGGAAATGGTGCAAGGTTTTTGGCTTGACATCTCTATGTGGCAAGCCTAATTCATAAGCAAAAGGTGGGTTTTTGCTTGAGTTTTGAAAAATATGTTTTGGTGAGACTTGGGAATGATGTTGATAGGTGTAAATAGTCTATAGGATTCTTAGTTAAGGCTTTGGGGTGAAGGGGAGAGCCTAGGTAGCTTTGAAGTTGATGTTCTCAGACCTAATTAGGCCTCTTGGAGTAGTCTATTTTGTTCTAGAGACCCAAGTTTCCTTTTGAATTTTATCCAATACTTTTGGGAATACATGTGGATACCCTTGGGAAGCCTAAATCCATATTTTGAGCCTCTTGTGAAGTCTTTTAGACCACAAAAACTTGACTATCCTCCTGACAGCGTTGGTTAAGCCTAGTAGGTCTGAGTGGTGAGTTTGATGAAAATTGTCTCCACCAAGCATGTGATTGTTTTGAGGGTATTATGTGAGTACTTTGAGCATGTCTAAGTCATATTGTCTATGGGTGTGTTGATGGGGTTATGAATTTCTTGATTTGGCCTTTGGAAGCCTAGGAACAAACCTATTTGATTGAAGGAATGATTGGTGATCCATATTTGAGAGAAGTTGTGCCCTAAGTTTGATATTTCTATCATTTTTCTGCATTAGGGACTGTTCCCCGCATGCTTATCCATCAAAAGGAGTAAGAAAAGATAGTTACATAGGCTAGTGGGCGATGCAACACTTGTAACTTATTGAGAAAATCATCGAGCTGTAATGACGATGATTTCTTTGTAAGGAAGGAAATCAATAGTCGATGGCAGGTGATGTGGGTTGATCTTGACTGCTCCCCACCATCTTGTGAGGGCCCAACCTATGTGCCATATTTTGCAGTGGGAAAGTAGGCAAGTGCCACGTAGACATTCTAAAAGGGCTCCGATGGACTCTAATGAAGTTGGAAGGTTGCTAAATTTGGCCGAGAGGGTACTATTTCCAAACAACGTCATTTTTCAAGTTTATTCTTTGAGGAACATATTTGGGAGTTTGGCCATAAGTATTGATAGTTATTGATATGTGTGGGAAGGTGCAAATAAAGCAGGGAAATGCATAGACTGATATTTTCATATTAGATTATGATCAATCGATCTTGTTCTTCTATGAGAAATACTAGTGAATTAGTTCCCATGAGTAAGCAGGTGATTATAGCACAAACAATTTTAAATGATGCTAAGAATGTGGTTGAAATATGTGTACAGAGTGGATGTCTATCTACTCAAGGATTTTCTAATAAAGAAAAGGTATTAAAAGCATAATTAAAACTTGTTCATAATTAGTTTCACTAGTAATTTATCCATTGATTTATTTTTAAAACATGATCAATGATTGAGGTTAAAAAAGATCAAAGTAGACTATTTTCAGCTTGTGCACTTGAGTTGTATTTGAGTATTAATGGTTGGGACACTTGCATGGCTTGATATAAGGAGGACCGATGGCCATAATTTTCATTCTAAAATTGCATCCAAGAGTGAAGTTAGTGATGGTATTATCATTCTTGTCACTGATATGATGAGTAACTCTAGAGAGCTTGCTAGGCCAGTTCAAAGGTCTAGGAGATTGAGTTTTCTTGAGTCTAAGGATAATGCTCCTGGGGATGGAATTGAGACACAGGGAGCTCTTGATAAACCAAAAAGTAGAAGGGGATGCAAGAAATTCAAGAAGTGTGGCATCAGGAGTAATTACCACCTAAGGAGCCAAACTATTTCTGGAGAGCTGGTCTAGTTCAAAGGGAAAAAATTGGTTGAATATGAAAAGAAGGAAAAGAAAACATGAAAGTATCATAAGGCTTATCTACGAGGATGTAATTCTCCCATTGAGGTTTCTAAGAGCCGTTCAGATAGTGAGGGTGACACTGATCTAGAGTGTGACCATTATCCACTCTCCCTGGTACCTTTTGAAGACTTTGACAAGGAGGTTGTGATGGTTCCTCCAATTCCACCAAAAACAAGATGTGGGCTAGTATCCTCTAAGGCTGATGAATCAGAGTGATGACTATGTCCCATTTTCTTTTAATGATGCAATGTCCCTTTTTTAAGGATTTTTCTATTTAGCATTCATTTGATTTCTTGTATCTAGTGGTGATGTGGAAATTTCTTAGGTCAGTGTGTTGGAGAAGTGTAAGACTTCCTAACATTGGTGACATGTAAGTTTCTTCTAGGAAGTATATAAGTTTTTGCTAGGGCTGGGAGTGGAGAATCTTCTTTGGTCAACAAGGATGAGGATTCAATGCTACTACAACAAACTTTTCCTTTTGAGGATTTGGCATGTCTTCATTCAAGGATGTGGAATTTGGTCTTTTACTCTTCCATTTTCCATAATGAGTGCATATAACTAACTATGGTCATCTCAAATTTTGGCACAAATGATATTCAAATGAAATGAAATGTAAATGTAATTGAGCCTGATGCTTGTTGCTCCCTTGTTCTATAAAAGGGATTTCAAGACTCATTACAAAGGGTTGGATTTTTAAGTCTCAATAGAGTTTTAGGTGAAAGCTAAGTTTAGGAAAGGAACTTTATGAAGAATATGGATTAATAGAACAATAGGTTGTCTTGGGTAGGAGTCTTATATGTAATAGTCTTAAAATAGTTTTATAGAAACTACTGACATCTAAAACACATATTAGTCCGAAACAAACACTCTCCTATGTTTTTTTCTCACAAGTTATGAATGAAAATACTAATGGTGTTATCATTTATCTTCAATTGTTCCACTAAATTTATTATTCTATTTTAGCTTTAACTCAAAGAGTTGATTAAAACACTTGAGGGTTATAGATTTTGTAAGGAATTGCATAGGATTTGTAAGAAGTGAGTATTTTTAAGCATTGCAATTTTTTCATAAATGCAAAGCACTATGAAAATAGTCCACCAATCTCTGAATTAAGTAGTTTATATATATTATTGGTTCTTATATATTTGACTCCATTTCTCCAATTGATGAAACATTGGTTTGCTTTGTTAGAAAATCTTGCATAAAAATGAGTGATTAGCATACTAGTTTGTAGAATTAAAATAAGAACAACCAATCATTTAAAATATTTTCAAGTATGGTATGGGTTTGAACTACCCCCGCTTCCTAGCAAATAGGTAGTTATATGCTTAAAGGTCTCACCAAACTTTCAATAAAGTACACTATTTTGCAATATGTAGGAATAAATTGTATAAATATGTTACAAACTTGATACACCTCACATGAACACAATATGGATCACCCTCCTAGGTCCTATAGAACCTAAAGTGTATGATTAAAGACCTCAAAAATCCTTTACTCATTGTGTTGGCCACTATCCTTGCAGCTTTCTTCATTATAAGAGTTGGCTACTCTTTAGAGAACTCTAAGGTTCAATAGAAAAATCACTAATACAAGCAAAGATATGGAGTTAATTGGAGGAGGATTGAAGACCTAATTTCTTATTCAATAATTCAAGTCCTACAAGACAAAAATTTAAAGAAAATGGATTTTATCAATGATATATGAAGTTTTGATAGTGAGTCCAAAGAAGAAGGACCTACAAATAAGAAGCAAAACAAGATTGAAGTATGATTTTGAGTATTTGTTTCCCAATATAGGGTTCCCAACAACCCTATCCAGTTGTTTTAAACCAAAAATTCATATGCTAGGTTCCTCTTTAAAATCCTCTTTTGTTTTGAACTCTATTTATATTTATCAAATTTGTGTTTCCTAGAAATCGTCTCAATTAGCTACATCTTCATAGTTAGCCTAAATACATCATTCCATTATCAAACTAATTAATAATCAATTAATCATATCATCAAAACAAACATTTTCACAAAGTACTAGAACCCAAATCCATAATTATGGCTCTTCCATTTAGGTTAGTAGCCACATGGTTTTTTGAGATCAATTGTAGTCCTTTCCCTTATGATATTGGAAGAAGTGTGATTTACACCCTAGCTAATTTTTTCCAACATCACACCAACAATTTAGTAGTAAATATGAGTGGATGGGCATACTCCATTTTTATTTCTTTCAAAATAACCTTATCATTAAATCTTGTATATTAAAGATGAAAAAATAAGCTTGCCACCATGGCTGAAAATCATAGTAAGGGAATTATATAAAAATATCATGCCCAACAACCCACTATATATCGCTCTCAACCATAAGAGAATCTATAATGATGGTGCATGTAAGTTTATTAAAATTTTACACTATAGAATTGTGGACACGAAAAAGTAATCCCTTTTGCTTGCTTGATTTGGGAATAATTAGTGATAAATTGGACTTAAAGAGGCCTTGATTTAGTGTTGTGAGGTGTTTTACACATCCACATTAGGTCTTGGACCCTTTGCAAACACATTTATTTATGTCTTGTAAAGGTGTTGTAAAGTGTTGTAAAAGACTTTCACACTTCTCTAGACTTAATGGACCTATCTTTCCCTAATTCAATGTTGTAAAATGTATTTAAATGCATCCTCACATCAATATAGAAGGCTTGTAAATTGAATTTTACTTTAATCTAGTGTTGTAATGTGTCTTACACATTCACATTGATGTTGTGCCTTTCTAGGCCAAGTGGACCTCATTTTAATGGTGTAAAGTGTATTTAATCACACTTTCACATTGAATTTTGTGTCCCAAGTCCCTAATTGACCTTTACATCATCATTAATAGGCCTCTATGACCCCATATTGTGCATCCCAAGGCATAATTTGATCAAATACATGATGAAATCAACATAAGAACCAAAAATTACTCATTCCCAACATTCTTGTTGTCAAAGGCCCCTCTAGGACTAAGTCGCCCATTTGGGTGAATGAGTCCCTACCAAGTGGGACTAAGTCACCCAACATGGTGACTTAGTCCAATTTGGCCTATTTTTGAGATTTGAGTGGGAAATTTTGGAGTTTAAGTTTATTTTTCTTTCATGTCGACCTTAGGGATCCAATTAATGGGAAAATAAGGTGAATTTCCTATAAATATAAGTCTTTAAACCGTAATTCATACCCAATTCATTCATTCTTAACTCATCATTCATTATTCTTCTCAAGCAAGCTAGGGTTTTATCATTCTAAGTCATCAAGACAACTTCCAAGGACATTCAAGGGAAAACTCTTCATGTTTTGTTGTATAAATTCAAGATCAAACATCATGGCAAGATATTAACTCCATTTTTTCATTCTTCATTACATTATTTCCTCATTTTGGTTTAATTACCTAAAAAGGGGTTTGACGAAGGAAAACCCCCATGCCCTAACATTCAACATTTCTCTCTCTTGTCTTGTGTGTTTGCAGATGGGTTTGAAGATCATTGAAGATTAGGTTGAAGACTTGTTCAAGACTTCTTCTTGCTTGCAAAGCTAAAATATCAACAAAAAGTGACTTTTAGGATTAAAAATTAGAGTTTTAGAAGCAGACACTTGTTAGGAACCGAAGTGTAGACCGAGGGCTTCTGTTTCCACTTTTCAGATTTGTAGAAATTTAGAAGTGGAATAAGTCACCAACAGTGGCAACTTAGTCCCGCTGAAGCTATTTTTCAGAATTTTCTATAGATTTGGATACCCATTTGGCCGAAACAAGCTCTAGAATAGTTTTTTCTAGATCCAGGACTAAGTCACCCAAATTGGCACAAGTGTCCTAGTTGGCTTCTCCATTAGTTTTCATTATGATTCCAAACCTTCATTCCATCCTTTTTCTTCCTCCAGGTGCACACATTATGTTTCATAACTTTCAGTCTTTTTTTTTTTTGCATTTCTAGGTCATTTAGTTCATGTTTGCATACAACACTATGTTTTCCAACACTTTGCATTTCTTAGGTTTAGCATTAATAATCATCTTTCCTTTTCAGTTTATTGCATTTAGGACATTGCATTTAGGCATATTGCATCCATTCATAACATAAATATTTGAATGTAACATTGTATTTTGGCCTAATATTTTCTCCTTTTAGGTGAAAAACCCTAGAAGGATCTCAAAGCATTCAGGTTCCAAAATATTTGTTTACAATAATGATGATATTCTCATTTTAAAGTGTAGTGTCATGAATTCCATATCTTTGCAATTTCACACTACACAACACCCTCTCTTTATCCTTTTGTTATAGATTGTTTAATTTTAAAATGTTATAACTTGAATCACATATTTTTATTAATTCCATGTTGTTCTTGGTCTTCTATGTCTGAATTCTTCTAGACATGAGAAAAATATGTGTGATGTGCTAGTATCCTACATTTTTTTTTATTCTAGCGGCTCTTGGAGTATTACCTTCTCACATTTTGAATTTACAAGATAGCTAAGAGGGGGATGTATCAGTTGTACATTAAAATATCAAAACCCTCATTAATATTCAAATCCTTATAACCTCCATTCTACTAGAATGATTTAGCATGAAAGCAAATAACCAAAATTGAAACACATCAACACCATGCACAATAGAAAAACATATTTACGTGGAAAACCAAAGATGGGGAAAACCATGGTGAGGATTATATCACAATATAAAGTAATTGCAACATCAAATATAATAGGCTCACTATCAAAGGGCTCACTACCCAAAAATAAAGAAGGGCTTGCTGCCAATGGCTCACTATCAGATTACAAAGAAGAATAAAATTATAATATTACAATGAGAAATTCATCTCAATGTAACAAAGAATTCCCCCATCACATCGCCAACATATTCACAACCTTTTTGAAGATTGTAGACACCTTATGCTCACCACTTCCAGTAGTCTAACTCATTAAATCTTGCACTGCACTTCACAAATTCACACTTCACAAAACAACAATTCACATCATCTACACTACACACAATCCTCCATCAACACAAACCTTATTTATACCTTCTTCAACATTGAAAACATTATCCAAGGTCAACTATGCACCTCAACCATGAAAATTCAAATTAGGTTGGTACCAAAATATTCCCACAGTGGAAAGGAATGAATACAAACCACATCAAACCTTATCTTGGACCTAAATCTATTCATACATGCTAATCCACTCTTCCATAATCACCGAGGAAAATCCACAATTAGTGTAAACACCCAAGTTCAACCAAACCTATATAAACACCTTCAAACATTTAAGTACACACTTCCTAAAATCCAAAGATGAATTGTGAACCATATACAATACTCAAACAAAATCTGGAATATTCCACAAACACTTTGTAATCCAACAAATTCCTTCACAACAACTTTCACTTGAAGAAAAAACTCATCATGTTCACGCAAACAATCTTCCATACACTGTAACTCAAAAAATCAACTTCTAGAGCAAAAAAAATGAACAAATTCAACTGAAGGTAGATATGAACCTTATTAACACACTTCTAGAACTGCAAGACTAGAAATCAAACTATGGAGAAATGCGGAGGAAAACCATTTCTCCCATACAACACTATAATACATAGTTCACACACTAATGAACACAAATTTCTCTACACAATGATCCAGGCAAAGAAATTCTAGACTTAACACCTATGAAAATCTCTGACCAACACATTTGAACTGCAAAAGTAGATCTTCAACACAAAATAAATGTGGAGAAAAACTAGAACATTGTATGCCAAAACACCTGTACAACACACTGTTTCTGCTTTTTTTTCAAATTTTCTTAAAATAACTTAGAAATCAAGCACCACAAACACATTCTCATCATCTTCAATACTTCCGCATCATCACCAAAAAAAATACAAAACAACAACTTAAGTAACACCCACAATCAAAAGCTTATCAAAGAAACACTATAGGTTGACACTTGTAGCACGTACTAATGACAACATAATGAAACTAATCAAAGCATCATCACAACTTCTTAACCATCACTAGTTGACATCAATGACAACACAAAAATAAGCCTATTGACATCAATAAAAACACCAACTACTCATACTTGCAATATCACATATATTTTTCATGTAGCTACATTGAATAAAATCAATCCAACTCATTTTGGAAAATAAGTTATTTGGATTGTTCACACAATCTGATTCACTCTCATGCATTTGCTAGTTTATTTTTTTTTTTAAGTATCAATATTGTTCACCATTGAAAGTACAACCAAGTATTATTCACACCATATGTCATTTTCTCTCATTTTTAACAATATTTTTGAAGCAAAAAATCACATTTGAGGATTCTTCAAAGCTTATAGGTTCAATCTCATTTTTTATTATCACTATATTTTATCTCATGTTAATATTTGAATTCTTTAGGTGTTAATATATTTTTATTAAGTGTAGAATAGGAAAAGTGATACTAGATCCAATTTGGGTTAAATTGTTTTAAATTTCCCTATACAATAAAACACATAACCAACAAGGGTTTACGATTGGTTGGTTTCTCAAAGGGAGAGCCAATCTCCTAGGGTATGGTCCTTTTTAGTTGTAAAATGAAAATTTTACTATGTACTTTAGTAATCCTATTTGACATAAAATTATATATCTAGAAATATATTTTCACATATATGAAAATGACAACTATCAGAGAAATTGTAAATATAATAAGGAGATGCAAAGAGGAACCTATGATTAACATTTAAACCTAATTTGGTTGTACAAGGGTTCTAGCACCTTAGTCCTAAGTTGCTACATTTTTTGTATCTGAAAAATCTAAAAGGTAGGTTGGAGTTTCCTCTATATTTCATGTGACCTGCTCTTGATGAAGCTTTTGAATTTGTTCTACACTTATGAAAATAGGGGGAAAAGTAGTGATGTATAGGGGCTTGCCTATGTCAAATTCCATTTTGGTATTTCTACCTCCACATAGAAAAAAAGATGATGGTAAAGAGGGCATGCGCTAGGTTGGGTAGAGACCAAACAACAACAATAATTAACTAAAATAAAATGATAAATGACAATGTTACCTTGATGTGAAATGCTTGAAAAAGTGATACATAAACACCACAAGTTACCAAAAATATTAATAAATAGATGCCTTGTTTTCTTGATATACCTACAAGAGGTTAGTTCATAAAACATCATTGATTGTTGTAGATAGCCTATAGAGGATAACTCGTACATCTTCATAAAAATGGCATAATTGATCATCATAACTCCTCCATAATTTATTCTTTATAATTCCTTGCAAACATGATCTTTATTAATGAAAGTGTTGTAATTTAATGTTGCTAATTCTACCCATGAATTTTCCTTAATTTCTTTTTAGGATGCTCAATTATATTTCCAAAATTACTAGGATTTCAAATGGTGAAAAAGACTTATATTTATATTAATTTCTTTAATTCCTATAAAATTAATTATCAAAGGATAATAAATGAAATTGGATTTTTAAATTTTCAAATATTGACAATGACATATTTAAATTGGGGCCAAAATAGGTTGGACAAGCACAATAGCATCCTAGTCCAAACATATATTTAGCTTTTAAGTGTCGTTAAATAATTATTGAATAATGATTCCCAATTTAGTTATGATTTTTTGAAGATGATCATAAAATGAGAAATTTACAAGCACATAGGGGGAGCTATACCTAGTGTTAAATTGTTAGGGGTGACAATTTATTATGCTACACTAAGTTGTTTAAATAATGGTCATAACATATTTCATTTTTCTATTGCCTGTTTACATATTTTTCAACAACTATAAATTTTTTGGCTATTGTAGAGGTAGAAGTATAAAAAAAGGGTTTGACTAAGGATTTCCCTAAACAAATAAACCATAAACATTTTTTCTATCTTGTGTGTGTGTGCAATTTTTTCATAGAAGAAGAATAAGTGTGAAATATATTACTATTTATCATCATTCACCTTTTTATTTACTTTATTTTTTAATAATTAGATTGTATTATTTATTTTAGCATTTAAATATTTCTCATACTATTTATTCTTTTGTCTTGGATTCTATGTGTGTAGGATAGTATTTTTGAAATTATATATTTTCCTTCCCATATTTTCACTAGATGATAGCACGTCACAAGGGCATTTATGTTAAGAATTGGTTTCCTAGGATGAGAATCTATGACTCACATAATAATTTTTATAATTTTTATGTAGGAAAAGTGATCCTAGATCTAATTATGACTTAGCTACTTTTCACTTACTAATCATTAGAATCTAGATAGACAAGGGTATGAGATTAAGTTAGAAACTAAAAGGTGGCTCAATCAACCTTGGATCTGAATTCCTTTGAGGGTTGGAAATTAATTTTTGAGGAAATCCAATGATGCAACTAGCTAATTATAAAAATATACTATCCTTGGATTAATACAGACAAACTAAAAAAATTGATAACCAAAATTGAAGACTAGAAATGAGTATAGTAGATATTGGTGCCCCTATGGTTTAAATTCGAGCTTGATTTAGATGGACAAGGGTGCCAAGGGTTCCCTAGACTAGGGATATAAAACAAAAATTTGACTTCACGAGCCTTAGGTCCTTGGTCTATGGCTTCTTCCTTCTGAGTCCTATTGTCAGATCTTCATCTTTCACTAAGATATTGGAGTCTATGTATCTTGTCAAGTTATGGGGCTTGAATGCATAAATGAGAAAATTGTCTTTAATATACTTCCAATCCTCTTCAAATCTATAGCATGCACACACAAAGGGAGAATAATGGTCGTGCCACACAGGGTCTTTCCTTAGTAAAACCTCATGTTGGTATTTATACCTCCATAATGGAAAAATTGATGATAACAAGAGCTTACCCTTTTGAGGGATAGATGCTAAATGACAATGCAATAATGAATTGACAACTTTCTATAACTCACCACTCAGATCTTACCTCCTTGATTGATTGAAGTCATGCTCATCACCTTCAAGGATTCCTTGTTTTTTGACTTGATTTGAATTGAATACCTACAAGTGTTAGTACTCACAAAACAAATAATCACAAAACATGAATAAACTTACATAAAAATATGAAGGGTTGACATGATGCATGATCGAAAATAATGTTTCAATAATCTTGATAAATCTACTCTTGACTATCCTTGACTAATTTTAGGATCTTCAATTTTCTCAATAATTTCTTCTCTTGCTTCTTGTTCCTTAAATTTGTGAAAATAATATATATTTATATGTAATTCTTCTAATTTCCCAAAAAAAAAATCTGGATAGCCAAAAATTATGATTTAATTTCAAATAATATATTATCAATATCAAAATATTTAGATTTGGAGAAAAATTAAGAGGAATAGGTTGCAAGGTACCCTAGTATAGATCTCTCTTTTTTCGGGATCCAAATTATCTAGGGAAAAATATTAAATACATACATTGATCTTGCATATTTTATTTTCCCATGAATGTTTAAAATGGGCAATGGAATGCACAATTTATGAAATTATGTGCATAATTAGGTCCAAGCACTTAGGAGGGAGCAAAAAATAGTGTGAAATTGTCAAGGGTGATAATTTAAAATGCTACATTTAGCCCCCACTTTAGTGAGAGTATGAACTTATGCTAAGATTCACACTCAAGTAATAATGTGTCAAGAGGGGTTCAATTATCTAAATATTAAATCTAGATAAGATGGAATTGAATCTAGGGGATGTGGTAGACCCTAGAATTTAAGATCCCATGGAAAACCAACATGAGGACACAAGAACACACATGTGAAGTGAAATGTAGTATGGAAAACACAAAGCATGCACAATGAAGACACATAACATAATATAATCAAAACATAAGAAAATACAAACACAATGCAAAGAAAAAATATAGCATATAATAATCACAAAGCACAAATATGAGATTAGTACTAAAATAATTTGAGTCAATAAGAAAAAAGACCCCAATCCTCAATTTATCTCAAATACCAAACATTATCCATCAAATGTGTTATTTAAACAAAATGGTGACCTCATAAGGATTTTAAATTACTTATGAGCTACATAGATCTATTGGATAGCATGTTGTTTTATTTAAGGAAGCTAAGATAGAGGAACAACTTCCTACACTAATATTGAAAGGATGATAATACAAAAGTTTACATATTTTTACAACAATTACAAAAACTTAAACAAAATGAAACATAAATATCATGCCTACCACAACATAGTGATTTACGTGGGGAAAACCCTTTTAGGAGAAAAAAATCCACACTCAAAAAGCCATTGAATATATTATTCAAAAATCACAAAGATTATAATATACTTGTAGAGCAAGCTTCTCATAGGAGTATCACCAACCAGAGATCTAGAGACAACAAAAACACTATTAGAATCTTAGAATACATCATAATACATAGTCATAATACAAAACCCTTATAAAATAGAGTTGTCTTTTAGGGAAAGTTAAACCAACAAAATATCGACCATCAGATCTGAGACCTTATGATGACTAGTCCAGATTTATAAAAATGCATCAATAGTGCCTTATTCAATTGCAGTACCTTCTATAATTGCATGGTAGAGACACATTTTTCCAACATGTTATGTTAGGTTCCATGTAATATGATGGGTTCACTAGGATAACAAGCTATGTTATGCTAGGTATCTCATGAAACACAAGGATCCTGATGGAACCCTCAAAAAAAAATTCTTGTTCCATCTTAAACCCTTATTGCATTTGGATATAGGGTTTTTATTTTGAGGGTTTAAGGTTATATTCGTTATCAATACTCACAGGGTTCTATTTCATCATTGAATCCTTCCCTATTTCTAGTCATTATTTTTGAATCTCATATCATTCATCTAGTAATTGGTCCCTCTAAGCCTAGGTCTGAGCCTTATATTTTATAAGGATTCAGTAAGGGTTCTTTTGGATCTCTACATTATGTGTATTTCATCATTTTGAACATCTTGAGCCTATCATTCTCATGTCCTAGAGAGGTTCCCCTTCTAGAACAACTAATGAGCACATGTTAAAAATTTCCACTTAAGTCTTGATGGCCCTCACAGCTCATCGATCATCGTTGATTTATTCATAGGTTCACACCTTAGATTGGTGACAAGCGACAAAATGATGTTTTCTTTTAACATCGCTCATTGCTAATAGCTTTTGAGCTTTGAAATTTTTAATAGCAATGAGTGATTCTTCTATCTTTATTTTCTTATCACTCATCATGGATGGCCATAAAAAGATAAACTTGGAACATCGATGAGCGATGTGTGTGTTAGAACTATAAAATTTTGAAATTTTCACAATTGCATTCATGAGTTTCCAAATGAGTCTTCATCATAAGCATAAATTTCCTTCCACATGGCGTCTTGCTCTTTTTGTCATAAAATCCATTGAATCCATCTACTTCTTCACATTTCATCATATTACCCATATCGCTAGGACATAGTGAAAGTCTCCCCGACCCTATGCATTTTTTATTAATATATGACTATTGCAGATTCTTGGTAGGATATTTTCTTGTTTTGGTGACAGAATGAGTCATTTCGGTGAAGGGAATCATTGTTGGGCTAAAGTCGTAGTGAATACATTGTGTCTCGCTGACCGGCGCATGTGGAAGTATATCGGTCAAGCTAAAGGTATTCGGGAGAATTTCTTGGTGAAGTATTTTTTCTTGCCGACCGGCATATAAAAATATATATATCGGCAAAAGGTTAAGCCATCGATGTAATGTCATGGAAAAGTTAGCATGTCTCACAGACTAGAGCATGGAGTAATGTATCAGCCAAACAAAAGACTATCGGAGTAAGGTCTTACTGAAGGTGTTGGGTCTCACCGATAAGGCTTAAGGGGCTTCATCAAAAAGCTATTGGAGAGAGGCTATGGAGTCTTGCCGATTAGAAAGTTATGCCGATAGAGATATGCATCGCCAGGAGAAGAAGTCTTTGGTATGATCTTCACCGAGGTTTGAAAGATATATTGACAAAATATTTCAAGGTCAGTCTTGCCTAATGGAGTAATCTAGAGGAATGGATTTGGCCAGAAATTTGGTGTCGGTATGAGTATTTCCAAGTTCTCAGAGTCTTGCCGATGGAATTTATTTCATCGGTAGTATTATTTTCATCGGCGAAAGGGATGATCTTGTCATAGCGACTAGAGAATATATTGAAGAGTACATATCAGTAAGATACAAAGATATCTATGAGACATCTCCCTGACTTGGAATTGTCATAGTGACATGAAAAATAGAAGCGGTAGTCATCAAGTTGATTCCAGGTGTCGGTAAGACCACAGAGTGTCTTGGAAAAAGGTTAAGTAAGTGTTGCAAAAGGACTTC
>VDFB02000363.1:5006669-5188320 GCA_007258455.2 Sequoia sempervirens | reverse complement strand
GCTTACACATCGTTCCATAATGTTGATCACATAGACTCCCAAAAACATCTTCAAGAAGTTTCATGCATTTTTAGTCCTATATCCCATGTTCAAGATCTTTCTTGCATAAGAAGACATGAAGGAGAATCATCATATGATCTTTATGCAAGATTTATGTATACCTTGTCTTCAATTCTTGAATGCTACAGACCTGAAAATTCAGTGTGCATTGATTTATTTTATAAATCTTATGAACCAGGTTTGAGTCCTATACCAAAGGAGTTGAAGCTAGTTAGGCTTGACCAAGTGTGTGAATACATTTCTTGTTTTGAAAATAGTAGAGATGATCATAAAAAGGCTAATATTTTTTCAAACTATAATGGTAATTATTTTGCTACTCCACATGAGTTAAGTAATTAGATATTGCATAAAGAAGAAAAGAGTAGAGAAAAGATTGAAAATGTATGACTTAGTAAAGGAAAAGAAATGTGTGGTCTTAATTCTTTTGAAGATTCCAACACTTGTGGTCCAATGGAAGACATAACATTGTGTAATAAATTTGAAGATTTTGAACATAGTTTCAGTGTTGATGAGTGATGTAATGCAAGACCACCAAAACTCTCCATTGAAACTCAACTTGACAGAAACACAATAAATTTTGCTTGTCCTTGCAATTAGGTCTCACAATCCCTTTACAAAATTCTTGATTCAAAGCATCCAAACTAAGAAAAAATAACAAAATATTTTGTCTAATCCTCAAACCTCTTTAAGAACCTTCTAAATGGCTATCTCAAACCCTTAGACATCTCAAATTTGAAACATCCCAAAGTAGACTATTCAAAATCAGCAATTAGGCCTTTTAAGACCCCATAACCAAGCAGCTCCAACTTCTCAATCCCATTTCACTTTACCCAAGGCATAAACATATGAAAAAATTCCTACCCAACCATATTATACCATACCTCAACCTTTATTCTTGATAATTCATTAGACACCCCATTCAAACCGCATAATTTTTTATTCCAAAATTGGACTGTTACAACAGTATCATGAAAGATCAACAATTAAATGAACACAAAACCATTAATTATAATAAGCCCCATCTAGAAAATTTTTAAAATTCACCCTTTCAACCTTTTCAAACACCCATACCAAAGAAGAATTCCAAATTCTCAAACAAAACAATTAAAACTCCATTGTGTTATGGTTTACCAGTCTGTCATAACTGGATAGTCATCAACAAAAAGAAATCAAAACTAAAAATTTCATCAAACCCTACCAAGAAAAGGTTCTAAATACATCTAAACACCTTTTTAAAACTCTTTTATTCAAGAAGAACACCATTTACTTCATCAGAACACTAAAAAACTTTGCAAAGTACTGTCACTTCCAAAAAAAATTATACAATTTATAGACCTAGGGATTTGTAGAAACTGCCCCAAACCACTTCTTCAAGCTCTATAAATTTGAAGTATTTTGGAACACACCCTAAAATGGATTCATACAAATTTGTAGAAAATTTCATTGGTTAAATTTGGGAAAACATAAATTTGAATACACACTGTATACCTTAGAACAGGGTTTAACCCACCTGGCATAAATTTACCGTAACTTTTGTAATTCTAAATAGATTTAAATGAAATAAAGTGCATAATAAAATATATTCATAGGGATATCACCCTCAATGGAGGAGGAAAGGTTTTAAGCACCATACAAGGCTATACAATGACCTAAGAACAAGAAATTGTAGGAAATTAACTAAAAACGAAGTATTTTATTGAATCTTCATCCATACAATCTTTCCCCAACCTCCCTCGAAATGTGTGAGGATAAATTATGCCCTTTTAATGCCAATACAATGCCTAAAACTAATTATTCAACTACCTATCCATTCATCTTCCTCTATTTAGCATTTTTTACATTTTTACCAAATTGTCTTGACAACATTTTGTGAATCTTTTGCAACTTTAACATTTAATGGCCAATGATCATAAAATGATGAACTATGACCTATTACAAGCTCAAAATGGTCCATTTGACCTTGTTACAGCATTAGATAAACATTTTTTAAAACAAAACTTGAAGTTGCCTCCCTAAGGCATTTTCTTGCTTGGGTGCACCTGCACCAATGAGTTCCCTTGCTGTAATAATAATGATGATAACATTGAGCATGATCACTCCTCTGATAGTCAGGGTCTTCCTCATAAGAAAAAGATTGAATTATTTTCTACAAATGTGGAATATGATAGTGGAAACATATGTTTTCCCGAGAAGGAACAAATCTCTTCCTATGAATTTTTTTCAAAGTATGAGTCAAAGATGTTACTTATAGAAGATGTAGAGGAAGTTGAAAATATATATGTATGATCTTCTAGTGACTTTTGTGATTCTAAAAATAATGATGACTTGAAGGATTTAGATATTCATAATGAAGAGGATGAAGCTTTTATGTCAAAAATAAATGTAATGGAAAACCCTTTATTTGATGAGCCTTCATCTTCACTAGAGATGAGAAATTATGTTCTTTATTGGTGTAGAGAAAATCCACTTTTTGCTGAAAGTTTTGATGATGCACTTGATACATGGTTAGAATGTGGCCTTGAATAGACAAACCAACACATTGATAAGCTTCTAGAGAGTGTTACATATGACTATTTCACATTTGATACAAATGTTGTGGATAAAGATGAGTATCATGATGTTGATTACTTTAAAGAATATGAATACTTTCAGTCCCAGTTCAATTGGGAGATGTTTTAGTGGATTATGACAATAAAATGAAAAGAAAATAATATTATTTTTCAGTATAGAGATATTTCATGTGATGATTAAAATTTCCAGTTTGTGCCTAATAATACAATACATAATGACCAAGATTACACTAGCAATGATATACTCAGAAAATTTGAGAAAAGTGCTAGTAAAAATGTTTGTAATCAAGTAGAATCCAAGGGTATCCACATATTCCTACTTGTAAGGAGAAGGATATACATGTTGCAATGGTATAGTAAATAAAAATGTGGGTTGAAGGAATTTCATTCTTTCAATATATTGGTTTTTGATAGGGGTAGGAATTAGCCCTAAGTTTTAGTGGCCTAGTGCCACCAAAGTGGAATTGAAGCTTGGTTGAATTACAGAGTGCATACCCAAAATTTTCACCTTAGGAGAATGCTTCAAATGAAGTGGAGATTGGATCTCCCTTTTCAAGCTTTTGGGGCCTATGTAAAAATAATACATATTTTGGTTTGTTTTGGTTTTTGTCTTTTATGCCTGGTCTACTTCACCCATGATTCTGGGATCTCACCATGCCTATGAGGGGCACGTGTCACCAATAGGAGCCACTGATGGAACCCCTCAAAAAATTCTTGGTTCCATTCTACAAATTGTGCAAAATTTTCCTTGGACTCTCATTTCTAGCTTAAGGTTGTGTTCCTCATCATTGTGTTAGGGGTTTTATGTTGTTTAAACCCTTCAAAATTTTCCTACAAGCTTTGAAAAACCCTTGGTCATTTTAAATTTACATTGACCTGATATTACCAATTTTTAGTTGTCTAAGTTACCTCTTATCCCATTGATATTGTTGTATTCACTAGCCCCTTAATTTTATCTCTGGTAGTCACCTTAGTCCTTCTCAGTATTAAATTTTCCTATGGTCGAAGCTTAATTTTATACTGACTTAAATCCTTAGTCTTCATCCTTTATGGGTCAAGTTCCTGTCTACCTAGTGATGGTCCCCTTTTAAGATTAACATTTGCAGCATGTGCAGAATTAGGATTTCATGTTGGCCATTCAATCATCAAAAGTTGATCCCAATCATTCCCCATGCACCTGTGCTAATTTATTCCTTCTTATTTTATTCACATAGGCTGATAGGCTTCAACCATGTGTTTGGTGTATGGGTGGGCCCGATATCTTTAGTGAAGATAGCTGGCACCATTCAATGAAGATCAATAGTTGCAGATTTGAAGACGTGGCCACATCTTGACCACTCCCCGTGCACTCGTGTTGGTTCATTTCATGTTATATTAAACACATAGGATATTGGGAAATTTACATGTGTTATTATTAGATGGTGGGCTTGGTATCTCCACAAGGTTGGAAAACATAGCTTTAATAGAGATCAATGATCAACATTGCAACATGTGTTATCATCAGGACTGGTGTAGGAGCACCTAGGGGTCCAAGGGACCTAATATGTTTGGTGAGTTTTTTTTCTTGGTTTTGGTGGTGTAATAAGGTCCTAAGGACCATTTCATATGTTGTGTAATAAGTCTTCTAGGCTTTTGGTTGAATTTTTGGTCTTGGTGAACAACTCCTTTGTACAACAAGGTCTCCATCCTCCTTTTGTTACTCTAGTGCATCTTGGAAAATTAAGAAATAAGGATGACTTGATGTAACTACACACCTAAGGGGAGTCACCTTTCTCATTTTGGTGGGCTTGGATGCCTTTCACATAGTTTGGGAAGCATCTTTGTAAGCGGATTGAGGTAAGTTGTCTAAATTTCCTTAATTAGGCATTTAAGTGACAAAAGAGAGTTTCTTTGTGTTTCCAATGGAAAAATAACTCAAATTTCAGTTGTAGGAAATTGGAGGAAGTTGGAAGGCCTTAAATATTCCTCTTTTTTTTAAGGCAAGGCTATTGAAAAATTTGGGAAGGAGTTTGCAATAAAGAGCTTGCTGATTTCTGTGTTTTTCTGTTAAATCTACTGATCTCGTACTTGGTATAGTCTATACATTTTGTGTTATGCTCCAAGCATGCAATGGTTAGTTATGGAATTGAATAAGATTCATTTTGAATCTAGAGTGGTGATATTTCATTGATAAATAAGGGAGTTATCTCAATTTTACTATCAGGTGGTCTAAAAACCCTTAAAATCAGGGTTTTGAGTGAAATATGTGGATTTCTTCCATTCACACATGGTAGATTTGCTCATTCTTGGTGGGATGGAAGATTTAGTCCTATACTATTATTTCCTCAATGTTTTCAAGAATGGCAGGCTCATTGGAGGAAATGGTGCAAGGTTTTTGGCTTGACATATCTATGTGGCAAGCCTAATTCATAAGCAAAAAGTGGGTTTTTGCTTGAGTTTTGAAAAATCTGTTTTGGTGACACTTGGGAATGATGTTGATAGGTGTAAATAGTCTATAGGATTCTGAGTTAAGGCTTTGGGGTGAAGGAGAGAGCCTAGGTAGCTTTGAATTTGTTGTTCTCATACCTAATTAAGCCTCTTGGAGTAGTCTATTTTGTTCTAGAGACCCAAGTTTCCTTTTGATTTTTGTCCAATGCTTTTTGGGATACATGTGGATACCCTTGGGAAGCCCAAATCCATATTTTGAACCTCTTGTCAAGTCTTTTAGACCACAAAAACATGATTTTCCTCCTGACAGCATTGGTTAAGCCTGGTAGGTTTGAGTGGTGAGTTTGATGAAAATTGTCTCCACCAAGCATGGTGATTGTTTTGAGGGTATTATGTGAGTACTTTGAGCATTTCTAAGTCATATTTTCTATGGGTTTGTTGATGGGGTCATGAATTCCTTGATCTATCATTTGGAAGCCTAGGAACAAACCTATTTGATTGAAGGAATGATTGGTGATCCATATTTGAGAAAAGTTGTGCCCTAAGCTTGATATTTCTATCATTGTTTCTACATCATAGTGGTATCAAAGCCATGTTTTGATTTGAAAATGTTGTGAGGAGATTTGGAGGTTTGGTGAATAAAGGGAGATGCCTTCAAAAGGTGGGTCTATTGTGGCAAGGGAGATGAAGGCCTTGAGGGACAAAATAGAGGCCTTAGAGAGAGGAAAGGGAATTATGAGGAAGAGAGTTCCTCTGAAGAAGAGCCAAAGGGTGAAGAAGATGAAGAGAAGCCTCAAGGGGAAGAGATACCCCTCATGAGAGAAGACTCCTTAAAGCCTTAGGAGAATATAGAGGATAATCCTTTGAAGTAAATATTTACCTACCGGTATATAGTGGAAAGATGGATGTGGATGAAGTGTTAGAGTGGGTGGAGTCTCTAAATAACTACTTTGAATATAAAGACATGGCAGAGGAAAATAAAGTGAAGTCTACCAAAAAAAAGTTGAAGGGATCCACCTTGACATGGTGGAATTTCACCCAAGGAGAAAGGGTCAAGATGGGTAAATCCATGATTAACTCATGGGATAGGATGGCGCATAGGTTGAAGGCACAATTTCTTCCTACTGATCATGAAGTGTAGGAGTATAGAAAGAGGTAGAATCTGAGACAAAAAGATATGGATGTTTCAGCCTACACTGAGCAATTCTACAAGTTGAGCATGAGATGTGGTCATGAAGAAAATCAGAAGCAAAAAGTGTCTAGTTATATCAATGGCCTAAGACTTAACATACAATATGAGATCAGTTTTGTTGTTACCAAGACCATGGAAGATTGCATACAAATTGCATATAGGGCTGAAGAGAAGATAAGGAGGAAACAAGAGCAGCAAAATAGAGGAAGAGGTAGAAATTTCAGAGGTGGGGGTAGAAATCAGTCCCAAAAACATCAAGAGGAATCTAGTCATAATGAGTCAAGTGGAGATTCAAGAAATAAAGGGGGATTTAGGGGTAGGAGACCCAATGGTAGAGGAAAATTTAATGGAGGAAGAGGCTCAAATCAGTTTTTAGGGAGATGTTACAATTGTAACTAGCCCGGACACCCAGCATTCAAATGTCCTAGGAAGAAAGGATCAAGCTCTCATGGTGGAGAAAGGAGGAACCAATTAGTGAATGAAGATGATCAAAGTGTAACTTCACCTACAATAAACCTCACATCAGAAGTTAGAGAGTCCTTGATGATTAGGATAACATTACTCAAGCTACCAATCCCTGAAGAACCCCCACAAAGGAAAGCACTCTTTAGAATCAATTGCAAGGTACAAGGTAAAGTGTGTAGGATAGTAGTGGATTTAGGATCAACTGATAGTCTTGATTCAATTGAGTTGGTAGAAAAATTGAATTTGAAAAGGATTTCTCACCCTAACCTATACAAAGTTTCATGGCTTAGTAAAGACAACATGTCTTGATGGATGAACAAGTATGCATGGAATTTAACATCAGGCCATATAAAGACAAGGTTCTATGTTACATCATCCCTATGGATGTGTTCCACTTGCTGCTTGGTAGGCCTTGGTAGTTTGATAGGAAGACCAAGCATGATGGGGAGAACACATACTCCATTGTGAAGGATGGGAAGACGTACAACCTTTCACCTCTCCTAGAAGAAGATAAGGAAAAGCATGAAGGGCCTAGTGTTTTGATGGTGGGTGAGAAGGAGTTCATGAAGACCTTGAAGGAAGGAGGAGGAAGAGGATTCTTCTTGACTATGAAGCCATAGAGTGAAACAGATCTATCCACAAAGAAAAAGGAAGATGCACCAAAGGAGGTCCAAGAGTTGATGGAAAGGTACAAGGACATAACGATGAATGAGTTACCTAGTTCCCTACCTCCCATTAGGGACATATACCACCATATTGATTTGATTCCATGGGATACATTACCTAATTTAAGGCTGCATACAAAATGACACCTGCTCAAAATGAGGAGATTGCAAGACAAGTGCAAGAGTTGATGGATAAAGGAATAGTGAGGAAGAGTTTGAGTCCATGTACTATTCCTACTGTCCTAGCACCAAGGATGGGAATTGGAGGCTTTGCACTGATTCAAGAGTCATTAATAGGATCACAATCAGATATAGGTTCCCAATGCCAAGAATGGAGGACCTCATGGATTGTCTATCAGGAGCATCTTACTTTTCCAAGATTGATTTAAATAATGGGTACCATCAGATAAGGATCAGAGAGGGGGATGAATAGAAGACAATGTTTAAGACTAATGAAGGGCTCTATGAGTGGTTGGTGATGCCCTTTGGGTTATCAAATTACCCTAGTACCTTTATGCACCTTATGAATGAGGTATTGATACCTTTCATTGAAAATTTTGTTGTAGTTTATTTAGATGGAATCCTTGTGTTTAGTAGGTCTAAAGAAGAACATTTGAAGCACCTTGACATGGTACTGAGGAGGTTACAAGAGAAGTTGTTGATCAACATGGAAAAGTGTGAATTCATGAAGGGAGAACTAGTATACCTAGGGTTTTTCATCTCCAAGGGAAGTTTGAAGATGGATCCTTCAAAGGTGGATGCTATTCTTACTTGGCCAACACCAAAATCCATGGGAAATGTGAGAAGCTTCCATGGACTTGCAAGCTTTTACAGAAAGTTCATCAGGAAATTTAGCCAAATGTGTGCACCAATCTTGGACACCATCAAAGGAGGTAACAAAGGTAATTTTTCTTGGACCAATGAGGCTGATAAAGGGTTTCAATATCTGAAAATGAGAGTAGGAAAGCATCCTATACTTGTGCTCCCTGATTTTGATAAATTTTTTACCATTGAGTGTGATGCTAGCAATCAAGCAATAGGGGTTGTTTTGAGCCAAGAAGGCAGGCCAGTTGCATTTTTCAATGAAATGTTGAATGAAGCAAAGATAAATTATTCTTCATATGATTTGGAACTGTATGCTATGGTCCAAGCCCTCAAAAATTTGAGGCACTACTTGTTACCTAAATAATTTGTTGTTTATACTAGCAATCATGCCTTGAGTTTTTTGAATGCATAGGACAAACTCAGTCATAGGCACATGAAGTGGGTAGAGTATTTGCAAGCCTATACATTCACAATAAAGCATAAAAAGGGCCAAGAAAATAAGGTGGTAGATGCTCTTAGTAGAAGAGAACTTATGGTGCAAGAAATCAAACTCCAAAGCATGGGGGTTGATGCATTAAAGGATATGTATCATGAAGATTCAAATTTCAAGGAGGTATAAAATGTTTGTGAGCATCATTTGAATTATTTTCATGGTGAATACTCTAAATTTTTATTACATAATGGTTTCCTTTTCAAAGGAAGCCAATTGTGTGTGCCTAAATGCTCAATGAGGGAGAACATCATAAAGGAGAAACATAGTGGGGGCCTTAGAGGTCATTTTGGCCTTGATAAGACCTTAGAACAAGTTAGGAGGTTTTATTATTGGAAAAAGTTACAAGTGAATGTGAGAAGTTATGTGGAAGGATGCATAATATGTCAAAGAGAAAGGGGAACCTCATCAAATGCAGGACTCTATTAGCCACTGCCCATTCCCAATAGGCCTGGGGAGTGTGTAAGTATGGACTTTGTATTGTGGTTGCCTAGAACCCAAAGAGGTTTTGATAATGTATTTGTGGTAGTTGATATATTTAGTAAGATGGCACATTTTATTCCTTGTAAATGCACCAATTATGCATCTCATATAGTAGGTCTCTTCTTTAAGGAGGTTGTTAGGATACATCGATTTCCTTTAAGCATTGTTTCTGATAGGGATTCTAAATTCACTGGTCACTTTTGGAGAACCTTGTGGAAGAAACTTGGCACAAATTTTTCCTTTAGCTCCACATACCATCCAAAAATGGATGGAAAAACTGAAGTGATGAATAGGTCATTAGGAAATCTCTTAGGATGCCTTACCAAGGAGAATGGATAGAATTGGGATCTGATTTTACCTCAGGCTTAATTTGCATATAATGACTCCATGAATAGGAGCATTGGTAGGATCCCTTTTGAAGTAGTCTATGGCATGCACCCTAGAGGGGTCTATGAACTAAGATATCTACAAGGAGTTCATAAGAGAAGTGCTCAAGGTGAGGAATTTGTTGTTACAATCAGGGATATTCATCAACAAGTGAAGGAAACCCTTCAAAACAATGTGGAGAAGTATAAAGAAAAGGAAGATTTAAAGAAGAGGGATGTCCAATTCAATGTTGGAGACTTGGTGATGGCACACTTGAAGAAGGAGAGACTTTTGAAAAGAAAGTATACCAAACTCATGATGAAGAATGTAGGACCTTGCAAGGTGGTCCACAAGTTTGGACAAAATGCTTATGAAATAGAGCTACCTCCTAGGGTGGAAATCTCTCCTATCTTTAACATTTCTGATTTGTATCCTTTCAAAGCTTCTATGAATGCAGGTAGTGAACTAGGTACAACATCAATGGAGGATGAAGATTGGGTGAAGGAACTACCCCCAAGCAAACCTATGACTCTTGAATGCATCCTAGACACCAAGGAGACAAAGAGGACTAGAAGGAAGGTATACATGGAATATTTGGATAAGTGGAAAGGTCTACCTAATGAGGATGCCACTTGGATTTCTAAAACTAACATTAAACAACATGGGACTAATGTGGAAGACCTGATCTCGAAGAGTACTTTAGATCTTTTTCTTGCTTGGGAGAATGGTGCAAGAGCACCTAGGGGTCCAAGGGACCTAATATGTTTGGTGAATTTTTGTTTCTTGGTTT
The DNA here is from genome assembly GCA_007258455.2 of Sequoia sempervirens. NCBI lineage: Eukaryota > Viridiplantae > Streptophyta > Pinopsida > Cupressales > Cupressaceae > Sequoia > Sequoia sempervirens. Next base: position 5,177,987 of record VDFB02000363.1, on the reverse strand, counting down.
TGGTGGTGGAATAAGGTCCTAAGGACAATTTCAAATTTTTTTTAATAAGTCTTCTAGGCTTTTGGTTGAATTTTTGGTCTTGGTGACCAACTCCTTTGTACAACAAGGTCTCCATCCTCCTTTTGTAAGTCTAGTGCATCTTGGAAAATTAAGAAATAAGGATACCTTGATGTAACTAGAAACCTAAGGGGAGTTACCTTGCTCATTTGAGTGGGCTTGGATTCCTTTCACATAGTTTGGGATGCATCTTTGTAGGCGGATTGAGGTAAGTTGTCTAAATTTCCTTAATTAGGCATTTAAGTGACAAAGGAGAGTTTCTTTCTATTTCCAATGGCCAACTGACTCAAATTTCAGTTGTATGAAACTGGAGGAAGTTTTAAGGCCTTAAATATACCTCTTTTTGTTGAGGCAAGGCTATTGAAAGAGTTGGGAAGCAGTTTGAAATAAAGAGCTTGCTGATTTCTATGTTTTTTTGTAAAATTTGTTGATCCTGTACTTGGTACAGTCTGTACATTCTGTGTTATGCTACAAGTGTCTAATGGTTGGATATGGAATTGAATAATATTCATTTTGAATCTGGAGTGGTGAGATTTCATTGATAAATAAGGGAGTTATCTCAAATTTAGTATCGGGTGGTCTAAAAACCCTTAAAATTAGGGTTTTGAGTAAATATGTGGATTTCTTCCATTCCCATGTGGTAGATTTTCTCATTCTTGGTGAGATGGAAGATTTAGTCCTATACTATTATGTCCTCAATTTTTTGGAGAACAGTTGGCTCATTGGAGGAAATGGTGCAAGGTTTTTGGCTTGACATCTCTATGTGGCAAGCCTAATTCATAAGCAAAAGGTGGGTTTTTGCTTGAGTTTTGAAAAATATGTTTTGGTGAGACTTGGGAATGATGTTGATAGGTGTAAATAGTCTATAGGATTCTTAGTTAAGGCTTTGGGGTGAAGGGGAGAGCCTAGGTAGCTTTGAAGTTGATGTTCTCAGACCTAATTAGGCCTCTTGGAGTAGTCTATTTTGTTCTAGAGACCCAAGTTTCCTTTTGAATTTTATCCAATACTTTTGGGAATACATGTGGATACCCTTGGGAAGCCTAAATCCATATTTTGAGCCTCTTGTGAAGTCTTTTAGACCACAAAAACTTGACTATCCTCCTGACAGCGTTGGTTAAGCCTAGTAGGTCTGAGTGGTGAGTTTGATGAAAATTGTCTCCACCAAGCATGTGATTGTTTTGAGGGTATTATGTGAGTACTTTGAGCATGTCTAAGTCATATTGTCTATGGGTGTGTTGATGGGGTTATGAATTTCTTGATTTGGCCTTTGGAAGCCTAGGAACAAACCTATTTGATTGAAGGAATGATTGGTGATCCATATTTGAGAGAAGTTGTGCCCTAAGTTTGATATTTCTATCATTTTTCTGCATTAGGGACTGTTCCCCGCATGCTTATCCATCAAAAGGAGTAAGAAAAGATAGTTACATAGGCTAGTGGGCGATGCAACACTTGTAACTTATTGAGAAAATCATCGAGCTGTAATGACGATGATTTCTTTGTAAGGAAGGAAATCAATAGTCGATGGCAGGTGATGTGGGTTGATCTTGACTGCTCCCCACCATCTTGTGAGGGCCCAACCTATGTGCCATATTTTGCAGTGGGAAAGTAGGCAAGTGCCACGTAGACATTCTAAAAGGGCTCCGATGGACTCTAATGAAGTTGGAAGGTTGCTAAATTTGGCCGAGAGGGTACTATTTCCAAACAACGTCATTTTTCAAGTTTATTCTTTGAGGAACATATTTGGGAGTTTGGCCATAAGTATTGATAGTTATTGATATGTGTGGGAAGGTGCAAATAAAGCAGGGAAATGCATAGACTGATATTTTCATATTAGATTATGATCAATCGATCTTGTTCTTCTATGAGAAATACTAGTGAATTAGTTCCCATGAGTAAGCAGGTGATTATAGCACAAACAATTTTAAATGATGCTAAGAATGTGGTTGAAATATGTGTACAGAGTGGATGTCTATCTACTCAAGGATTTTCTAATAAAGAAAAGGTATTAAAAGCATAATTAAAACTTGTTCATAATTAGTTTCACTAGTAATTTATCCATTGATTTATTTTTAAAACATGATCAATGATTGAGGTTAAAAAAGATCAAAGTAGACTATTTTCAGCTTGTGCACTTGAGTTGTATTTGAGTATTAATGGTTGGGACACTTGCATGGCTTGATATAAGGAGGACCGATGGCCATAATTTTCATTCTAAAATTGCATCCAAGAGTGAAGTTAGTGATGGTATTATCATTCTTGTCACTGATATGATGAGTAACTCTAGAGAGCTTGCTAGGCCAGTTCAAAGGTCTAGGAGATTGAGTTTTCTTGAGTCTAAGGATAATGCTCCTGGGGATGGAATTGAGACACAGGGAGCTCTTGATAAACCAAAAAGTAGAAGGGGATGCAAGAAATTCAAGAAGTGTGGCATCAGGAGTAATTACCACCTAAGGAGCCAAACTATTTCTGGAGAGCTGGTCTAGTTCAAAGGGAAAAAATTGGTTGAATATGAAAAGAAGGAAAAGAAAACATGAAAGTATCATAAGGCTTATCTACGAGGATGTAATTCTCCCATTGAGGTTTCTAAGAGCCGTTCAGATAGTGAGGGTGACACTGATCTAGAGTGTGACCATTATCCACTCTCCCTGGTACCTTTTGAAGACTTTGACAAGGAGGTTGTGATGGTTCCTCCAATTCCACCAAAAACAAGATGTGGGCTAGTATCCTCTAAGGCTGATGAATCAGAGTGATGACTATGTCCCATTTTCTTTTAATGATGCAATGTCCCTTTTTTAAGGATTTTTCTATTTAGCATTCATTTGATTTCTTGTATCTAGTGGTGATGTGGAAATTTCTTAGGTCAGTGTGTTGGAGAAGTGTAAGACTTCCTAACATTGGTGGCATGTAAGTTTCTTCCAGGAAGTATATAAGTTTTTGCTAGGGCTGGGAGTGGAGAGTCTTCTTTGGTCAACAAGGATGAGGATTCAATGCTACTACAACAAACTTTTCCTTTTGAGGATTTGGCATGTCTTCATTCAGAGGATGTGGAATTTGGTCTTTTACTCTTCCATTGTCCATAATGAGTGCATATAACTAACTATGGTCATCTCAAATTTTGGCACAAATGATATTCAAATGAAATGAAATGTAAATGTAATTGAGCCTGATGCTTGTTGCTCCCTTGTTCTATAAAAGGGATTTCAAGACTCATTACAAAGGGTTGGATTTTTAAGTCTCAATAGAGTTTTAGGTGAAAAGTGTATTTAATCACACTTTCACATTGGATTTTGTGTCCCAAGTCCTATTTGATCTTTACATCATCATTAATAGGCCCCTATGACCCCATATTGTGCATCCCAAGGAATAATTTGATCAAATACTTGATGAAATCAACATAAGAACCAAAATTCCTTATTCCCAACATTCCAGTTGTCAAAAGGGCCCCTCTAGGACTAAGTCGCCCATTTGGGTGAATGAGTCCCTACCAAGTGGGACTAAGTCACCCAACATGGTGACTTAGTCCAATTTGGCCTATTTTTGAGATTTGAGTGGGAAATTTTGGAGTTTAAGTTTATTTTTCTTTCATGTCGACCTTAGGGATCCAATTAATGGGAAAATAAGGTGAATTTCCTATAAATATAAGTCTTTAAACCGTAATTCATACCCAATTCATTCATTCTTAACTCATCATTCATTATTCTTCTCAAGCAAGCTAGGGTTTTATCATTCTAAGTCATCAAGACAACTTCCAAGGACATTCAAGGGAAAACTCTTCATGTTTTGTTGTATAAATTCAAGATCAAACATCATGGCAAGATATTAACTCCATTTTTTCATTCTTCATTACATTATTTCCTCATTTTGGTTTAATTACCTAAAAAGGGGTTTGACGAAGGAAAACCCCCATGCCCTAACATTCAACATTTCTCTCTCTTGTCTTGTGTGTTTGCAGATGGGTTTGAAGATCATTGAAGATTAGGTTGAAGACTTGTTCAAGACTTCTTCTTGCTTGCAAAGCTAAAATATCAACAAAAAGTGACTTTTAGGATTAAAAATTAGAGTTTTAGAAGCAGACACTTGTTAGGAACCGAAGTGTAGACCGAGGGCTTCTGTTTCCACTTTTCAGATTTGTAGAAATTTAGAAGTGGAATAAGTCACCAACAGTGGCAACTTAGTCCCGCTGAAGCTATTTTTCAGAATTTTCTATAGATTTGGATACCCATTTGGCCGAAACAAGCTCTAGAATAGTTTTTTCTAGATCCAGGACTAAGTCACCCAAATTGGCACAAGTGTCCTAGTTGGCTTCTCCATTAGTTTTCATTATGATTCCAAACCTTCATTCCATCCTTTTTCTTCCTCCAGGTGCACACATTATGTTTCATAACTTTCAGTCTTTTTTTTTTTTGCATTTCTAGGTCATTTAGTTCATGTTTGCATACAACACTATGTTTTCCAACACTTTGCATTTCTTAGGTTTAGCATTAATAATCATCTTTCCTTTTCAGTTTATTGCATTTAGGACATTGCATTTAGGCATATTGCATCCATTCATAACATAAATATTTGAATGTAACATTGTATTTTGGCCTAATATTTTCTCCTTTTAGGTGAAAAACCCTAGAAGGATCTCAAAGCATTCAGGTTCCAAAATATTTGTTTACAATAATGATGATATTCTCATTTTAAAGTGTAGTGTCATGAATTCCATATCTTTGCAATTTCACACTACACAACACCCTCTCTTTATCCTTTTGTTATAGATTGTTTAATTTTAAAATGTTATAACTTGAATCACATATTTTTATTAATTCCATGTTGTTCTTGGTCTTCTATGTCTGAATTCTTCTAGACATGAGAAAAATATGTGTGATGTGCTAGTATCCTACATTTTTTTTTATTCTAGCGGCTCTTGGAGTATTACCTTCTCACATTTTGAATTTACAAGATAGCTAAGAGGGGGATGTATCAGTTGTACATTAAAATATCAAAACCCTCATTAATATTCAAATCCTTATAACCTCCATTCTACTAGAATGATTTAGCATGAAAGCAAATAACCAAAATTGAAACACATCAACACCATGCACAATAGAAAAACATATTTACGTGGAAAACCAAAGATGGGGAAAACCATGGTGAGGATTATATCACAATATAAAGTAATTGCAACATCAAATATAATAGGCTCACTATCAAAGGGCTCACTACCCAAAAATAAAGAAGGGCTTGCTGCCAATGGCTCACTATCAGATTACAAAGAAGAATAAAATTATAATATTACAATGAGAAATTCATCTCAATGTAACAAAGAATTCCCCCATCACATCGCCAACATATTCACAACCTTTTTGAAGATTGTAGACACCTTATGCTCACCACTTCCAGTAGTCTAACTCATTAAATCTTGCACTGCACTTCACAAATTCACACTTCACAAAACAACAATTCACATCATCTACACTACACACAATCCTCCATCAACACAAACCTTATTTATACCTTCTTCAACATTGAAAACATTATCCAAGGTCAACTATGCACCTCAACCATGAAAATTCAAATTAGGTTGGTACCAAAATATTCCCACAGTGGAAAGGAATGAATACAAACCACATCAAACCTTATCTTGGACCTAAATCTATTCATACATGCTAATCCACTCTTCCATAATCACCGAGGAAAATCCACAATTAGTGTAAACACCCAAGTTCAACCAAACCTATATAAACACCTTCAAACATTTAAGTACACACTTCCTAAAATCCAAAGATGAATTGTGAACCATATACAATACTCAAACAAAATCTGGAATATTCCACAAACACTTTGTAATCCAACAAATTCCTTCACAACAACTTTCACTTGAAGAAAAAACTCATCATGTTCACGCAAACAATCTTCCATACACTGTAACTCAAAAAATCAACTTCTAGAGCAAAAAAAATGAACAAATTCAACTGAAGGTAGATATGAACCTTATTAACACACTTCTAGAACTGCAAGACTAGAAATCAAACTATGGAGAAATGCGGAGGAAAACCATTTCTCCCATACAACACTATAATACATAGTTCACACACTAATGAACACAAATTTCTCTACACAATGATCCAGGCAAAGAAATTCTAGACTTAACACCTATGAAAATCTCTGACCAACACATTTGAACTGCAAAAGTAGATCTTCAACACAAAATAAATGTGGAGAAAAACTAGAACATTGTATGCCAAAACACCTGTACAACACACTGTTTCTGCTTTTTTTTCAAATTTTCTTAAAATAACTTAGAAATCAAGCACCACAAACACATTCTCATCATCTTCAATACTTCCGCATCATCACCAAAAAAAATACAAAACAACAACTTAAGTAACACCCACAATCAAAAGCTTATCAAAGAAACACTATAGGTTGACACTTGTAGCACGTACTAATGACAACATAATGAAACTAATCAAAGCATCATCACAACTTCTTAACCATCACTAGTTGACATCAATGACAACACAAAAATAAGCCTATTGACATCAATAAAAACACCAACTACTCATACTTGCAATATCACATATATTTTTCATGTAGCTACATTGAATAAAATCAATCCAACTCATTTTGGAAAATAAGTTATTTGGATTGTTCACACAATCTGATTCACTCTCATGCATTTGCTAGTTTATTTTTTTTTTTAAGTATCAATATTGTTCACCATTGAAAGTACAACCAAGTATTATTCACACCATATGTCATTTTCTCTCATTTTTAACAATATTTTTGAAGCAAAAAATCACATTTGAGGATTCTTCAAAGCTTATAGGTTCAATCTCATTTTTTATTATCACTATATTTTATCTCATGTTAATATTTGAATTCTTTAGGTGTTAATATATTTTTATTAAGTGTAGAATAGGAAAAGTGATACTAGATCCAATTTGGGTTAAATTGTTTTAAATTTCCCTATACAATAAAACACATAACCAACAAGGGTTTACGATTGGTTGGTTTCTCAAAGGGAGAGCCAATCTCCTAGGGTATGGTCCTTTTTAGTTGTAAAATGAAAATTTTACTATGTACTTTAGTAATCCTATTTGACATAAAATTATATATCTAGAAATATATTTTCACATATATGAAAATGACAACTATCAGAGAAATTGTAAATATAATAAGGAGATGCAAAGAGGAACCTATGATTAACATTTAAACCTAATTTGGTTGTACAAGGGTTCTAGCACCTTAGTCCTAAGTTGCTACATTTTTTGTATCTGAAAAATCTAAAAGGTAGGTTGGAGTTTCCTCTATATTTCATGTGACCTGCTCTTGATGAAGCTTTTGAATTTGTTCTACACTTATGAAAATAGGGGGAAAAGTAGTGATGTATAGGGGCTTGCCTATGTCAAATTCCATTTTGGTATTTCTACCTCCACATAGAAAAAAAGATGATGGTAAAGAGGGCATGCGCTAGGTTGGGTAGAGACCAAACAACAACAATAATTAACTAAAATAAAATGATAAATGACAATGTTACCTTGATGTGAAATGCTTGAAAAAGTGATACATAAACACCACAAGTTACCAAAAATATTAATAAATAGATGCCTTGTTTTCTTGATATACCTACAAGAGGTTAGTTCATAAAACATCATTGATTGTTGTAGATAGCCTATAGAGGATAACTCGTACATCTTCATAAAAATGGCATAATTGATCATCATAACTCCTCCATAATTTATTCTTTATAATTCCTTGCAAACATGATCTTTATTAATGAAAGTGTTGTAATTTAATGTTGCTAATTCTACCCATGAATTTTCCTTAATTTCTTTTTAGGATGCTCAATTATATTTCCAAAATTACTAGGATTTCAAATGGTGAAAAAGACTTATATTTATATTAATTTCTTTAATTCCTATAAAATTAATTATCAAAGGATAATAAATGAAATTGGATTTTTAAATTTTCAAATATTGACAATGACATATTTAAATTGGGGCCAAAATAGGTTGGACAAGCACAATAGCATCCTAGTCCAAACATATATTTAGCTTTTAAGTGTCGTTAAATAATTATTGAATAATGATTCCCAATTTAGTTATGATTTTTTGAAGATGATCATAAAATGAGAAATTTACAAGCACATAGGGGGAGCTATACCTAGTGTTAAATTGTTAGGGGTGACAATTTATTATGCTACACTAAGTTGTTTAAATAATGGTCATAACATATTTCATTTTTCTATTGCCTGTTTACATATTTTTCAACAACTATAAATTTTTTGGCTATTGTAGAGGTAGAAGTATAAAAAAAGGGTTTGACTAAGGATTTCCCTAAACAAATAAACCATAAACATTTTTTCTATCTTGTGTGTGTGTGCAATTTTTTCATAGAAGAAGAATAAGTGTGAAATATATTACTATTTATCATCATTCACCTTTTTATTTACTTTATTTTTTAATAATTAGATTGTATTATTTATTTTAGCATTTAAATATTTCTCATACTATTTATTCTTTTGTCTTGGATTCTATGTGTGTAGGATAGTATTTTTGAAATTATATATTTTCCTTCCCATATTTTCACTAGATGATAGCACGTCACAAGGGCATTTATGTTAAGAATTGGTTTCCTAGGATGAGAATCTATGACTCACATAATAATTTTTATAATTTTTATGTAGGAAAAGTGATCCTAGATCTAATTATGACTTAGCTACTTTTCACTTACTAATCATTAGAATCTAGATAGACAAGGGTATGAGATTAAGTTAGAAACTAAAAGGTGGCTCAATCAACCTTGGATCTGAATTCCTTTGAGGGTTGGAAATTAATTTTTGAGGAAATCCAATGATGCAACTAGCTAATTATAAAAATATACTATCCTTGGATTAATACAGACAAACTAAAAAAATTGATAACCAAAATTGAAGACTAGAAATGAGTATAGTAGATATTGGTGCCCCTATGGTTTAAATTCGAGCTTGATTTAGATGGACAAGGGTGCCAAGGGTTCCCTAGACTAGGGATATAAAACAAAAATTTGACTTCACGAGCCTTAGGTCCTTGGTCTATGGCTTCTTCCTTCTGAGTCCTATTGTCAGATCTTCATCTTTCACTAAGATATTGGAGTCTATGTATCTTGTCAAGTTATGGGGCTTGAATGCATAAATGAGAAAATTGTCTTTAATATACTTCCAATCCTCTTCAAATCTATAGCATGCACACACAAAGGGAGAATAATGGTCGTGCCACACAGGGTCTTTCCTTAGTAAAACCTCATGTTGGTATTTATACCTCCATAATGGAAAAATTGATGATAACAAGAGCTTACCCTTTTGAGGGATAGATGCTAAATGACAATGCAATAATGAATTGACAACTTTCTATAACTCACCACTCAGATCTTACCTCCTTGATTGATTGAAGTCATGCTCATCACCTTCAAGGATTCCTTGTTTTTTGACTTGATTTGAATTGAATACCTACAAGTGTTAGTACTCACAAAACAAATAATCACAAAACATGAATAAACTTACATAAAAATATGAAGGGTTGACATGATGCATGATCGAAAATAATGTTTCAATAATCTTGATAAATCTACTCTTGACTATCCTTGACTAATTTTAGGATCTTCAATTTTCTCAATAATTTCTTCTCTTGCTTCTTGTTCCTTAAATTTGTGAAAATAATATATATTTATATGTAATTCTTCTAATTTCCCAAAAAAAAAATCTGGATAGCCAAAAATTATGATTTAATTTCAAATAATATATTATCAATATCAAAATATTTAGATTTGGAGAAAAATTAAGAGGAATAGGTTGCAAGGTACCCTAGTATAGATCTCTCTTTTTTCGGGATCCAAATTATCTAGGGAAAAATATTAAATACATACATTGATCTTGCATATTTTATTTTCCCATGAATGTTTAAAATGGGCAATGGAATGCACAATTTATGAAATTATGTGCATAATTAGGTCCAAGCACTTAGGAGGGAGCAAAAAATAGTGTGAAATTGTCAAGGGTGATAATTTAAAATGCTACATTTAGCCCCCACTTTAGTGAGAGTATGAACTTATGCTAAGATTCACACTCAAGTAATAATGTGTCAAGAGGGGTTCAATTATCTAAATATTAAATCTAGATAAGATGGAATTGAATCTAGGGGATGTGGTAGACCCTAGAATTTAAGATCCCATGGAAAACCAACATGAGGACACAAGAACACACATGTGAAGTGAAATGTAGTATGGAAAACACAAAGCATGCACAATGAAGACACATAACATAATATAATCAAAACATAAGAAAATACAAACACAATGCAAAGAAAAAATATAGCATATAATAATCACAAAGCACAAATATGAGATTAGTACTAAAATAATTTGAGTCAATAAGAAAAAAGACCCCAATCCTCAATTTATCTCAAATACCAAACATTATCCATCAAATGTGTTATTTAAACAAAATGGTGACCTCATAAGGATTTTAAATTACTTATGAGCTACATAGATCTATTGGATAGCATGTTGTTTTATTTAAGGAAGCTAAGATAGAGGAACAACTTCCTACACTAATATTGAAAGGATGATAATACAAAAGTTTACATATTTTTACAACAATTACAAAAACTTAAACAAAATGAAACATAAATATCATGCCTACCACAACATAGTGATTTACGTGGGGAAAACCCTTTTAGGAGAAAAAAATCCACACTCAAAAAGCCATTGAATATATTATTCAAAAATCACAAAGATTATAATATACTTGTAGAGCAAGCTTCTCATAGGAGTATCACCAACCAGAGATCTAGAGACAACAAAAACACTATTAGAATCTTAGAATACATCATAATACATAGTCATAATACAAAACCCTTATAAAATAGAGTTGTCTTTTAGGGAAAGTTAAACCAACAAAATATCGACCATCAGATCTGAGACCTTATGATGACTAGTCCAGATTTATAAAAATGCATCAATAGTGCCTTATTCAATTGCAGTACCTTCTATAATTGCATGGTAGAGACACATTTTTCCAACATGTTATGTTAGGTTCCATGTAATATGATGGGTTCACTAGGATAACAAGCTATGTTATGCTAGGTATCTCATGAAACACAAGGATCCTGATGGAACCCTCAAAAAAAAATTCTTGTTCCATCTTAAACCCTTATTGCATTTGGATATAGGGTTTTTATTTTGAGGGTTTAAGGTTATATTCGTTATCAATACTCACAGGGTTCTATTTCATCATTGAATCCTTCCCTATTTCTAGTCATTATTTTTGAATCTCATATCATTCATCTAGTAATTGGTCCCTCTAAGCCTAGGTCTGAGCCTTATATTTTATAAGGATTCACTTTTGGATCTCTACATTATGTGTATTTCATCATTTTGAACATCTTGAGCCTATCATTCTCATGTCCTAGAGAGGTTCCCCTTCTAGAACAACTAATGAGCACATGTTAAAAATTTCCACTTAAGTCTTGATGGCCCTTCATCGATCATCGTTGATTTATTCATAGGTTCACACCTTAGATTGGTGACATGATGTTTTCTTTTAACATCGGCTAATAGCTTTTGAGAACCTTCTTGCCATTAAACTTGGAGATGAGCGATATGTGATTTCCTGTATATTGCTTGATCATAGATATGTTTTGAATGTAGAGTCTCAAATCATCGATACGTGATGGATTTTATAAATGTTGCAAATCCTCTAATCGCTAATTGCTTGCAAACTATATGAGGAGAATTAGCGATGAACAAACATCTTATGTAATAACTTCATCGCTCATCGCAAACTTGTTTTAGAACTTGAGTTTTGAATTAGCGATAAGCGATGGATGTCCTCTAAAGGGTTTATCTTTCACTAATGTGATATGATCCTATGAGCAATGTATATTGTGCCATTTTTTTTATACAAGTTGTACATGTCCAAATCTGGTGCTATCACAACATCTCATGTTGTAGATAGAAGCCTTGATGCAAGGTTTGAATTAGCGATGCATGACAGAGGGTTGAATGTGACCAAAGGTCATGCCACAGAAATGGGGGCTAAAGACTACTACAGGAATTTTTACATCACTGATGGACCCAGGCTAGGAAGAATTCAATTAGTGAAAAGTGATGACCATCAATGAAAAGAGAAACGTGGAAAGATCCTAGGGATTTCGCATAAAATGAAAAAGGAAAGCAACGAGAGGATTGGAGAATCATTGATAAAGTTTTAAAACAAGATGATCCAATGGACTAAGATCATTACATGGATAAATTCCATCATTAATTGCACCCTAAGATTTGGGGAGGATCAGTGATGAAGTGTATAGAAAAAGTTTTCCTCTAACAAAAAAATGGTCTTATGTACCTCGCCGATAATAATGAAAGCATAGATTAGGTTGGTGATACATGTTGATTGATAGATCACAACACTTGATCTAGCATCACTTTTTTCTATAAGCAAGTTGCTAAGGACATAGAAAACAAGGATCATATCACCATGGATGAAGTTTTAAGTGCTTTAAAAGCAACAACTTAGATTCAATACTAAGTTGTAAGTTATCAACTCGCTCGTGTGAAGAGTTTTCGAGTCACTAATCCTACATGCTTCAAATTACCTATTTAATGTAGATTTATTGATTGATCTTCTTTGTCATAATTAATTTTGCAATGAATGAGGGTTGAGGTCTAATAAAAAAGTGCATGGGAATTGAATTCTCCTAAGAAGTGTGTAGACATTGTAGGCAAGTAGGTATGCCATGATGATTGGGGAGTTTAAGAAGGTGAATTTATTTGAGTCTGAGGAAGGTCTTCAAAATGAAAATGGAATACATGGAACTCCTGATACACTAAAAGGAAGAGTAGGATTTGGGAAATTCAAGGAGTATAGTACCAAGGAAAATTACCATCCACGAGACTAGATAGTTTCAAAAGAATTAGTCAAACACAAAGAGAAAAGGATGGTAAAATATAAAAAAGAAGGAAAGGAGAGAGAGTGAGCACTATAAGGCCTATCCGAAAGAGTGCAATTATCCATGTGAGGTTTCTAATAACCATTCAGACGGTGAGGGTGACACTGATCCAGAGGGTGATTATTATCCCCTCTCCTTGGTACTATTGGAAAATTATGACAAGGAGGTGGTGATAGTTTCTCTAGTCCCACCACGAGCAAAACATGGGTGAGTATCCTTTGAGGTCGATGATTCAGAGTGATGATTGCGCCCTGTTTTTGTTTTTTATGAAACCATGCCCTTTCTGTTAGGATTTTCCTATTCAACACTCATGTGATTTCTTGTTTCATGTACTGAGGTGGAATATTTTTGGGCTGGTATGTAGGAGAAGTGCCAGACTAGTTAACCTTGGTGACATGTATGTTGTTTCCGAACAATATACAAGTTTGTGCTAGAGCTGCTATTGGAGAATCTTCTTTGGTCAACAAGGGTGAGGATTCAACATGGTTACAACAAACTCTTCCTTTCGAGGAGATGACATGTCTTCATTCAGGGAATATGGAATGTGGTCTTTTACTCTTCCATTTTTCTCAAATGATTGCATGTAACAAACTAAGAATATCTCAAATTCTAGTGCAAATAAAAAGAAATGTAAATGTAATTAAGCTTGATGCTTGTTGCTCCCTTATTCTATAAAAGGGATTTCAGATCTTATTACATAGGTTGGATTCTAAAGTCTTAATAGGGTTCTAGGTGAAAACCTAGTTCAAAAAAGGAACTTAGAATAGAATACTAAAATAGGCCAGTAGTTTGTCTTGGATAAGAAGTCATGTATGTAATGATCTTAAATGAGTTTTATAGAAATTACTAATATTGAAACAAATATCAGTCTAGAAGCTGATACTCTCCTATGTATGTTCCTTATGAAGTTTTGAATGAGAAATACTAATCGTGTTATCATTTGTCTTCAAATATTTCATTTGAATGTATTGCTTTATTTTCAACTTTAATTTAAGGAATTAATTAAAATGCTTGAATAGGGTTATAAACTTTGTAAGGAATGGCTTAGGATTTCTAAGAAGTAAATGTTTCTTGCATAGTGAGTTTTCATAAATGCAAAGCAATACGAAGATAGTTTGTTTCTTCCTAAAGTGAGTAATTTGTAAATTACTGATCCCCTTGTATACTTGAATCCATTGCTCCAATTGATGAGACATTGGTCATTTTGTTAGAAAATATTTCATAGGATGAAAAAATAGTGTTCCTGGACCTAGACTTAGGAGAATAAAATATTCAATTTAAAAAATCTTTGCAAGGGTAGTAGAAGTGGAATTATCCCCAATTCCTAGTAGATAGCTAATCATTCCCTTGAAAATCTACCAAATCTCTAATGAAATTGATTTTTGTTTGCCATAAATAGGAATCAATCTGTGTATAAATGTGTTACTAATTGATTATATTGCACAAAAATGCAATTGGGATTACCCTACTAGGTTTCACAACATCTGAAGTGAAGGAGTACGGACCTTAAAGTCCTATGCTCATTGTGTTGGTCACTAACCTAGTAGTTCTTCATCATAGGAGTTGGATACTTCTTAGAGGATTGTTCAGTTTTGCTGGAAAAATCACCAACATAAATGGAAACTCTACTAGGGAGACTATGAATCTCTGGTGGTAGACTATCAGAGTCAAGAAATTGGTGAATCTGAACATCTGGTTCAGATACTAAGGAATTCTCAGACCTAGAAATGTTTATGTTGAACAAGTTTCAAAAGATATATGTGTGACGCTATTATGGGAGAAAACCCATAAGGATATTCATCTTTGAAGAAGCTTCATATTGCTTGAAGTTCAATCCTTTGTGAAAAGAGGTGGCAACTTTTTCAAAAGAACCTAATGAAGATGTGAAGAACATTTCAAATCTACACACATTTCCATTCATGAAGAAGAACCCTTTGTTGCAACATATCCAGGTATTCTTTAGTTTTTGGTTTTCAAGAAAGATAAATCTGTATATGAAAACCATACTTGTAAGACTATTTTTTTTTTATTCCCTATTGAGTGAAAATAAGCACTAAGAAAGGGAAATAGTAGTGATAGGTTTGCATACTTCAGTATTATTAGATTGTAACCTCTATTATGAAGTGATGTATGCAATATTTTTAGAGAAACCCATTTAGAAGATCTTAAGCAAGTAGAGATAAAATTTTCATTGTAAGAGCTTAAGACTAGGTTGTAAAAGAAGTCTGAGTTTCCTTGTATAACTACAAGGTTGATACAAAAAAAGGCCTATAAATCTTAAAGAAAATGTATCATCAACCTATGCCTCCTAGAGTGCATCCCCTATCATGTAATAAAAGAAGCTTCAACATTAAAAGGTACATGGAAATGAATTTTGATGGAATTTGTGGTTACCCTAAGGTTATTCCATCTAACATTATGGAATACTTACCAAATTTTAGTGGTACAAAGTCTTAATTAGCGAGTAGGCATCTTCAAGAATTCAATAATCTGATGGATGATTATGAAGTTGATCATGAGGATGTGATCATGAGGTTGTTTATTCAGTCTCTGAAAGGAGATTCAAGAGATTGGTTCTCTGATTTACCAACATGCTCTATCTATTCTTGGGTAGAGCTCAAAGCAATGTTCATGGAACAATTTGGTGAAAGAATCAATGTTAGTTCTATGCTCAATAAATTTATGAACATTAAGAAAGAAGATGAGCTGGTTCTAGCATTTAACCAAAGATTTGCTAAAACATTGAGAGATGTGTTAGTTCTCAAAAATGTTGGTTGAAAAACCACAAGAGGTTGTCAGGCTCTTGGTACGTTTTAGGCTAACAAACAAGGCCAAATGATGTACTTGAACCTTCTTCTCTTCAAATTCTGCTAGACCTAGGTGGGTGTACCTATGTGAATGAAGCATAATTAAAATATGTGTTTCTTACTTGTGCAATCTATCCGCAATGGCAATTGGAAATGGAAAGATGGAAGCCTAATTTGGTATAAATTGTATAAACAATATCAAGGTGAATTTTATTAATATGTTTAGTTAACAAATGTAAGATTTTTTGAAAACAATTTTGACAAAACTAAATGATGAAACGTATGAGACCAGTGCCTTGTTGGGTATACTGAGTCAAATAAAAATATAAGATGAGTGGCTTGTATTTGGAAGTAACTCTAAGTATTTGGCATACTAATATTGGTTTATAACATGTATAAACATGCAATAATGCAATTACCAAGTACTTCTTATCGATCCAAATAACCTTTTCTAGATTACTGTGATTAATTAAAAGAATTGAATCCTTCCTTGAAGGAGCCAGTTAATTGAACCACAGAAGAACAAAAAATGTGCCTTGATAAATTGAAAATATCCTTGATACACCAATTTAAATAATAAGGAAATGTCAACCTTGGAGACAACTTTATAATATTTTTCAATTAATTTAGCAAACAATTGATACCAATATGATGCCACAAAATCAAAGATCTTTCATTAACTTCTTCAAAATTGTACTTGAAACACAGTCTTTTGAAATGTAAGAATTATGACAACCTCCTGCTATCTATCCCTATTTGCCTATTTCTTTCTCCTATATCTAATAATTTCTTTTGGTCCTGGTCTCTCTTATATATACAAGAGGCAACAAGCGTTGGACCAAGCGACATGACTTTTGATGACAAAACATAATTTTGAAATTAAACATAACTAAAGAAAATTAATCATAAACATGTGTATCCATCTATTAATCTTTGAGTAAAATCTTGTGGTCATCTAAGACCTATTCAAGGATTTTTACTATATGATATAATCAATCTTCCTTAGAGCCCAAGTATTTTTCTAGCCACTTATTAATTGTGAGGTCAATTGGCCATTTGAATTCCTATGTAGCTACAAAATTTGTAACATGACTCTTCCATCTGTTATCCAAGAGGTTTCTAACATCCACCATGAATATTGTATATCCATTATCTAGCATGACGATCCCATCGAGCAAAGTATGAAACCTATTGAGATTGATCTCCCCATCATCCTATATATGTGCCAAGCATTTATGAATCATTTGATCAAACTCTTCTCTCCATTCATCCATACCCTTTAACTGATTATTATCCTTGAGGATTGATTGGCTAAAGAGGTATTTGATGGAGTCAAATGTACTTCTCCTACCTTCTACTTTCTTCCTTATATCCATCAAATACCTATACTAATCAATCAAACCTTTTATCATTTCTTGTGTATGTTTGAGCCTAGATGGGGCCTCTAGATCCCTGTGTGTAGCTTTGCATAAGGTGGTCAATATGTGGAAGGTAGGTTGCCATCTCTTTTGAAGCTCTTCAAGGATGGGGGAGTTAGTGTTTAATCTATTCCAAAGCTTTAATTAGATTATTGAAGTTTTCATGCACTCCATTTATATTCTCCTTTAGTATCCCAACTCCATGCTATAGTATCCTCCTCAAAGTCTCTATGATATGATGCTTGACATCCTCCATGTTATGCTTCTTCAACTTATCAATTTCATCTCTAATTTTTTGTATTTGTGGGTCCTCTAGCTAGACAGGTGGGTGATAGACAATTAATTCATTTCCTCTCACTATGGTGACCTACTGCAATTGTTGTATTTGCTTTACATTTTCAATAAAAAAATTGTTCACCTCATCATTTGATAATTTCAATCTCTTCTCTTATTGATTAATCTTTTTTCTCCATATTTTCTACTACATCCTTGGTGAACATTTTAGAATGCATGACCATAGCGGAAACTTTTGTAGTAGTTGTATCTCTCATTGTTCTAACCATAGATGACCCCCTCATTTATACACTACATCCAAGAGTCGAGGCTTCCTTGTATTTTTTTGTTTTGTCCATAGCACAAGTGTTTAGGTAGTAGGGTTATACCCTATTCCTGAGACACCTTCCTCTGAATCAATTTTTGCTACCAACATGGGGTCATCTTGTACTTTGATCTGGTCTAGAAGAAACATTTTAGACAACTCCATCCCTAGTATAATTAGCATATCACTTTTCAATACCATCTCTCTTTCCTCCTCGAGGGTGAAATTAATACTATCAACATTTAACTTTGCAAATGTCTGAGCCTAGATCTCATCTTGATTTGACTTATCAACCCCAATAAGATTGATTTTCAACCTTTCATCAAGTTGTTTCAATCTTCATTTTAATCCAAAAGTCCTTAAATTAAATGGTATGGATAAAATTATCATCATCTATGAACCTTAGAGAGGCCACTACCCTCTCATCCTCTTGAATTTCATCAGCTCCCTCCTCTCAAAGCCTGGCCTTGGGATAATGAGGCTTTTGACTTCTCTATTGTTCTATTGCCTCCTTTATTTCAGTCAAACCTAGAACTGATTCTTGTTCTTCATCATCACTTGAGTCATATTCAACCAACGACTCAATATTATATCTTTTAGCCTATGGCTCATGAGTAGGAGATGGAGGGGATGGATGTGTAGGTGATGGGGGTGGTGTTTGTGATGTGGATGCTTCATGTGGTGGTTGGTGAGGTGTGGGAGGTGGGTCCAACCCTTCCTCTTTGGTGATTTTGTACAATTCATCAAACTTATTTAGGATCATTTGCATCCTTTTCAAAAGGTTGGATTCATATACAAAAAAACCCTCTAAAAATTATATCCTTCTCCTTTTTATGATTCTCCCACTTCATCATTATTATCCACCTTTTTCTGGTCTACATTACATTAGCAAAATACACCGATTCCTTATAACATCCTCTGCAGGGTAAAACTCATGTGAGATGGCCCTCTTTGTCAACAAGGCTCTTCTGATCATGTTGATAAGAACCTCTGGGTCACACACTCTCTCTTTTCCAGATTTGAGGGGATAGCTAACCCCTATGAACCTCTGCAATTCTTCTAGCATATCAGATCCAATGGCCAACTCTTCAAATATAGTCAAATCAGGAAAAAATGTACCTTTCCTTTCATTTCTCATCAAATCATGCTCTATCCAAAGCATCTACCACATAAACTCTAGAAAACATACTCTTGCAAGTATAAACTTAGGAAAAATATGTGGTGCTTGATCACATTCATATACTCTAATAATTATGTGTTGAGGCATGAAAAAATAGTCAGCATAATTATGGGTATAGCTCTGATCTGGCTAGTATTGTATAGGCCTCATCACTTTCATCAATGATTCAGGAAATCTTGGTGTTGGGTAACCAAGGGCAGATATTAATCTAATAGAAAAATCATCTTGAAATACTACAAAATTACATTCTGTACATCTGTTATCCCAGATGTAACACTAATTTTGCATAGGGAATCTTACTCCACTATCTTGTGTACACAATTTCATTCTTTTAGTCGACTTCACTTCATTATGATATAGGATTAAGTGACACAATAAAGAATATTTACTAAAAGTAATAGGGTCCTTAGCTTCCCTAACTTGTAGCAAGCCCTCATGTATTTTTTCCTCAATTATAGATGCAAAATCAAACTCTACATTTGACTCAGAGTGTTGAATTGTCATGGCCATTCTCATCAATCCTATTGGCATGTGCTCCTCTGCATCTATCCCCAATACTTGACACAATGCATGATAGGTATTTTTGAAATAAACTTGAAATTTTGAGGCTTGGAAAGGTTCCATTTTAGAGGAAGGGATGGAGAATTTTTTGTTATCATCACCCCTCTTCATGTGTATGGGGAGCTCATCACTTCGATATGTTCTTCTAAACCTCTTATATTCCTGCTCCAATTTCACTAAATTCACCTCTATTACAACTTGTTTATTTAGATTGAAACACTTTTTAATGGCATCCCTTGTGACATCAACTAATCACCCACCATTTGGAAGCCTAATAGTTTTGGCTGGGGCATAGTAGCTGAGGGCAAGGGCATTAATTAGCTCAATATCAATAAAAACATTAGGGACAATCAATTTAGCCAAATCTAGGGCCCATGGGTTTGATGTTGGAACCTTTTTGTTTCTCTTCTGATAGAAGTACCAATAAAGGTTCCAAACCAATTAAGGTATAATGGGATCCCTATAGCCTTGAGCTAAGTCTCTAAAAACCTTTTTAGGTCCTTTTTCTACTAAACCAGGAAGCAAGGAGAGCAATGAGGACTACAATGATGGTTTACTAGTTTTGGCTTCATCCTTTTTAACTCCTACTTCAGTCTTTTTTGGTGCCATCTTACAAAATTCATAAAAGATGACGAGAAAAACTTACCTGGAAATAGAACTCACTTTGATGAATTCCATTCACTCCCACAACTTGAGCTCATCTGCAACTTGTTTTTAGTTGTTACGAGTGAAAAATCTCAACCTATTTTGTGCATTTACTCCTGACTCATAAATTTGTACAATTCAAATCTTTTTAGCAAGCTCAATTTTATATTTTAATGTTGACTGGTGTGATTGGTGTATTTTAAATGACCCAATGGCTTGGTTACCACACTACCTCATGTCACTTTTTTCTCCCCTGTGGTACCACACTATGTCTCCTTAGTATCCTTCTTCAATGTACTGCTCTACCGCATGTCACCTTTTGCTCCCCTACAGTACCATAGTGTCTCCTTAGTACCTATCTTCAATGTATTGCTCTACCATGGGCTATGTATTCACCCCCCGAGCTATAGTGGTATAGTGTATATAGTAGTGGTTTCTCTTACCTTCATACCACAAGATACTTGGGGATGATTTGCACTAGGGTGGTATGATATGGGTGTTATCAGGGGTGGCTAATTTGATAGTGGTAATGTGGTAAAGGGTAAAAATGAACTTGAAAGGAAATAATGTGATTTATTATGAAAATAAGAGTGGGAATTTTGAATTTCAAATGATAAAATACTTAGAATTTTTTTATGAAAATTCCAGTTCCAATAGTAACTCCAGTTGGGAATGAATGATTTATCAATCATTGCAAGAATCCAGAATATCTCTAGGTGCAGACTAGTTGTCCCCTTCATATGGTTTTTAGAGGATATTAAGAAATGGAATTGTGGTGAGGATGGAATGAAGATGGATATGGAGGTGAAAATTATAGAAATGGAAATGACCCTGTACTACTGTACATGGAAAGAAACTTTGTTTTTAATGAGGTGATTCTAGAATTGTCCATATACTGGCAAGTCTTAGTCCCCTTTTTATTTCCTAAACTATTGTGCATGGAAAGAGATTATTTTAAGAGTTTTTCAAAAAAAATCCATGCACTGGCAATCCTTAATCCTTTGGTGTTCTTCAAGAAAAGAAGTGCTTTAGAAATTACCCATGAACTCACAATTCTTGTTCTTTGCCTGACATGTTTTACACATAATAAGAATCCTTCCCTCCTTTGCCAATGATAACAAAGGGACCTAACCACAAGGCTTCAAAATTTCCATGCTTTCCCTTTTCTTGACATCTAGCATTCCACATTAGTACCAAATCATTCACCTCAAATTTTCTATCTTTGGCTTTCTTATCAAAAAGATATTTCATTTGTGATTGCAACTTTATATTTTTCTTTTGGGCCATTCTCCTTATTTCATCAAGTTTCGCAGGCTACTCCATCCTTCCCTCCATTGGTTCTGTAATATCTAAGTCTTCTTGAAGGATGAAATTGTAAACTGGTAAAAGGTTCTACAATGGCATCCTAGCTTGTGTTCCATACACTAGTTCAAATGGAGATTTTCCAATTGCCTTCTTTGTAGTAATCCTATCCACCCATACAACCATTCTTAACTTTGAGTCACATGCCTTCTTGTTCCCATCTAACATCCTTCTTATGATTTTAAAAAGACTCCTATTACTAGATTCTACCTAACCATTTGCTTGAGGGTGGTAAGGGGTGGCATAAGAAATAGTAATGCCATATGTGTTGCAGGATTTTTTTGAATTCATCAGACCTAAAACACATCCCATTATTTGTGATGAACCTTACTGGTGTGCCAAATCTAGTTATGATATTCTCCATTAGAAAATTTATTACCACCTTTCTTGTTTCTTGTTTAGTTGGGATTGCCCCCACCCATTTAGTGAAATAATTAGTTGCCACTAATATCCATCTATGTCCTCCACTTGATTTTTCCTATATTTACCCAATAAAATTAATTCCCCATTGATGGAAAGGGGCTTCTACTTGTAAAGGTCTAAGTGGTAGGGCTCCTTGATATTTCATTTTTCCTAAGAATTTTTTACAAACTTCACACCTCCTTACATATGCAAAAGAGTCATTGAAAACCTTAGGCTAGTAATAACCTGCCCTGAGAATCTTGTGTGCAGTAGTTTTGGTGGAATAATGACCTCCACACACTCCTCCATGCATCTCCCTCAAGACACATTTTGCCTATGATTCATCTAGACACAATAATAGCACTCCATGCCTATTTTTCCAAAATAGATCACCTTCTATGAATATGTACTTGGATGCCTACAACTTTAGATTTCTCCTCTGATTATCATTCAATCCTTCAAGGCACTTAATGTGTCTGAGATAATACACTATGTTTGTGTACCAAGGAGTATGTTTAATACTTGCAACTATACCATCCTCATTCTCCACATTACAAATTTTGTTAGATTCAATGTTTGCTTATGCCATTAGTTTGGCTAGACCCTGTCCCCTTACTAACTTTGTAATCTAAATTTCCATATTAAATTCTTGGATCTTATTGATCCATCTACATCTCTTCCCTATCACCTCTGTTTGTACCAAGATATCTTTCATGGCTGCTTGTGGTACATATGCAATTAATTTGGCTCCAAATAAATATCATCTAAAAGATTTTGTTGCTTTGACCAATGCATAAGATTTTTTCTCCATAATATCATACTTTAATTCTAACCCTTGCAGTGATTTGCTAAAAAAGGACATGGGCTGCTCATACCCTTCATCATTCTTTTGTAACATAATAACTACTATGATGTGGAATAAGGCAAATGAAAATATTTGGAAAGATTTGGAAAAGTCAAGAGATTTTAGAATAGAGGCTTCTTTGATGGCCTTTTCGATGGATATAAAAGCTTCTAGGGCTTCTACAATCTATTGTATTTTTTCTCTCTTCTTCAACATTTTGGATATAGGTTTAATAATTTCAGCATAATTTGACACAAATCTCCTAACAAAGTTAATTTTTCCAAAAAATGATTGAATGGATTTGATAGTTTTTGGAATGGGGATTTTTTCTATGGCTTCTACTCTTTCAGGGTCTATTCGAACTCCTTCTTTTGATACAATGTTTCCCAAAAGCTTACCCTCTATGACAAAAAAGTGACATTTCTTCGGATTGAGACTAATACCATACTACAAAGCCCTGATGAATATTTTCTCCAAGTGTTCTACATGGTCTTCTATCCTTTTGGAATAAGTAGTGAGGTCATCTTGGTACACTACCATTATAGCATTGATTAAATTTGCAAATGCCACATCCATGGCCCTTTGGAAAGTTGCCCCTACATTTGTGAGACCGAATGGCATTCTCACATAGAAATATGTCCCCCAAGGTGTAGTAAAAGTTGTTTTGTATTGCTTAGACTCTTTAACTTTGGATTATACCCAGAAAATCCATCCATCATTGACAACAAATCCCATCCTATTACTTTGTACAATACATATTCCATATTTGGGAGAGGGTAATTATCTTTAAGGGAGGCAACAATTAAATTTCTGAAGTCTACACATAGTCTAATATCCACATTTTTCTTTCTTACTAGGACCAAGTTTGAGACCCATGTTGAATGTCTAATGGGCTTGATAATACCTCCTTCTCTGATTTTTTCCAATTCCTCTT
Source organism: Sequoia sempervirens (assembly GCA_007258455.2). Classification (NCBI taxonomy): domain Eukaryota; kingdom Viridiplantae; phylum Streptophyta; class Pinopsida; order Cupressales; family Cupressaceae; genus Sequoia; species Sequoia sempervirens. Next base: position 5,154,205 of record VDFB02000363.1, on the reverse strand, counting down.
GCATTTTAGGCTCCAGAGTTGGATTGAGGGTCTCTATTTTTTCCTGAATAGCTTTGCACCTGGCTTTAATGGAATCTCATGTTGGAACAAATCTTCTCTATATACTTTAAGATCCTCATAAGACTAAGAAAAAATGTTCTTGTATTTTCTTAACAATGCAATCAACATTTTTCTTATTGCTAGACTCAACTTCTTTCCAATGTAAACTTTTTTTGGCGCTAATTCAGTCCCCAAATTGATTTCCTCAACATCATCTCTCTTTACTGGTGTTTTCTTCATGAGAACATGGTCATTTCCATCATATACCCTTTCTAGTGCCACAAGTCCTTTGGGAAGTTGGTTTTTTTTTGGTTTTAAGATGCAAAACCTCTTTTCCAAATACAGTCTGTTTGCTATCTACTTCCTCAAAAAATGCATTAAAGTCAATCTCCTGAGCTTCATATTGGTCTATGCAATGGAGAAACTTTATGAGATCAATGTCATCATTGAAAAATTTCCAACTATAGATATTATCTAGAATAGTAGGCCTTGTTTTCAATTCAACCTGAGATACTCCAGCCAAGGTGATATCATCTCTTTTTAGGGCTATATTGGCTAGGAAATTTTCCATCAAGAACTTTGACCTGTCTATCCACTCAATGGAAAAAGCATCAAATTATTCAATTGTATCCCACATAGCATTCTATATTGTTTTAACCTTTTGTTTTTTGCAGCATATCTTGACCTAACATGTGAAATTACCAACTTAGAGTCTCCAAGAATAGTTAGTAGCTTGATCTTGTCTTTGGGGTATGTGCAGGATCATGATGGGACAAAAAAGTGGCAATATGATGGGTATGTGGCTGATGACTTTTTTTTTACCCAAAATAGATGAAATGAAAAGGGTTTTAAAGGAGATTCCCAGCTTTCCACCAATATAAATTATTCTTTAATTTGAATTTAATAAATAATTATTATTCATTTTCTATTTGAATTACAACTAAAGTCCTTATTGATAGGCTGATTGAAAAACATCTATAACTTTCAAACAATATCACATTTTTGAATCTAAAACATGCATCACATTCTATGCCTTGCATACTATAGGATTAAAAAAGAAAAATTGAATTTCATGAATTTTTACCAAGTTAAGGTGGTCAAACATACATTTTTTATTTTTTTTAAAAGTTGTAATAAAAATTCATAATTAATTATTTACATGGAAAAAATTACAAAAAATATGCATAACATCCGACATGAGTCTTCTACTTATATCTAAAATCTTATAAAAAATATTATCATTTTATTATGGTTAGGGTGGCTATCTGAGACACCTACTTCTTATTTTTCCCGAAATTTAAGTACTATAGAAATTTCAAATTTTCACCAAATAGATTTAAAAAAAAAAAAAACCTAGTAGTTTAGAAACTACATTCAATTTTCTATAGATTCTATTCTTACATATTTTTGAAATAATATAGATAACTTATTCAATTTTTTACGTCAAGTTACCTAACTCTGATTTTTCTGAATTTTTTGCCACTTAAGGGCTTGTTGTTTCCATGATGATCTTGCACATACCCTTTGACAACCATATTCAAACCAACTAGCAGGGATTCATACTCTGCTATATTATTTGTACATTCAAACATCAGCAAAAATGAATACTTGAATGTAGTACCTTCAGGTGAGATAAATACTACCCCTGCTCCATTTCCTTCTTGACTACATGCTTAATCAAAATAAATCCTTCACACACTGTGCTGATTTTTAGAAACACGCTTGTTAATTGGATCAATGTTCACTAATTTAGTCTAGGAAGGCTCTACCTTAAAACTCCCTACATCGACATCACAAAAGCAATTTAGTTGCTCTTGAGAAACATAATCCACAATCTGATTCATTCTTGGTTCTCTATCTAACTTGACCTCTTCACCATTGACTAGTATTGTGGAATAGGACAAGTCAAACTACACATTTCCTCCAACTATTGTAGTCCATTGTCTTGAAAAAATCATTCCAAAATGAGGAGGTGTATCAATCACAATTTTTTCAATATTATAAGTTGCTTGTGGATAAGCAACCAACTTCACCTCTACATCTTTCATAATTCCTATCACTAGGACTTTCCTACTATCCATAGCATAGCATTTTCCACCAATAGTGTCTACCCACATTCCAAGTTGTTTCATGACCCCTAAAGGCATGATGTTGATAGAAATACCTGAGTCTATCATACAATTCCTTATCAACTTATTATTTATAAGTAGTGTAGTAAAGAATGGATCAACTTGTGGAGGGTTTATCAATGTATCACCTAGACAAACCTTAGGAACTTTTACTTTTTCCTACTTATTAGTGATCTTGGTGGTCCCCTTGTTTTCAAAGTTTGTGCTTTTATCATTTCCATTAGATATTAATTGAATAGCACTATTCCTATACTCTTTTATCTTCATCATTTCTAATAATGGCACATACATTTTTACCTGAGACAAGGCCTGTGTAAAGTTGAAAAATGAATTTTTTGTTTTGGTTGTCTTCTTTTGCTCCAATGGATCTTCTTTTTTCCCCTCTTTCTCTCTTTTTTTTGTGTCATTAGGCTTTTCTTTATCTTTATGTAACTTTTTGCTTCCTTCTTTCTCAACATATTTTTCTCATTCTTATCAGACTGCTTATTTTCTGTCATTTTTGGTACACCCTACATTGCTCCTTTATCTTTCACAAATATCCCTCTTAGAACACCCTCCTCTACGTTTATTGTTTTGTTTCTAAGCCTATAGTTACTTTTTTCTTGCTCCACTACAACAATAGTTAATTCTTTTATCTCCTCTTTACTAGGCTTCCTTATTCTACATCTACTTGGCTGAGATAGTGTACAGGGATATGAATCATCTTCAATTTTATCATAATCAGAAAAGACTTGTTGTTTTTCCATATGGACATTGTACCTCTAGTTATCAACATCATACTCGTAGCCCTCTTCTTCTGATGAATATTCCTACTCAATTGGATGGAGGGTGTGAGAGGTTAGATATATTGTATGATCCTCTTCTTCATTGTCCACAAATATTTCTTCTCCTTGTATTGACTGGGCTACAACACAATGATCAGGGGAATGCAACAAATTGCAAATTTGACACTAAGGACTATTGTTAACCATGTATGCTCCTCTCTTCTTTAAAGTATCGAGAGTTTCCTTATTCTTTGGTTTGTCAATTATGGGCTTTCCATCCTTCCAATTTGTGTTGTATGGAATATCATGTAGCTTTGGTCTTTCATTCCTATATGTGTTCTCTTGTCTATTCTGAGGATTGTTAAAATTTTGGGGAACCCCGAGACTATCTCTTTTACCGGTCATCCCTGTAGCCTTTCTATTGTATTCAATAGTCAATGCTATGTTTTGAGCTTCAACTAAATTTCTAGGGAACTTATTTCTAAGCTCATATCATGTCTTTGGATCAAATTCTTTAGATAAATACTTAATGCTGAAGGGTCTACCAATTTGGACCTAGATGGTATCTTATTATGTAATTTGGAGAACTTCTAGTTGGAGTCATAAACTGACTCATTATGATATTTCTAGATACTTATCAATTCATGCAAGAAAAACTTTGGTACACACTAATTCCCATACTATTCAAGGAACTGATCATGCAACTTTTGAATGGAAGCAATATATGTTGTTTGTAGACTATTAAACCAATCTCTAGCTTCTTCAGTTAGTGACATCATAAATAACCTCATTTGTAAATCTTCATACTGCATATCTAGATCTTGAATAAAAGCATTAAAATTCATTAAGTGTTCCTTAGTTGTGACTGCACTACTTCCTATAAATTTTGGGACAAGACCTCTCCAATTGTTGTCCATAGGGTAAGGATATACTTGGAATCCTACTTAGTCAAATTTCCTGATCATATTTGTGTAGTGCTTAGGAGGTGGGTTTTGAGGATGTTGATATTGGTATAAAGGATTATTGTATTATACATGGGGTGGTGGCATATATTGTTGGCCCAGGGATGGCTGAGCATTTGGGTGTTGTGATGGATTTTTCGGTGGAGCATTTGATGTTCTGTATTGATTCCCAGATTAATTTTGTGGTGCTTTTGGTGGATTTGAAGGTCCTACATTGGTATTCTTTTTCTTGTGAGGTGGTGTGTATTTAGGGAGGTTAGCTATTTGAGCATCAAATTGGGCTCTCTACAGCTTCAAATCCTAGAGTTATTTTATCATGTGGAGCTTCTATTCATATTCTACTTTCTTTCTTTCCATTTCTTGTCTTTCATACTCCAATTGTGCATTTAATTCTTCCTGAGTCATATATTCATAATTTTCTTCAAAGGCTACATTATTAACAAGCTCATGTTGATTCTCTTTAAGTAATGACATTTTATGATCATATTCATGTTGTCTCTTGATCTTTTCAACCTCCAATCTAGCCATAAATTCTTCCTCTTTCTTAGGATCTAACTGAAAGAAAGGATTCCTTCTTTCTTCAGGAGTGTGAGGTTCTCTAGATGAGCTATTTTCATTTGTCAATGTATCATAGCGATTATACATCTCAATGTGTGACTTTGATGTTTTATCCTTATTTGTCATGCACATTTCATCAGACACCTTCTTACCTTTATCATTCTTATGTGTCCATTTACTATTGTCATTAGGACCTTCTTTATACAGGGACCTCCTACCATGCATATTGTGAATTAGTATGATGGTCTAAACTCTATGGTTTTTTCTTTCTGATGTGTACTTTATTTTAGCAGTCTCAATGCACTTATTCTTTCAGAGTTGCCACTCACTTTTAGAGAAGTGATAAAATTTTATAATTGCTAGTTCCTAGTGGAGTCTTTGGTAAGGTATTCCCTCTATGATGAAGACTTGGATTCAAATTTGACTCCCTAGTAGAATTTCCAATCTGTTAGTTCTCAAAAATGTTGGTTGAAAAACCAAAAGAGGTTTCCAAGCTCTTGGTGCATTTCAGGCTAATGAACAAGGCCAAATTATGCACTTGAATGTTCTTCTCTTCAGGTTCTGCCAGAACTAGGTGGGTGTACCTATGTGAATGAAGCATACTTCAACTATGTGTTTCCTACTTGTGCAATCTATACAGAGTGGCAATTGGAAATGGAAATATGCAAGCCTAATTTGGTATAAATTGTATAAGAAATATCAAGGTGAAGTTTATTAATAGGTTTAGTTAATAGATGTAAGATTTTTTGAAAACAAATTTGACAAAACTAAATGATGAAATGTATGAGACAAGTTCCTTGTTGGGTATATGGATTCAAACGAAAATATAAGATGAGTGGCTTGTATTTTGTAGTAACTCTAACTATTTGGCATACTAGTATTGGTTTATAACTTGTATAAAGATGCAATAATGCAATTACCAAGTTCTTCTTATTGATCCAAATGACCTTTTTCCAGATTACTATGATTAATTAAAAAAAATTAATCCTTCCTTGAAGGAGCCAGTTAAATGAACCACACAAGAAAAACAAATGTGCCTTGATAAATTGAAAATATCCTTGATACACCAATTTAAATAATAAGGAAATTTCAACCTTGGAGACAACCTGATAATATTTTTCAATTAATTCAACAAACAACTGATACCAATATGACACCACAAAATTAGAGATCTTTCATTAACTTTTTCAAAATTGTACTTGCAACATGGTCTTTTGAAATGTAAGCATTATTAAAGCTTCCTACTATCTATCCCTATTTGCCTATTTCTTTCTCTATATCTAATAATTTCTTTTGGTCTTGGTCTCTCTTATATATACGAGAGGAAAAAAACTTCGAAGCAAGTGACATGACTTTTGATGGCAAAACATAATTCTAAAATTAGACATAACTAAAGAAACTTAATCATAAACACTGTATCCATCTGTTAATCTTCGAGTAAAAGCATGTGGTCATCTAAGACATGTTCAAGGATTTTTACTATATGATATAATCAATCTTCCTTAGAGCCCAAGTATTTTTCCAGCCACTTATTAATTGTTAGGTCAATTGGCCATTTGAATTCCTATGCAGCTGTGAAATTTGTAAGATGACTCTTCCATCTATTATCCAATATGTTTTTTACATCCACCATGAACTTTTTATATCCTTTATCCAACATGAAAATCCCATCGAGCAAACTATGGAACCTATTGAGATTGATCTCCACATCATCTTGTATATTTGCCAAGTATTTAGGAATCATTTGATCAAACTCTTCTCTCCATTCATTCATACCTTTTAACTTATTATTATCCTTGAGGATTGATGGGATGAAAAGGTATTTGATGGATTCAAATGTACTCCTCCTACCTTCTACTTTCTTCCTTATATCCATCAAATACTTATACTCATCAATCACACCTTTTACCATTTATTGTGTAGGTTTGAGCCTAGATGAGGCCTCTGGATCCCTGTGTGTAGGTTTGCATAAAGTGGTCAGTATGTGGAAGGTAGGTTGCCATCTATTTTGAATCTCTCCAAGGACGAGGGAGTTAGTGTTTATCTGTTCCAAAGCTTTAATCAGATTGCTGATGTTTTCATGTACTACATTTATCTTCTCCTTTAGTGTCCCAACTCTATGCTCTAGTATCCTCCTCAAAGTCTCTTTGATATGATGCTTGACATCCTCCATGTTATGCTTCTTCAACTTATCAATTTCATCTCTCATTTTTTGTATATGTGGGTCCTCTACCTAGATGGGTGGTTGATAGACAATTAATTCATCTCCTCTCACTGTGGTCACCTATTGTGATTGTTGTGTTAGATTGAAATTTTTAATAAAAAATTTGTTCACCTCATCATTTGATAATTTCAATCTCTTGTCTTATTCATTAATCTTTTTCTCCATATTTTCTACTACATCCTTGATGAACATTGCAGAATGCATGGTCATAGTGGCAACTTATGTAGGAGTTGTATCTCTCATTGTTCTGACCATAGTTGACCCCCTCATTTCTTGCACTACATCCAAGAGTCGAGGCTTCCTTGTATTTTATTGTTTTGTCCATAGAGAAAGTGTTTGGGTAGCAAGGTTATACCCTATTCCTAAGACACCTTCCTCTGAATCAAATTCTACTACCAACATGGGTCATTTTGTGCTTTGATCTAATCTAGAAGAAAAATTTTAGACAGCTCCATCCCTGGTATAATTAGCATATCACTTTTCAATACCATATCTCTCATCTCCTAGGGGTGACATTAATACTATCAACATTTAACTCTAAAAATGTCTAAGCCTGGATCTTAGCTTGCTTTGATTCATCAGCCACAATAAGATTGATTTTCAACTTTTCAGCAAATTGTTTCATCTTCATTTTAATCCAAAAGTCCTTAAATTCAATGGTATGGATAAAATCATCATCATCTATGAACCTTAGAGAGGATACCACCCTCTCATCCTCTTGAATTTCATTATCTCCTTCCTCTAAAAGCCTGGCCTTGGGATCATGAGGCTTTTGGCTTCTCTATTGTTCTACTACCTCCTTTATTTTAGTCAAAGCTAGAACTTCTTCTTGTCCTTCATCATCACTTGAGTCATATTCAACCAATGGCTCAATCTTTTGTCTTTTAGCCTATGGCTCATGAATAGGAGATGGAGGGGATGGATGTGTAGGTTATGGGAGTGGTTTTTGTGATGTGGATGCTTCATGTGGTGGCTGGTGAGGTGTGGGAAGTGGGACCAACCCTTCCTCTTTGTCCATTTTGTACAATTCATCAAACCTATTTAGGATCATTTGCAAAAACCCTCTAAAACTTCTATCCTTCTCCTTCTTTTGATTCTCCCACTTCATCATTATTTTCCACCTTTCTCTGGTTTGCATTACATTAGCAAAATACACTAGATTCCTTATAATATCCTCCTCAGGGTCAAACTCATGTGAGATGGCCCTCTTTGTCAACAAGGTTCTTCTGATCATGTTGATATGACCCTTTGGGGCACACACTCTCTCTTTTCCAAATTTGAGGGGATAGTTAACCCTCATGAACCTCTACAATTCTTCTAGCATATCATACCCAATGGCCAACTCTTCAAATACAATCAAATTAGGAAAAAATGTACCTTTCCTTTGAATTCTCATCAAATCATGCTCCATCCAAAGCATATTCTACATAAACTCTAGAAAACATACCCTTGCAGGTACAAACTTAGGAAAAATATGTGGTGCTTGGTCACATCCATATAATTTGATAATTTTGTGTTAAGGCATAAAAAAACAGTTAGCATAATTATGGGTATAGCTCTTCTCTGGCCTATACTATACAGTCCTCATCACTTTCATCAATGATTCAGGAAATCTTGGTGTTGGGTAACCAAGGGAAGCTATTAATCTAACAACAAAATCATCTCAAAATACTAAAAAAACACATTTTGTACATCTGCTTTCCCAGATGTAACACCAATTCTACATAGGGATCCTTTCTCCACTATCTTGTGTACACAATTTCATTCTTCTAGTCCACTTCACTTCATTCTAATACAAGATTAAGTGACATAATAAAGAATATTTCCTAAAATTAATAGGGGCCTTAGCTTCCCTAACTTGCAGCAAGCCCTCATGTATTTGTTCCTCAATTATAGATGTGAAATAAAACTCTACATTCGATTCAAAGTGTTGAATTATCATGGCCATTCTCATCAATCCTATTGGCATGTGCTCCTTTGCATCTATCCCCAATACTTGACACATTCATGATAGGTATTTTTGAAATAAACTTGAAATTCTAAGGCTTGGAAAGGTTCCATTTTAGAGGAAGTTATGGAGAGTTTTCTGTTATCATCACCCCTCTTCATGTGTAGGTGATGCAGGAGCATCCTTGGTTCTTGGCAATCTTGCATCAACCAAAAAAATATTTTCTTTCAATTTTTGTTCTTGTTTTGTTCTTTCTTAGTTCATGTTGGTGGATTCATCATCTTTGCTCACCAAACCCTATGGATCTTTGTGTACATCATCAACATGTTCATTTTCCTTGTTCCAAGATTTGAGCATGGGGTAAGTGCAGCAAGATGGTTCCCAAAAAGGGGGCTTAAGTGGCCACTTTTTTTCTGAAATCAGGAAATGTTGACCTTGGACGTGAAATTGAGGATAGTTACACTCAAAAATTTGAGATGGAACAAAAACAAGGATTGAAGTTCTTTCTGTCTACTTTCTAAACTACTAATTTATTTTGAAAATGGTTGAGATTAATGAGTTCAAAAGAGGCATGTACATAAATTGGTGTTGTTTTTATCAGAAAAACATAACATAGCAACTCTTGTACAACCTAAGCACGGTGAAATTTTTTGTAGTATTTTTAAAATCGCTATGGTCAGAAGTTAGCTAACATCATCTAGTTGATGCACAATTTTTCTGATAATTTTTTAATGAATATTTGATTTTTTACTCATTTTCTAAGTGGACACTTCCTAAAAATAAGAATTTTGGCTGTGCTCCCACTAATTTTTTTTGAAAATAATTGATTTTTTTTTCTTTTCTTTTTTTAAATTTTTAGAATGGAGTCTAGTTTCTAAAATGTAATTTATTTGAAATTTTTATGAATGGTTAATTTATAACAAAAACACCAAACACTGCTTTTTGGAAAAAAATAGACATACAAACAAAAGAAATTATGGATGAAAGGCTTAACATTGTCAAAAACTAAAAAAAATTACATTGTTGGATAGCTAAGAGAGAACCTAACATTACCCATGTTTTTTATTTTGTCGATATTGTACTAGATGCAATCTCGATGGTGAGCATGGACTCGATTATGTCAAAAATTGTAGAATTTGCAAAAACACGTCTTTGGCCTTGTTGGGAATGCCCTCCAAGCCTTTGGGTTAGTATTCCAAGGAAAATAATTTCACTTTTTTCTTTTTTTTTAATGCAAAATAACGTGAGGGAATTTTGTAAAAAAAAATCAAAAGTGGCCAGAAAATTGGTACCCAACTTCATGCACCCACCCCGCGATTAGATCTTTTTCTTGCAAGTTATCACTTCCAGATTTAATGGAAGTTTCTTGAACTGACACCAGAATAAATTCAAACTTTTTTGCCAATTTGATCATTGTGGATCATTCCCGTGACTTATGGATCTTAACGGTGTGATTTTAATTGTTCCATAGAGTGTCCCTGACCTTAATTATAGGTCCACACTTCATCTTATGCACTTGTTGAAGAGTAATTCAAATTTGAGGCTGACCTATTCATGCACACATTACATTTTCTCTCCTTAGATCATGTGAAGATCTTAGGTCGACGCAGATGATTCCAGAATTGCGGATATGATATAAAGCCTATAATATATCATTTGAAGAGGAGTAGTCGATTGAGTAGATTAAGATAGATCTTAGCTATAATATTTTGCTCGCATAAAGGAGCATGTTAGAATGTTTTATTTTTGAGCATCTTGTATCAAGCCTATGAGCCGAGTCTGTAAGCCTGGATCTTGTCAGCCAAATGTAACTAGGATTTTTGTTAATGAGAATATTTACATCTGCATTTGCCTCCATATTCTATGTTTCTTTCATTGTGTTACTCTTGTTGCATGGTCTAGATTTTTCTCTTTGAGGACCCTCCTACCGTGGCTAAACTAGATTGGTATCAAAACGAGATTCCTTCCTTGTGAGATTGCCAAATTTCACAGAGTCATATTGAAGATTTGTTGTGGGGTGGCAGATTGAGGATCTGACCTACAGCTATAGAGGACTTGTCTAAATATGGAAGGAAGAAGAAATATTAGAGGAAATGGAGCACATGGAAATGAAAACCTTGCTATGATGGAGATGTTAAGAGGAATTGCTTCCAAATTAGATACTATTGAAATGACCAAGAGGACAGGTTGACCAGTTGATGGTGTGAGTGATGAAGAAGTAGAAGTATAGGAAGAAAGAGGAAGAGAAGAGAAACCTGTCCTTGATTAGGGAGAAGAGAGGTTCATAAGAGCCATAACTAGAGTGAATACAAAACCCCATTTCAATCCACCAAATTATAATGGTAAGTTGGATTCAGAAGAATTGCTTGATTGGATAATAGAGATGGAAAAATATTTTGAATTTAAAGGTACCACTGAAGATATGAAGGTGAAATTTTCTTGTACAAAGTTGAGAGGACATGCATCCCTTTTGTGGGAACATAAATGTAGACAGATAGGAAAAGAAGAGGAAAAGAACAGAAAAATTCATGGGATCGGATGGTGAACAAGTTGAAAATAAAGTTTATGCCTACAGATTATTAGATTAGTTTGTTCAAGAAGTTGTAAAATATAAAGCAGAAAGAATCTAGTGTGACAGAGTATACTAAGGAATTCTATAAGTTGAATATCAGATTTGGACATTCGGAGGATGAGATTGAGCAAGTAGCTAGATATGTGAATGGTTTGAGGCCATCTATATAGGATGAAATCAGTTTGATTAAGTTGGTGAGTGTGGAAGAGGCATATCAGTGTACCCTAAAGGTAGAAGAGAAGTTGAATAAGAGACATGTGTAGAGACAGAGTGGAAGAGCTGGAATATTTCAAAGAGGAAGAACTTTTACTGGGGGAGGAAGATGATCTTTTCTAGATTAGAACAAGGATAAGGAGGTTAGTAAGAATGAAAATTCATACCAGAGAGGTGATGTAAACTCTTACAGAAGAGGATGTTATGGTGGTTACCAAAATGAAGGTTATAGAAGAGATGATAGAGGACATGAGAAAAGAATATTCAAGGGAACTTGTTATAAATGTGGTGGAGGAGGACATAGAGCATTTGAATGCAATCAGGGAAAGACAAGTAGAAAGACAAAAAACAATAGAAGAACAACCTTTTTTGAGGAGGATCATGCTAGATCACATAATAAACCAGAAGATGGGGAAGTGTTGGTGAATAGGAGAGTATTATGTCAAAGTGATATGGAGAAAGAGCCATTGCAGAGGAAAAAAAAAATTCAAACAAGATGTAAGGTGAATGGTAAATGTTGCAAAGTGATTGTTGATAGTGGAAGCTCTGAAAAACTGGTTTATGAAGAGATGGTGACTAAATTGGGGTTGGAAAGGTTGAAGCATCTGAAGCCCTATCAAATTTTTTAGATTCAGGATGAGCATAATATATTGGTAAGTGAACAATGTTTGGTGAAATTGAAGATAGGAATTACCATGATGAAGTTTTGTGTGATATCATGCCTATGGATATATGCCATGTTTTGTTGGGAAGGCCTTGGCATAATGATAAACAGGCTATTCATGATGGAAAGGATAATATATACACTATTCTTTCTAATGGCATGAAGCAAACTTTGTTTCCATTGGAAGATGTTCCTAAAGTTGAGGTTTTTACGAATGCTAGGGTTTGTCTAGTTGATGGAAGGAGATTCCTTAATGGATTGAGACATGAGAATGTTTGTTATGCCTTGGTTCCCAAGAAGGCTGAAGACTTGAAGTATGTAGAAGAACACCTAGAAGAGATAAAGGAGATACTAATAGAATATGAGATCATTTCAGATAATGTACCTTATGGATTGCCACCTATGAGGAGTATTATCCATTGTATGGATCTGATTCCTAGAGCTAGTTTTCCTAATAAAGCAACACACTGGATGACACCGAAAGAGAATGAGGAGTTGAATAGACAAGTGTAAGAGTTGTTGAGGAAAGGTTTGATCAGAGAAAGCTTAAGTCCATGTGTAGTACCTGTTGTGTTAGAACCTAAGAAGGATGGAGAATAGAGGATGTGTACAGGTTCTAGAGCCATAAACAAGATCACGGTGAAGTATAGATTTCCTTTGCCCCAAATGGATGACATTATGGATTGCTTGAGTGGAGCTAAGTACTTTACAAAGATATATTTGAAGAGTGGATATCATCATATTAGAATTAGAGAAGGGAATCAGTGGAAAATAATATTCAAGAAAAATGATGGATTGTATGAGTGGTTGGTGATGCCTTTTGGACTAAAAAATGCACCGAGTACTTTCATGAGGTTGATGAATGAGGTATTGAAGAAATTCTTGTTTAATTTTTTGATTTTTTATTTGGATGACATCTTTATTTTTAGTAAGAGTAGGGAAGAACATTTGTTGCATATAAGACAAGTTTTGTAGAGGTTGAGAGAAGAGAAGTTGCTGATAAACATCAACAAGTGTAGTTTCATGAAGGAAGAATTGGTATATCTAGGATTTGTGATATCTGTGGTTGGATTGAAGATGGATCTTGATAAGGTAAGAGAAATTGTTGAGTGGCTTACACTAGATAGCATTGAAGAGGTAAGATCATTTCATGGATTGGCTAGTTTCTACCAAAATTTCATTAGAAATTTTAGTTCTATTTGTAGCCCCATGAAAAAAAAAATGAGAGGACATAGGAAGGATTTTAGATGGATTTCTGGAGCAGATCAAAGTTTTTAGTTGTTGAAGAAAAAGGTAACTGAGCAGTTTATGTTGGCTTTACCAAATTTCAATAAAGTATTTCAAGTAGACTGTGATGTAAGTGGAAATGCAATTGGAGTAGTATTGAGTTAAGAAGGGAGGTATGTAGCATATTTCAATTAGAAATTGAATTATTCTAGGAGAAGATATTTAGTGTATGATCAAGAGTTTTATGTCATAGTTCAAGCCTTGAAGAAGTGGAGACATTATTTTTGCCTAAGGAGTTTGTGTTGTATATGGATCATCAAGCATTGCAATATTTGAATAGTCAAGGTAAGTTGAATTAGAGACACATGAGATGGATAGAATTCCTGTAGAGCTATACTTTTGTTTTAAAGCATAGGAGTGGGAAGTCAAATAGAGTTGATGATGCTTTGAGTAGGAGAAGGAATTTACTTACAAAGATGAGAGTGGAGGTATTAGGCTTTGATGAGTTGAATAGCTTGTGTGAGGAATACCAAGACTTTGCAAAACCTTGGAGAGCTTGTAAAGAGCCTATTTCAGAGGATAAAATTCAATGGTTCGATTATTTCATTTAGGAGGATATGTTGTTTAGAGGTAATTAGTTGTGTATACGCCAAAGTTCAATGAGGGATAACTTGGTGAAGGAGAAGCATAGTGGAGGAATGTCAGGACACTTTGTAGTTGCTAAGACTGTGGCATTGGTGAGCGAGAATTACTTTTGGTCATAGATTCATAAGGATGTTAGGAGATTTGTGCTGAGTTGTAGTGTTTGTCAAGTTGCAAAAGGAAATAGTCAAAATGTTGGATTCTATAAGCCTTTGATAGTTCCGAAGAGACCTTGGGAGGATGTCAGTATGGATTTCATGCTTGGTTTACTGAAGACACAAAGAGGTAATGATTTTGTGTTTGTGGTGTTAGATAGATTTTCTAAGATGTCACATCTCACACCTTGTAAGAAGACAATAGATGCAGTTAATGTAGCAGACTTATTTTTTAAAGAAGTGGTTAGATTGCATGGGTTACATAAGAGTAGTGTTTCAGACATAGATGTAAAGTTTGTTGGTTACTTTTGGAGGATGCTTTGGAAGAAGTTGAAGATAGATTTGAAGTTCAAATCTAATTTTCACCCATAGACGAATGGATAGATAGAGGTAGTAAATAAGAGTTTGGGGAATTTTCTGAGATGCTTGGTTGGAGAGAAGACTGGAAGTTGGGATTTAGTCCTTGCACAAGCAGATTTTTCTTACAATAATTCAGTAAATAGGAATAAAAGAAAGACACCTTTTGAGATTTTTACTGGAGTTCATCCTAGAGGTATATAAGAGTTGAGAGACATTAGTATGGAAGGTAAAAGGAGTGCAGAAGCAAAAGAATTTGAAAAACACATGAAGAAGTTGCATACTCAAGTGAAACAACAATTCAAAGATATGAACCAAAAGTATAATGAGAAAGCAGATGAAAAGATGAGACATAAGGAGTTCAAAGTTGGAGATGAAGTGATGGTATATTTGAGGAGGGAAAAAATGGAGAATCAGTTTCCTAAACAACAGTTAGATGAGATTGAAGATATTTTGGATGTCAGAGATGGGAGGAAGACTCGTGGAAGGCAATACAAAGAATATCTTGTGAAGTGGAAAGGTAGTCCAGTGGAGGATTCTTCTTGGATTTCTCAGGTTGAGGTAGACCATCTTGGTTTTCATTTATCCCCAACAAAGTGAGGGACTCACTTTTCAATAACCTCAAATGTCTGATGCAGGAGCATCCTTGGTTCTTGGAAATCTTGCATCAACCAAAAAAAAAATTCTTTCAATTTTTGTTCTTGCTCAATTCATGTTGGTGGATTTGTCATCTTTGCTCACCAGACCCTATGGATCTTTGTGTACATCGTTGACATGTACATTTTCCTTGTTCCAAGATTTGAGCGCAATTGGATCTTTTTCTGGAAAGTTATCACTTTTGAATTTCATGGAAGTTTCTTGAACCAGTACCAGAATAAATTCAAACTTTTTGGCCAGTTCGATCATTGCGGATCATTCCCATGACTTGCAGATCTTAATAGTGCGATTTTAATTGTTCTATGGAGTGTCCCCGACCTTCACTATAGGCCCACACTTCATCTTATGCACCTATTGAAGAGTAATTAAAATTTTAGGTCAACCTATTCATGCGCACATTACATTTTTTCCTTAGATAATGTGAAGATCTTTGGCCAACACAAATGATTCCAAAATTTTGGCTATGATATAAAGCTTGTAATCAATCATTGAAGAGTAGTAGTTGATTGAGTGGATTAAGATAGATCCGATCTATAAGATTCTGCTCGCATATAGGAGCATGTTAGAATTTTTTATTTTTGAGCATGTTGTATCAGGCATGTGAGCCAAATCTATAAGCTCGGATGTTTTCGGTCGAATGTAACTGAGATTTTGTTAATGAGAATATTTTCATTTGCATTTCCCTCCATATTATGTGTTTCTTTCATTGTGTTACTCTTGCTACATGGTCAGAATTGTTCTCTTTGAGGACCCTCCTATCATGGTTGTGCTAGTAGGGGGAGCTCATCACTTCGATATGTTCTTCTTAACCTCTTATATTCCTGCTCCAATTTCACTAAATTCACCTCTTTTACATCTTGTTTATTCAAATTGAAACACTTTATAATGGAATCCCTTGTGACATCAACTAAGCACCCACCATTTGGAAGCCTAATAGTTTTGGTTGGGGCATGGTAGCTAAGGGAAAGGGCTTTAATTAGCTCAATATCAATGAAAAAATTAGGGACATTCAATTTAGCCAAATCTAGGGCCCATGGGTTTAATGTCATAACCTTGTCATTTCTCTTCTGATAGAAGTACCAATAAAGGTTCCAACCCAACTGAGGTATAATGGGGTTCCTACAGCCTTGAGCTAAGTTTCTAAAAACCTTTTTATGTCCTTTTCCTACTGAACTAGGTAGTAAGGAGACCAACGGGGACTGCAATGATGGTTTACTATTTTTGGCTTCATCCTTTTTAACTCCTACTTTAGTCTTTTTTAGTGCCATCTTACAAAATTCATAGAAGATGATGAGAAAAACTTACCCAAAAATAGAACTTGCTTTGATGAATTCCCTTCACTCTCGCAACTTGAGCTTGTCTGCAACTTGTTTTCAACTGTTATGAGTGAAACATCTCAACCTATTTTTTGCATTTTAACACCAAGATGCATTTACTCCTAACTCATAAATTCGCACAATTCAAATATTTGTATTGAGATCAATTTTATATTTTGATGTTGACTGATGTGATTGGTGTGTTTTAAATGACCCAACGATTTGGTTACCACACTACCTCGTGTCACTTTTTTCTCCCCTGCGATACCATGGTATGTCTCCTTAGTATCCTTCTTCAATGTATCGCTCTACCGCATGTCACATTTTTCTACCCTATGATACTGCGGTGTCTCCTTAGTACCTATCTTGAATGTACCACTCTACCACAGGCTATGTCTTGACCCCCTAAGGTATAGTGGTATAGTGTATATAGTAGTGGCTACTCTCACCATCGTATTGTGAGCTACTTGGGGATGATTTGTGGTAGGGGGGTATGATATGGGTGTTATGAGGGGTGGCTAATGTGATAGTAGTAACATGGTAAAGGGTAAAAATGACCTTGAAAGGTGATAATGTGATTTATTATGAAAATGAGAGTGGGAATTTTGAATTTCAAATGATAAAATACTTAGAATTTTTTTATGAAAATTCCAATTCCAACAGGATGTTCCTAATATTTTGGGACTAAGTGATGTAGTTTTTTTGGTTGTTTATTTGGGATCTTTTGATAATAAGATGATTTATCTACCAAGAGATAAGGATCCTAAAACCTTACATCAAGCCTATGGGATAGCCATGAACATTGAAAATGACATGAAATATGGAATGCAAAGGAGTTATGTGTCTACAAGTGTTTGTTGCCCTGAGGCACCAAATGTTGATGAAAGGTGTAAGTCAAAAATTGAAAGTGAAAGTCAGAACACTTACACCCCCATTGTTTTAGCTTACACATCATTCCATAATGCTGATCACATAGAGCCCCAAACACATTGTCAAGAAGTTGCATGCATTTTGTGATCATACGATCTCTGCTCAAGCCCTTTCTTGCATAAGGAAACATGAAGGAGAATCATCATATGATCTCTATGCAAGATTTATGGATACTCTGGCTATAATTTCTGAGTGTCACAAACCTGAAAATTCAGTGTGCATTGATTTATTTTATGAATCTTATGAACCAAGTATGTGAATACTTTCCTCTTTTTGAAAATATTAGAGATTATCATCAAAAGACTATTATGTCTTCAACTTGCAATGATAATAATTTTGTTTCTTCATTTGAGTCAAGAAATGAGATATCACATGAAGAAGAGAGTAGAGAAAAGGTTGAAGATAAATACCTAAATCGAGCAAATGAAATGAATGGTTTCAATTATGGTGATGATTCTAGTACCTATGCTCCTATGGAAGAGGTAAGACTAAACATTCAGTTTGATAATTTTGAACATAGTTGCAATATTGATGAGTCCTCTTGTAGTAATGATGATGGAATTTAGTATGGTAAAAATTTTGTTGATTGTGATTGTTCTCGTGATGTATAGATGGAATCATTTGCTGCAAATGAGAAATGTGTTGATAATGATGTAAGTGCATTTGAAAAGGCATCTATTTTTTCTTCTAGTGATTATAGTGATTTTGGACGCAATAATGACTTGAAGGAATTAGACCTCCATGTTGAGAACATTAAGGCTCTTATGTAAAAAATGAATGTAAGGGAAAACCCCTTATTTGAGGAGCCTCCATATTCATCAATTGATAGAAATGATGATCCCTATTGGTGCAAAGAAAATCCACTCTTTGTTGAGCATTCTAACGATGCATTTGAAATAGAGTTAGAGTGCCGCCCTTAGCAAATAGAGCAATACCTTGATGAGTTTCTCGAGGAAATTACCTATGACCATTTTACATTTGATACATATGTTGTAGACAAGGCTGAGTACCATGAGGCCAACTATTTAGAGAAGTATGAATACTTTCAGTTTCCAATTCAGTTGGAAGATATCTTGATGAAACATGACAATGAGATAAATAATAAGGAATGTTATTTTTAGTATGAATATGTTTTATGTTACAAAAATAGCACATATGTGTCATGGGATAATAAAATTATTTATTTTATGCTTGATTATATAACACAAAATGATAGGGATTACACTAGAAATGTTATAATCAAAAGGCTTGTGAGAGATGTTGATTGCAATAATTGTGACAGGATAAACTCTCACTTGTTCAAAAGAGGCTTAATAGTTTTTTTGGTAGGATTGAAATTTCTCTTACTTCAATGGTACAATAAGGAAAAATGTGGGTGGAAGGACATCAGTTCTTTTAAGAGATTGTTCTTCAACAGAGGCAGAACTTTACCCATAGTTTTTGTGGCCTAGTGCCACCAATCAGGAGAATAAAGCCTGGTTGAACTAAAGGATGCATAATATAGTTTGCATCTCAGTGGAAATTTTCATGTTGGTTGGGTGGAGATTGGATCTCCCTTTTTAGGTCTTATTTGCCTACGTAAATTTTGTACATATGTTGTTTCTTTTGTTTTATTCAAGTGTCTGGTCTGATTCACCTAAAATTATGAGATCTCACCATGCCTACCAGAGGCATGTGTTCCTAATCGAAGCCACTAATGGAACTCTAAAAAAAATTCTCGTTCCATCTTAAACCCTTATTGCATTTGGATATATGGATGTTATTTTGAGGGTTTAAGGTTCTATTCATTATCAATACTCACAGGGTTCTATTTCATCATTGACTCCATCTTACTTGTTGCCAATCATTCTTTTTAAATCTCATATCATTCATCTGGTAATTAGTCCCTCTAAGCCTAGGTTCGGGCCTTATATTTTATAAGGATTCGCTAAGGGATCTTTTGGATCTCTACATTATATGTATTTCATCATTTTGAACATCTTGATCCTATCATTCTCATGTTGTCCTAGAGAGGTTCCCCATCTAGAACAACTAATGATCATGTGCTAAAAATTTCCACTTAAGTCTCGATGGCCCTCACAACTCATTGCTCATCGCTGATTTATGCATAGGTTCACACCTTGGATTGGCGACGAGTGATGGAATGATGTTTTCATTTAACATCACTCATTGCTAATAGCTTTTGAGCTTTCAAATTTGTAATAGAAATGAGCAATTCTTCTATCTTTATTTTCATATCAATCATCACGGATGGCCATAAAAAGATAAACTTGGAACGTTTAAGAGCAATGTGATGTGATTTCCTATATATCGCTTGATCACAGATATGTTTTGAAGGTAGAGTCTCACATCAATGATACGTGATGGATTTTATAAATGTTGTAAATCCTCTGATTGCTAATTTCTTGCAAAATGTGTGAGGAGAATTAGCGATGAACAAAGGTATTATGTAATAACTTCATCACTCATCACGGACTTATTTTAGAACTTGAGTTATGAATTAGGGATAAGTGATGGATGTCCTCTAAAGGGTTTCTCTTTTGCTAATGTGATATGATCATGTGAACTAGCGATGAGATCCTACTCTAAGTGATGCAAAACAACATGCAAAATGAAGGAAAATAACACTAATGCCTTAATGATTAGCCTGGTTGAATTCAAAAACAAACAAAGATAGAAAGAGTAGATTTTTACCTTGTCTTGAGTTGATGTTTTGGTTGGCCCTTGATAGTTGATTGTGTGTGCTTCTTTTGATGGAAATATGTGATGAGAGTGGATGAAAAATGATGAGGGTTTGATAAGGATTCAAATGGAGGATGTGGGTAGTTGTGTTGATGAGCAAGATAGATGCAAGTGCAAAGGATGAATCTTGAATGTGAGCAATAATGGAGGATGAAAGTTGAGCTTCAGCTTGAGAGACTATGAATGAGAGTGTGTTGTGTTGTGAATTCATAATAATCATAAAAGGAAAGAAAAATCCTTCATTTTATGGAGAGACACCCTAGGGAAATGGACGGTTGAGATCTTGCCACCATGCGCAAGATGAAGGGTTGAGATCTTTCCACCATGGGAAAGATGGATAGGGACACATGAGGTGGAGATGACATGTGATGGGAAGGTACTTGTAAGTACCTTGGAATAAGGATGATGTGACCTCTCAATAATCACATGGGGAAGAGGATAATCTTTGATAAATAAAAGTGAATTTAAAATTCACATGATTGGGAGATCTTGTGGATAAGGTAAGGTTCCCAAAAAGAGAGGTGAGAAGTTCTTTGGATAAGATAAGGTCCTTAAAAAGTTAAGTACTTACCCACATGTGACTAATGTGACAAGTCAAAGATTCTATAAAAATTTGGCACATGTGAGTGATGTGACAAGTCAAAGGTTCTAGAACTTGCATGGGGATAAGGAGAGTCTTGGAAGGATAAATGTGAATTAAAAATTCACATGGGGAAGAGAGGATTCTTGGGTGAATAAAAAGGAATTAAAAATTCCTTAGGGGACAGGGAGTGTTGACCAAGGTACTGATTAGGCTTAACTAATTAGTCATTAGAAGATATTTAGTGGTTAAGGAAGTTTGGAAGCCAGCTTGAAAAAGTTGGAGGATGTGACACATCCTAATCAAGGATTAGGCATGTGCACATTCGTAATGATGAGATTAGAGGGTTGATTAAGATTAAGAAAAAAATGTGACATGTGAGGAATTAAATAAATGTCATATTTATTTAATTCATTTGATGAAAAGGAGAGTAAAGGGGGTGAGGTATTTAATTATTAACTAAATACCTTAGGGATTTAGAGGACTTTAAGGATATTAATTAGATAATAGTGATATTACCTAGTTAACACAAATAAGAGGATGTTTAGATGAAAAGGGATAAATTTGGACAAATGTGAGTGTCCAAATTTAGGTGTCTACATTTTGACCCTCTTTGTATGGTGTTACTAAGTAGAGAATAATTTCAAAGAATATTAAAACATAGAACCCATAAGAAGATGGTTAGATTAGAAAAGATTCCCCAGTCATCAAAGGAGTGACTAGGAGGAAAGATTATGGGAGTGACAATGAAGGTTGGGGATTGAGGATGCCCCATCGAGAGGACATGCAGGTTTAAGAGAACACGGGTGTGCTCTTGAAATGGATGAGATGATGCAAGGGGAGGTGAAAAAGATGATGCAAAGGGGTGAAATGATAAGCGATAGGAGATGGATGAAGCACAAATGGATTGAAGCAAAAAGGTGATGTTGCCCTAGTCAAGCTACAAGCCAAAATGGGTTGATGATGGATGAAGTGTTGTCAATGAGGGAATGAGAGAGCCTGAAACAACACAAGGATAGGGAAGGATACATACCAATGATGATGAGGATGAAAGTGTTGTTGATGAGGGGAGGATACATCCCAAAACAACACGGGGATAGGAAATGATACGTCCTGACGAAAGGGTTGTTGATGAGGGAAGGATACATCCCCAAACAACACCAAAGGATAGGGAAGGATACATGTCGATGATGATGATGATGATGATGGGATTGAGGCTTGTAACAAGGCTAGAGACAAGACCAAGGATTTGATTAGATGATTTTTTCTAGATTGAATGGATGAGGATGTGATTGAGATGCAAGATGGATGAAAGGAATAAAAATGATGGAGGAAAAGAGGCTTAGAATAACCAATCTATAGTATTCTAAGAAGATTGAAAAAAGGATGAAATGAGGTTGGATGGATAGGGGAGGGAGATTGATGAAGCATGAATGGATGGGGGGGTTTTTTGATAGATGAGAGGATGGAATGGGAGATAAAACAAACACAAAATACAAGAAGGCTATCCCAACACCCCAATGTCATGAAGACCTTGGTCAGGCTAGGTATTGGGATAACCACAAGCACAAAAGGATGCCC
The DNA here is from genome assembly GCA_007258455.2 of Sequoia sempervirens. Classification (NCBI taxonomy): domain Eukaryota; kingdom Viridiplantae; phylum Streptophyta; class Pinopsida; order Cupressales; family Cupressaceae; genus Sequoia; species Sequoia sempervirens. Next base: position 5,131,945 of record VDFB02000363.1, on the reverse strand, counting down.
CAGTGTAACACAAGGCCTCAGGGATCTTGGTGGGTACTATGTAGGACAACCTGGAAGAGAAAAACAAAGAAAACAAATCAAGATACACCCCTATGTTTACTAGTCAAAGCACACCATGATATGATGGATCAAGGAGACCATGACAAGTGATGATAGGGATTTCAAATGATAAACAAAATAAAAAAGCATCAAAAGATCACAACCAATTTCAAATTTCCTTTGCATAGGATCAAGGGGTTGGATGGGATTGATGAGATTTGTTAGGAAGGATGCATCTTGTTGAGACAAAAGATGGATACTAAACTAGATATTTAAAACTGATTAGATCTAAAGATACAAGTTTATCTCATTTGTGAAAAACCAACGAGATAAGGGCATAAGTTGATGACACAAAATGATGACACAAGAGATAGGACAAAAAATAGACACACCCTAAAGACCTAGGGGCTCGGGGGCTGATCAAAGACTAGCCTTGCCTACTTGAAAGCATAGAGCCCTCGTAGCTTGATAAAAAGCTAATGATGGACCATGGATAAAACCAAAAAGACGATGATGGAGACTTCAATGGTGGATGACAAAGAACAGATGGACAAAAGCCCTAGGGGCAGATCAAATGATCAGCCTTTCCTACATGAAATCCTAGGGCAATGTAGTTTGACGAAAGACCAAAGACAAACAATGGATAAAGGATGATGAGATGACCAAGGTAAGTGGATAAAATGATGGGACTAATATGATGAGACAGGATAGACCTAGTGGATTGGATAGGATGATAGCAATCACACAAAGCTCAGGGATGGGGTAGTTATCTGAATCATCAAAAGATGAATTGGGAGGATGATATGATGGATAGATTAGTGATGAGAAGTGATAGGAGATTGGAAAGATGTGCAAAATAAGTGGAAGTGATGCCGATGAGATAGATGGCATTGGAGTGCATGGGGAGAAGTCTATAACTAGATACCAATGACAAGGGATTATGAGATGGGTAGAGAAAAATGGATAGGGAGAGAAGGATGGGTGGATAGGAAGATAAGGATGGGGAGATGAAAAGCATTGTTTATATTCGTAAGGAGATAAGGATGGGGCGATAAAAGGGATGATTATGATGGAATGGATAGGAAGATAAGAATGGAGAGATGCAAGGTACGCTATGATGGATGGATAGTAAGATAAGGATGGGAAGATGGAGGAGATTCTATGATGGATAGGAAGATTAAGATGGGGAGATGAAAGCGGCCATTTAGATGGATAGGAAGATAAGGATGGGGAGACAGAAGGGATTGTTTGGATAGATAGGAAGATAAGGATAGGGAGATAGAAGGGATGCAATGATAGATGGATAGGAAGATAAGGATGGATGGGATGACATGAGGGATGGATGATGTCTCCAAGGACTATTTCACAAAGGAAGATAGATGCCCTCACTCCAGATATGTCATATGTGATGAGGTAGGAGGGACGAAAGATGAGTGGATGGGAAGATAAAGGGGAATGAATGAGGATATAATGGGTGGATGAGGGAGTTTGATAGCTTAAGGTAGGATGCCGAGATAAGGAAGGAAGACTAATGCTAGCACGATGGGTGATAAGGATTAGTATAGTGCATGGATGAAAGGGAAGTATGCCCCAAGGTATCCAAAGCATGTATATATGTTTTCCCCTATCAATATCAAGATCACAAGGAGGATAGAGGGATTGGTATAAATGGGATATGATAGGTAGGATGTGGAAGATATGTTGGATGGAGGAGATGGGTGAAGGGGATGATGCTAGCCCCAATTATGGAAGGAGACGGATGGGGATTTATTCATGACACTTGTTTTCTAGGTTTTCATCATGGTACTTATCCAAGGTGTTTTTTTTCCAAGTTTTCACCATTGGATGAATTATTTCTCTTTACTTTTTGATTTTTTTGATTTTTTTGATTTTTTGATTGTTTGGGATTTTTTGACTATTTTGGATAGCATGCAAGAGGAGATGGATGAGGATAGGGATGTGGATAGGTGGATTTAGAATACATATGATAAGGAGATGGATGAAGGACTCAAGCATCAAATTCCATACAAAGTATTAAGAGCCCATGTTTGAAGCGACTGTTGGATGTTGGTACAACCTTTTTAGGATAAATGAGTTATGCAAGAGGATGAATTGAAGGGATTTAATGGGGGAGATATGTGGGATAATAGATGGGATGCTGGAAAGGGTATGGATAGAATGATGGGGTAGGTGTGTGATGGGGTGATGAGTTCAAGACCAACATTGGCACATGTGGTGGTGCATATGAAAGGATAGGAGGATTAATGGATGGAGAATGTAGGGATAATGGAGGAGATGGGATAGTGAATTTTGGGACATAAGGACCCAAAATAGATTTAGGAGAGGGTGGATGAAAATGATTAGATTTTGGAGTAGAAACTTTGGATGTTGTTATGGATTTTTCATTTGAAGGCATTGCATCTTTTTTCTTTTGGATTCACATGGTTTTGATCTTTGCTTTGGTGGGCCTTTGTAGTTGATGGGTTTGATCTTGATTTTTAATTTGATTTTTCTTTTTCTTCACCATGTCTTGTAGAGGGGACATGGGGATCTTTAGATTCATGTGGATGTTTAGATTTATGCATTATTTCTTTAGCATCCAAAGTGCTTTTAGTAACAATGGGATGGGTGCAAGGAGATGGATGATGTGGAGTGATTGAGGTAGGATTATGGGGATTATGTGTAGATGGAGGATGTGTAGGTATGTGCCTTTGTTGATCCTGATTAGGGAACATGAGAGTGGGATGTTTATGATGGGTTACATGGAGGGGTAATGGGTGGATGAAAGGATGAATAGGATGGGATGGAGGAGGTGATTTTGGGATATAAGGGCCCAAAATAGATGTAGGACCGAGAGGATGTGTGATAGTGTGTGGAGGGACATGATGACCCAAAATGGATGGAGTGGATGAAGGATGGGAGATGGTGGATGGAGGGATGTAAGGACCCAAAATGGATGGATTAGATGGAGGAATATGGATGGTTGTTTTGGGGTGATATGATGGAGGAGGGATGGCAGAAAATGATCTGGTGGAGCGATGGGAAGAGCCTAGATTTCTTTTGGAAGAGGCTTGTTGAGGATATCTAGAGGTTGTACCAATAGCTTTAGATTGTGAGCCTTGAGAAATATGTCCAAGACCTTGCATACAGATTTTTTCTTTTACCTCGATGGGCTCTAAAATACCTTGCTCATGAAGGCCTAATCCTTTTCCTTGATAGTTCATGTTCTCGAGCATTTGATCCATGATAGGATATTTTTTATTCTAGAAGAATGATGTGAGTCCATTATTAGGAGGATGATGGGTGGTATATATGATTTTTTTTCTTCTGCAAGAAGGTGAGAGTACCGAGGGGATATACAAGTGGTGTGGGAATAGTTGGTTTAGGAAATGATAGAGGATAATGGGATGGAGATGATGGGGTAGCAACATCTTGAGAAGGACAAAAGAGGGGTAATGGATCAAGAGAGGGATTAGGTGACATGATAGGATCTAGATTTGTGACAATGGGTAGTAAGGGCTCATGTGATGGAGATGGAGATAAGGTTTCATGAGATGGAGCAGTGGGATCTTGAGTATCAAGGGGATCATGGGATGGAATGGATGGGGGATTGTGATCTTGAGATGGACTAGATGGGATGACATGATTTTGATGTGGAGAAGGGGATATGTTAAATATGCTCTACATCAAGCTCTTAGAAAGTTTCATCGTGTGTGGGAGGTATGATGATGGTGTCTTGGAGGGAATCTTCAAGTGGGGGAGATGGAAGGATGGAGGATTCAAAGCATTCCTAGGAATGCATTTTAGTGATACTAGGAGTAGGAGAAGTGGATTGGATTTGGGTTTCTTCAATGGATTGAGTGGATCTAGGAGTAGTAGGGGTGGATTGGATTTGGTCATCTTTGACAGGCTCAACGGATCTCGAAGTAGGAGACGAGGACTCAATGGATTCGATGGGTTTGATGATTTTAGTAGTTTGAGTGGTGCTATGGGTGGTAATATTAATGATAGGTGTGGTGAGGAGAAGAGTCTCATCACTAAGGACCATAGATGATGGATTGAGATAAAATGGTTCCACAATTGCAATGTGTGGAGTGGGGGATGTCTTCTTTTTCATAAGTCCTTGGATAACTTCTAGAGTGAGACACTTGCATACCCTAGGCTGAGATGGTGTGATAAGAATAGATAAAGGATTAGGGGTTGGTGGAGGACTAGGATTATAGATTAGTGGACTAGGGTTAGATGGAGGAATGAGATGGGGTGTAGGACTAGGAGTAGATGGAGGATTAGGATTGGATGGAGGGTTAAGGTAGGGATATTGGAATGGTGAATTAGGATAGGGGGACATGGATTGTGGATTAGGACAAGAGGATGTAGGTGGTAGATTGTAATAGAGGTATTGGGATGGTGGATTAGGATAGGAAGATTGAGATGGAAGATTAAGATAGGAAGTTGTGGATGGTTGATTAGGATAGGGAGATGTGGATGTTGGATTAGGATAGATTGATGGAAGTGTAGGGTTAAGATAAGAAGGTGTGGACATGGGATTAGAATGGGTAGACAGATAAGAAGGATTAGGATAGGGGGACATGGATGGGTGATTGTAATAGGAGTATTGGGATGGAAAACTAGGACAAGAGGATGTAGGTGTTGGATAAGAGGACGATGTAGATGACGGATATGATGAATATGCAGATGGGGAAGGTACTAGATATCCCTTGTAAAAGGTAGCATAAAGAGCGTGATTAGGCATGGATGAAGACATAATAGGATAGCATGAAGGGGTGATTAGATTGCGTAAATTGGTTGTGGAAATCTTACTAGAAATGATATCATCAAGGGGATCTATGCCATATTCTTCTTGATCAACAAGACTTTCATTATCGTCATCAACATAATTAGGGTTTCCCTTGACTACTATTGATGGAGGATAAGGATTCATGATGATGAAAGGATAAATAGGATGGATCAAAGATTTTGGATAGAAATAGACTAAAGCTCAAATCAAGATTGAGGTCAAGCTCATATTGGTATTGGATTAAAGCTCAAATTAGGATGATTGGATGATGTGATGGGATTGATTCTGACAATCAAATTTTATTATCAAAGGATGATCATGACACCAAATCTGCTTCAAGATGGAAGTAGATTGATTGGGTCAAAGATGATTGGATAGGGATGTGACTAGATTGGATTAGATAATATCAATCGATTATTGATAAGATTGACTGCTGGATTGGATAGGATGTGTTAGAAACCAAGATCAAACATACAAACCAAAAAAGCCTTCCACATATTAGAAAAACAAAAAAAGCAAGATCTTTGCATGAAGATGTGCAAATAGTGTTAGTCAGGAATTTAGAAATTACATGAGATGATTTTTTTTATAAAAGAAATGTATGCATAACCCTAAAGGAAACCCTAAAATGAAACCCTAGTGTGCACACTTAATAATTAATAAATAATTAAGTATTCATGTTCCTAAGTTTAGCTTAAGTAACTAAAGTGATAAGTGAATTAATTAACCAGTATGATGTAATTAATTAAGTGAAATAACTTATTACTCTAACACCCCCCCTTAAGATGAACTTAGGAAGTAGCTAAAACAACTAAGGAAAATATGCATGAAAGCATGAATGGGTCCCAACAATAAGGCCTGATCAAGTACCCATGTACAAATGCAATAAATGAGGTAGAGAAGAAAATATAGTGAGAAAAAACCCCCCTACAATGAGATCACCTACTACAAAGAAGCACTAGAAGAAAACTGTGGAGTAACACTGCAACCTGAACCCAGAAAGAAAAGAAAGATACTTTTGTTTACAAGAAACCAAATTAGAGTCACTAAATGACTTAGGCAGAGTCATAATAATGCAATAGCAAACCCGATGCCATAGAACACTCGAAAACTCACAAACTGGAACAACCCTAGAATCTATGAAGCAATAGGAGATTATTGAATGATGTGATACTGAAATGAAGTGCAAAGATTCAATTTTCACCCTTCTAACTACCAAAACATCCAAGTAATCTCCAAAACACCCATTGAGACTCATCTTTTGCATAATAATTTGCTTCTCCCTAAGTTGCACTTATGGGGGGGTGTTGGTGTAATTAATTATTTAATTACACTTTCATAAGTTTACTTCTAGGAATTATTTTAATTCCTAGGTTGCATTTAGTTATCTTTATCTAATTGAGCTATATTTTTTCTCAAGTTAGGTTTAGGGTTGTGCATGTATTGCTTTTTTGCATGCTTTCCTTTTCAAAGGCTTTTGTATCACCCTTCCAACTACCAAAACATCCAAGTAATCTCCAAAACACCCATTGGGACAAATATGGAATAATGATCAACCTGAGACATATACAAAAAAAAGTGCATGGACAACAACACAAAGCTCCTCAATACCTTTCCAATGTCGTAAAGATGGAAAAAATTAGATATTGTGGAAAAAATTTATGAGCTTGGAGGCCATAAATGAACATCTAACTTCACACAACAATAAATGTAGCTAAACAAAAAAAATACTAAAAAATAAACTACACCATAAGATAGTGCTCAGAACCAGTTTTTCGGCAATATCTCATTTCCCAATTTCGATACCGTATGCCCAAGTTATGCCAAAAAAAAAACTACTCCTTGAAGGAAAATCAGGGCTAGGAGGGGGAAAAGAGGGCCATATGACCACTGATGTCATTGACTTATGAGCTTAAATTTGATGGCCATATGGCCGCCTTGGAAAAAAAGTACCCCATCCCTACAAAAAATATTTGACAACCGTCGAGAAAAGCCTAGATGCTCAGAATATTCCATAGGAATCTGAGGAATCTTTTGCTAGAATATTGGAGGGAATATTCCCTCATGTTTGTCATTGCTTTGTGGAGGCTGCCAGATGTTGTGCATGTGCCGAAATTAGAGAAGATTCCCCAAGAATTTGCAAGAAGGACTGCCTATGTTGAAGGCCCGCCGGAAGGTGAGAAAGGGCCGACAACTTATTAAGTCATCGACAATCTTTATGAGGGGGCCTGCGGCCTGTGCAGACTTGTGTAGGCCCGTACAAAGTCCTTTTTATTTTTATTTTAATTTTCAAAAACTTTTTGAAATATTTTTTTTTTTGAAAAAAAAACTTTTCAAAAAGCTAATGATTTTTTTTTATTTGTAGGAAAAATATTGAAAACCTGATTTTTTTTAATCAATGGAATTTTTTTATTAAAAACCAGAGTAAAACCCTCTATACCTGTGCACACAAATTGAGACATATAGGGCCCAGATTTGTATGAATTTGTATGCCCTTAAAAAAATTTCCTCTCATTCCAAATGCTTAGATTTGAGCAAAAGGATAGGAATCTAAGGGTTTTGGGGCGCTGCGAACAGGATGGTGGTGTCTGTTTTGCTCCAGAATGAACCAAAAAAATGCTCAAGGTTAGATCCCTTGAGGAACCCTGAACATGCTCTGCAATCAATTTTCTCCAAAATTTGAGAAGGGGTTGCATATCAAGGCTCTGATACCATGTTAGAAACCAAGATGAGACATGCAAACCAAAAAAGCCTTCCATAGAAGAGAAAAATAGAAAAAGCAAGAGCTTTGCATGAAGATGTGCAAATAATATTATTCAGGAATTCAGAAATTATATGAGATCATTTTCTTTATAAAATAAATGTATGCATAACCCTAAAGGAAACCCTAGTGTGCACACTTAATAGTTAATAAATAATTAATTATTAATGTGCCTAAGTTTAGCTTAAGTAACTAAAGTGATAAGTGACTTAATTAATTAACTAGTATGATGTAATTAATTAAGTGAAATAAATTATTACTCTAACAAGATGATGTAATGGATTCTAAACCACGTTTAGAGATTACCCTAAGTGACTTAAGTTACTGATTAATAGAATTAAATGATAGATAGATGATTGTGGCACCGAATCCACCTGGAGATTAAAAGTGGATTATTGGGTCGGTGATGATGATTGAATGACTTAGGACAGATGAAAATCCTAAGTAGATATGGATGATGACAATCAGATTTAGACACCTAGGTCAATTTGGATAATGACTTCAAATAGATTTCAGAGGATCTGGATGGGGGAAAATGATGAGGGATATGTAACTTGTAGGTGCTTATACAGTTCGAACAATGAATAGATGAATTTTAGAGAATGTAGATGGACTAAAGCCCAGGCTGGGATTGGATCAGAGAACATGATGTGATTGATTCTAAACCAATTTCAGGGGTTTTAACTAGAGGATGTAAGATGCTAACAATCAAATTTTTCTACATTTGGCAGTTTTCAAAAATTGTCATTTTTTCCATTTTAAGAAACTGCACAGGGATATCTTTGAGAGTCCAATTTTTTCCCAAAAACTACCCAAAACTAAGGTAGGATAAATTTCCAACTAACATCCCAAATTTGAGACATGCATTCTGAATTATTAATGTAAACAATTTTTCAAAAACTGAAAAAAAATACTAAATTGTGATTTTGAGGGTCAAGATGAAATTTTGAAACCCCGAAAATGTGCCAAAGCGTGAGCAACCAATGTAGGGTCAATTGGGAATCCACATGCCATCTCATAATGCAACCACCCATAAAATTTCAATCCAAATGAGCACCTAATTCAAATGTTATGGCCTTTGGAATTTTTTGCATAAAAATTAAAGCCCTCAAAACAAAGCCTAGGTGATTGGGATGGATGATTTGATGATAGATATGGAATCTAATGATGTTATAAGATGCACCTATGTGATTTTTCAATGCAATGATGACTTTCAAAAAATGTTGACGACCACTCGGAACAGGCAAACGAATGCTCAAAATGGGGGAATGGAGGCTCAAAACAATAAGATGAAGACTTGGATTGAGGGGACAAATTCTTGAAGTAGGGGATGGATGTTTAGAACAATGGAACAAATGCTCAGAATGAGAAAACGAATGCTTGAAATGAGGGAACAGATGGTTGAAACAGATGAATGGGTGCTTAAAATGACTGAACTAGAGGTGAAATTGGTCGTTTGGAGGCAGGTACACCCCTTTGTAGGGAAAGTATGCCCCTCTGAAGGGTAGGTATGCCCCTCTATAGGGTAGGTATGCCCAAAGATAGGGCATGTTCACCCAACATAAGAAACAAGTTGTTTGACTGAACAAAAGGAAAAATTGACTATTTGGAAGGCAAGTTTGCCCCTCTAGAAGGTAGGTATGCCTAAGGATATGTAGTGAAAGATTGGTGATGAATGGATGCCCAAAACAGGTAAACGGGTGTTTGGAATGAGGGGAAAAATACTTGGATCAAGGAGATGAATGCTTGGGATGGGGAATGAATATTTGGAATGGAGAGATAAATGCTTAGAATGGGAAAACAAGTACTCGAAATGAGCAAACGGGTTCTTGAAACGGGAAAACGGGTGCTCGAACTCACTAAATGGACAATGAAAAAGGTCATTTGAAGGGAAAGTTCACCCAAGTTAGGGTAGGTGCACCCCTTTAGAGGGAAATTACACCCCTTTATAGGATAGGTATGCCCAACATAAGGGCAGGTTCACCCAAGGATAAGGGAAAGTTTGCCTGTTTATTGAAAAATAGGCAGAAACAGATGCTTAGATCAAGTAAAAAAGTGCTCAAAATGAGGGGTTGATTGCTCTGAATGAGGGGATGATTGTTCAATATGATGAAAGGATGTTTGGAATGGAGGGACAATTACTTAGAATGGGAAAATGAGTATTCAGAATGTGCAAATGGGTGCTCAAAACAGGCGAATAGTTGTGCGAAATGGCTGAACAAAAGGTGAAAAGGGTAGTTTGGAGGGTAGGTACACCCAAATTAGGGCAGGTACACCCCTTTAGAGGGTAGGTACACCCAAAGACAAGACAGGTTCACCCAACCTAATAAACAAGCTATTTGACTAAATAGAAGGAAAAACTAACTATTTGGAGGGTAGGTTCACCCCTCTAGAGGGTAGGTACACCCCTCTAGAGGGCAGGTACAACCCTCTATAGGGAATATATGCCCCTCTGTAGGTTAGGTTTTCCTATTCAATGAAAATTTTGACAATTTAGACAAAAACATGCTAAGGAATGACTGAGATAGAAGGCAGGTTCGCCCCTCTAGAGGGAAGGTTTACCCCTCTACCACAGACCTAGACTTGACCTAAGTGAAAAAAGCTACAGCAAGGACCAAAAAACATAACAAACAACAATAAAGAGGCAAAGACTAACTTGACTGATAATATATGCACTGGTTTCACACAAAGAAAATAGTTCAAGCAGCACAATCCTAAGATTAGTAGTAAGAAGGTATGGCCAACATTCTTCTTAATCTAGGATGAACAAGGCATCTAGGGAGTCATTGGTATACTCTCGGTACGTGAGACACAACTATGAACACCAGCCCATCACAAGCATGAGTTGATAACCCCAACGAGATATTGAAAGGCTAAGGCCAACTCTTCATGTCTATCTAGGTATCACCCTAGCTTCGACGCTCCACCAAACACGACATGACTGGATTGGGGTACAACTTTGGCTATCCCCCCTTTGTATACCTTGTCGGTACACGTGGTTGGGATTATCCCTTGGGGTGATGAAATCCCCAAGCAGGTCCCACTAAGAAGAGAATGTTAACCATTTTCAGCAACTCCCCAGGCTCACACGAAGTTTAAGGGGAAAGCTTGAATGTGACAACACCCCCTTGGGTAACACAAAGAACTTAGGTAAGCTACGATTTTTTTCACCCAAGATCATCAAACGGTGCAAGGGGATTGCGTACATCAATAGCTTACCTAAAAACACTACAAGCAAATGTTTTAACTCTACTACTTAGACTATGTGCCTAGATAGTAAAGAAATGTAAAATAAACTAAGCAACTTGGCCCATTCCTCCTGCAACAAACGTGTTAGGAGTTTTATGTTTTTGATCTTCGATGAGGGTTTAAAGCTTTAAAAAAATTAGGAAAACTCAAACAAAATAGCAACAACACAAGTTTGGGTTAGTACCAATAAAAACAAACCAAACAGAACCTAAAAATGCAACCTTACTCCCTATTTTTATCTTAAAATGGTCTTTGTCTAGAGCAGGTATACCCCTTTGCTTCCTATCAGGGGTGGGTATGCCCCTTTGTGCCTATCAAGGGTGGGTACGCTCCTCTAGGAGGGAAAGTATGCCCCTCTATAAAAAATAGTTAGAAAAATGAACTGAAAATAAAAAATAGAGTATTGTTCAAGGGCAGGTACGCCCCTCTGCAAGGGTAGGTACACCCCTCTATAAAAAATAATTAGCAAAATGAACTAAAAATAAAAAATAGAGTTGTGTTCAAGGGCAGGTATGCCCCTCTATAAAAAATAATTAGCAAAATGAATTGAAAAATAGAAATAGAGTGTTGTTTAAGGACAGGTATGCCCCTCTAGGATGGAAAGTACACCCCTCTATAGAAAATAGTTCACAAAATGAACTAAAAAATAGAAACAAAGTGTTGTTCAAGGGTGTGTACACCCCTTTGGGAGGGCAGGTACGCCCTTCTATAGAAAATGGTTAGCAAAATGAACTGAAAAATAGAAATAGAGTGTTGTTCAAGGGTGGGTACGCCTCTCTGAGAGGGAAAGTATGCCCCTCTACAAAAAATAGTTAGTAAAATGAACTAAAAAATAGAAATAGAGTGTTGTTCAAGGGAAGATACACCCCTCTAGGAGGGAAAGTATGCCCTTATGTAGTTGTCAAGGGAAAGTACGCCCCTTTGTAACCTGAACCTCTAAACACTTAAACAACGAAAAGGGTAAAATTCAAGGAACCAATTTGTGGGTCCCACTAGGCTTGCTAGAAATTTGAACCAGTGATCTTAACCTACTCTAAGTGATTCAAAACAACATGGAAAATGAAGGAAAACAATATGGAAAATGAAGAAAAACAATACTAATACCTCAATGATTAGCCTAGTTGAATTCAAAAAAAAGAAAGATAGAAAGAGTAGATTTTTACCTTGTCTTGAGTTGATGTTTTGGTTGGCCCTTGATAGTTGATTATGTGTGCTCCTTTTGATGGCAAGATGTGATGAGAGTGGATGTAAAACAATGAGGTTTTGATAAGGATTCAAATGGAGGATGCGGGTAGTTGAGTTGATGAGCAAGATAGATGCAAGTGCAAAGGATGAAGCTTGAATATGAGCAACAATGGAGGATGAAAGTTGAGCTTGAGTTTGAGAGATTTTGAATGAGATTGTGTTATGTTGTGAATACATAATAATCATAGAATGAAAGAAAAATATTTCATTTTATGGACACCCCAGGGAAACAGATGGTTGAGATCTTGCCACCATGGGCAAGATGGATAGGGACACATGAGGTGGAATATGACATGTGATGGGAAGGTACTTGTAAGTACCTTAGAATAAGAATGATGTGACCTCTGAATGATCACATGGGGAAGAAGAGAATCTTGGATAAATAAAAGTGAATTTAAAATTCACATGATTGGGAGATCTTGTGGATAAGACAAGGTCCCCAAAAAGAGAGGTGAGAAGTACCTTGGATAAGATAAGGTCCTTAAAAAGGTAAGTACTTACCCACATGTGACTGATGTGACAAGTCAAAGATTCTAGAATACTTTGGCACATGTGAGTGATGTGACAAGTCAAAGGTTCTAGAACTTGGATGGGGATAAGGAGAGTCTTGGAAGGATAAAAGGTAATTAAAAATTCACATGGGGAAGAGAGGTGTCTTAGATGAATAAAAAGGAATTAAAAATTCCTTGGGGGATGGGGAGTGTTGACCAAGGTACTAATTAGGCTTAACTAATCAGTGTTTAGAAGATAATTAGTGGTTAAGGAAGATTGGAAGCCAACTTGCAAAATTTGGAGGATGTGACACATCCTAATCAAGGATTAGGCATGTGCACATTTGTAATGATGAGATTAGAGGGTTGATTAAGATTAAGAAAAAGATGTGACATGTGAGGAATTAAATAAATGTCATATTTAGTTAATTTATTTGATGAAAAGGAGAGTAAAGGTGGTGAGGTATTTAATTATTAACTAAACATCTTAGGGATTTAGAGGAATTTAAGTATATTAATTAGATAATAGTGATATTACCTAGTTAACGCAAACAAGAAGATGTTTAGACGAAAAGGGATAAATTTGGACAAATGTGAGTGTCCAAATTTAGGTGTTTACACATTCTATGAGGGATGTATTTTGTGCCATTTGTTTTATGCAAGTTGTACATGTCCAAATCTAGTGCTATCACAACATCTCTCGTCATAGATAGAAGCCTCAATGCAAGGTTTGAATTAGCGATGTGCAATAGAGGGATGAATGTGACCAAAGGTCAGGATGCATAACTAGGGGATAAAGATTACTGCATGTATGTTTACATTGCTGATGGAGCCAGGCTAGGATGAATTCAATCAACTACAAGCGATGACCATCAATGAAAGGAGAAATGTGGCAAGATCCTGAGGATTCCACATAAAACAAAAAAGGAAAATAGCGAGAGGACTAGAGAATTGCTGATAATTTTTTTTAGTGGGATGATCCATTGAACTAAGATCATCGCATGGATAACTTCCATTAATTATTGCACCCTAAAATTTTGGGAGTATCAATGATGAAGTGTATAGAGAATGTTTTCCTCTAAGAAGAAACTGGTCTTACGTACCTCGCTGATAATAATGAAAGCACAAATTAGGTTGGCAATACATAGTGATTGACAGATCACAACACTTGAGTTGGAATTGTTGTTTTCTATAAGGAAGTTCTAAGGAAATTAAAAATAAGGCTCATATCACCATAGATGAAGTTTTAAGTGCTTTAAAAGTAATGAATTAGATTCAATAATGAGTTGTAAGTTATCAACTCACTCATATGTGGAGTTTTCAAGTCATTAATCCTGCATGCTTCAAATTTCCTATTTAATGCAGATTGATTGATTGATCTTCTTTTCCATAATTATTTTTGCAATGAATGAGGGTTGAGGGCTAATAAAGAAGTGTGTGGGAATTGAATTCTCCTAAGAAGTGTGTAGACATTCTAGGCAAGTAGGTCTACCATGATGATTGGGGAGTCTAAGAAGCTGAACTTATTTGAGTTGGAGGAAGGTCTTGAGAATGAAAATGGAATACATGGAGCTCTTGATTCGCCAAAAGGAAGAGTAGGATTTGGGAAATTCAAGGAGTATAGTACCAAGGAAAATTACCATCCATGAGAGCAGATAGTTTTAGAAGAATTAGTCAAACACAGAGAGAAAAGGATGGTAAAATATAAAAAGAAGGCAAGGAGAGAGAGTGAGCACTGTAAGGCCTATCTAAAGGAGTGCAATTCTCCATGTGAGGTTTATAATAAACCTTTAGACAGTGAGGGTGACAATAATCCAGAGGGTGATTATTATCCCCTCTCCCTGATACTATTGGCGAATTATGACAAGGAGGTGGTGACAGTTTCTCTAGTCCCACCAGGAGAAAAACATGGGAGAGTGTCCTCTAAGGTTGATGACTCAGAGTGATGATTGCGCCTTTTTTTTTGTTTTTGGTGAAACCATGCCCTTTCTGTTAGGATTTTCCTATTCAACACTCATGTGATTTATTGTTTCATGTGCTGAGGTGGAATATTTTTGGGCTGGTATGTAGAAGTTTCAGACTAGTTAACCTTGGCGGCACGTAAGTTGTTTCCAAAAAATATACAAGTTTGTGCTAGAGATACTATTGGAGAATCTTCTTTGGTCAACAAGGATGAGGATTCAACATTGTTATAGAAAAATCTGTCTTTCAAGGATCCAGCGTGTCTTTTATTAGGGAATATGGAATGTGGTCTTTTACTCTTCCATTTTATTCAAAAGATTGCATGTAACAAACTAAGAATATATCAAATTCTGGTGCAAATGAAATGAAATGTAAATGTAATTAAGCATGATGCTTGTTGCTCCCTTATTCTATAAAAAGGATTTCAGGGATTATTATAAAGGTTGGATTCTAAAGTCTTAATAGGGTTCTAGGTGAAAACCAAGTTCAAAAAAGGAACTTATAATAGAATACTAAAATAGGCTAGTAGTTTTTCTTGGATAAGAAGTCATGTATGTAATGATCTTAAATGAGTTTTATAGAAATTACTGATATCAAAAAAAATATTAGTCTAGAAGTCGATACTATCCTATGTATGTTCCTTATGAAGTTTTGAATGAGAAATACTAATGGTGTTATCATTTTTCTTCAAAAATTTCATTTGAATGTATTACTCTATTTTCATCTTTAATTCAAGGAATTAATTAAAATGCTTGAATAGGGTTATAAAATTTGTAAGCAATGGCTTAGGATTTCTAATAAGTAAATGTTTCTCACACAGTGAGTTTTCATAAACGCAAAGCAATACAAAGATAGTATGTTTCTTCCTTGAGTAATTTGTAAATTATTGATCCCCTTGTATACTTGACTTCGTTGCTCCAATTGATGAGACACTGGTCATTTTGTCAAAAAATCTTGCATAGGATGAAAAAATAGTGTTCCTGGCCCTAGACTTATGAGAAGACAATATTCAATTAAAAAAATATCTCCAAGGGTAGTAGAAATGGAATTATCCCTAATTCCTAGCAAATAGCTAATCATTCACTTGAAAATCGACCAAATATTTAGTGAAATTGATTTTATTTGCCATAAATAGGAATCAATATATGTATAAATGTGTTACTAATTGATTATATTGCATGAAAAACACAATTAGGATTACCCTCCTAGGTTTCACAGAGCTTGAAGTGAAGGAGTACGAACCTTAAAGTCCTATGCTCATTGTGTTGGCCACTAACCTAGCAGTTCTTCATCATAGGAGTTGGCTACTTCTTAGAGGATTGTTCGGTTCTCCTGGAAAAATCACCAACAGATCCATTATCAAGCAAGTTTTGTTATGCTAGGTGGCCATGTTAAAAATTCTCTAAACTCATAGACCATCAAACTTCATTATACTAGAACTATGCAAACCACACTTTAGGGGGTGCATAAAAATCACCTCAGGGGTGCACAAATTTTAATGTTACAGGCAACTAATAAATGCTTAATGTCATAGGGGATGAAATGATAACCATGCCTTAGGGAGTGGTCTAAATAACAACACAACTAAAGAGTTATGTCAATAATTTAAATCTCATAAGAAATATATGAAATGGATATGGGTAATTTTTCCCCCTTAAAATGTCAATATACTTGCTATGTTGGTATTTTAAGGAAGAAAAGGGGAAGAGGGGATCCTTGAAAAGAATGCACACCTCCCAAAGCTAGTTATCCTTTCTCCCCAAGTTTATAGACAATGAAAACAACACAATAGACTATCATTTCTCTTCCATGGGAAATATGGTTTTACTTTTATTGTACTAGCATGAATGAAAATGAGAAAACATGATGAAGATACAAGTGTCACATAGTGAGGAGAAACTTCATATAATAAAGATTATTATTGTTTACAGTTATTAGGTATATCAACACATGGAAGATCACCACAATCTTTAAATTGTTGTATTTTATTAATCAAGGCCTAAAATTCATTTGTAGAGTAACCATGCACTCAATGATATACATAAAATAAATTACTTCTATAAAATTTCTTTCATGTTTTTGAAGGAAAAGTAATCAAGTGGGCTTTGAGAAGACTTTAAAACATATGCTTGTGCTTAGTAGTAGAAGGAATTATTTTCTCTTGTGAATAAAAGCTTTCTTGCTTAGCACAAGATGTCCCGAATATAGTATCTAGATGATGGAACATTAGATGAAGATGGGGATGAAGGTTGGAAACCTAAACCCTATTTAGAAAAGTACCATATAGACTTCACTTGATCCTACTTGTTTTGATCCCTTTTTTCATATCCATTTTTAGAAATAATTTTGTATCCACACCCATAGCATCCTTCCAACTCAGATTAATAAATCTTATCTAAATGCTCATGAAAATAATTATTTATTGTAGTAGAGTGCAAAATATTTCTATGCTTTTTAAATTTAGGTATCTTCAACACATGGATGAAAGTTAAGGAGACCCCATCACCATCATCAAATGATGTCTTTGGATATGTTGATGTAGAACAGGGATTGGAAAAATGAAACAAATACCTCTTTAGGTTTTGACTATGAAATTTTGTACTCTCCCACAAAGGAAGGTGTAAAATCTAATGAACCCCCATCATCACCTAATATTTTTGTTACATATGGGATACAATCTCCAACATGTATAGGTTCTACCTTTGAAGTTGGAATTAAAGTATTAAGAGAGGTGAAAGTGTTATGTTTCATTTTGACTTATGAATTGTAACTTTTTTCATCCACTTTTACCATATATATCTTGTTATTATATTTATACTTCATCTCATGATAGAGAGTATATGGGACTCCCTTAATAACATGAATCCATGGTTTACCTAGGAAAAGATTGTATGAAAGAGGTTGCAACATGATATGGACATGGGTGAGAAAAACCATAGGTGCTACCTTAATGGGTAGTGTGATCATCCCTAATGGTCGCTTACTAAAATTATCAAATCCATGAATAAAATGATCATTAGGTTTTATAATATTCGTATTCACAAAAAAATTATCTAGAAGATCAATGCTAGAAAAATTAAGACACGATCCAATATCTATGAGAGCACAAATAACCCTAACTTTATTAATGACCACCATTATCATTAAAGCTTCATGTTTATTTTAGATCTCAAGTGAGGGAAATTCATGTTAAGGAAATGCAACATCAAACTTTGTTTCTTTCATACACTCAAAAAAGGATACTACATCATTCATTTTGAATAAATTTGAGACATTAATCTTCTAGAAATCCTCTTGGAGCATCACATGGTGTGTAGGTGATGTTTGAATCATGTCCTAATGAGAGATATTTGCTGGAGTACTATGAAGTTGCTCAACAAGATCATATTTTTTTACCACTATGCTGAGGAATATTAGGTGGCTTGGAAGGTATGGTTGAGGTAATGGGATGGATTTTGGTGTTTTTTTTATTGCTTATTATTTCTAGTGTTATATGTGTGACTAAGTGAGAACTTGGTTTTCGCAACATATCTTGTTGTGCATGATTAATAATGAGTTGTTTTGTAAAATTTAGGATATGTTTGTGAGGTTTAGGAGGTCCTATAGTAATAGGTGATTTAGGGGGTCCACTAATTACAAAAATTTTAAGAGTTACATTATTTAAGGGAGGTTCAATAATCAGTTGTGCATTCATAACCTCAACTGATTTAACTACTTGTTGACAATATTCTATCAATGGGGGATCTAATATCAATTTGGCATCTTCATTTATGTGATCCATCTTACTATCTTTGAAAAGAAATGTTTCAATGATTTCACCCTCTTATGCCCAAATATCTTCCCAAGTAGGAGAAGTTTTGGGAAAGAACCAAACAAGATTGTAATTACACTCAATGAATGGATCTTCTGTCACCAATATACCTTCTTCACAAGTAGGTGAGATACCAAGAGAAGAAAAAACATGATTCTCATGATTTTCAATGATTTAAATCTCTTGCACCAAGATACCCTCATAGTTAGGATGGATATTAGGAGACAAATCAATGAAAAATAACAAAAGAGGAGAGAGAAATTCATTTTCACATGATTGTGACCAAAAATATTTGATTTCCTTAACAAGATCTGATAATAGAACATGAATTATGACAACATAAGATTTTTACATTGAAAAAATTATGTTATTTCCTATGAATCAAGCTAGAAATGCTTGGGGATGTGGGCCTAGCTCGATTGACTTAAGCATCATGTTGCAGGAAAGAAGTCACGAGGTCTAGTCTCCCCACCATCCCCATGGTACTGGAGGGTGTGTTGCACCAACATCACCAGTCATAGAAATTTTTTTTACCAGGTGCACTAAAATTTATATGGGGATGGATACCCAACTAATTCTTGTTGTCTAAAAAAAATAGAATTATCTTGACAAGGCACTAGGAACACCAGACAATAGAGTTAATTTTAATAAATTCAAAATCTAGTGATCATCTATAGTGTTTGAGGGTCTTATGATTTTGAGGTTAAGGTCTACAAGTTAACAGATTTTTTGAAATGCACCAAAAACTAATTCTTCTATATGAAAAACATGTATGCATGCAAATTTGGATATTTTAAAGACAATTAAATAAGTTCAAATGATAATTGCCAGAAATTAAATACTATAATTGACTGATTTTTCCAAAAAATACAAAAAAAATGATTTTGGATATTTTGAAATGAAAATACTATGTAATTTTTTCACCTTTTTAATGTTTTTCACTAAAATATGCATGCATAAATGATAGGTGAAACATAGAAAAATAGGTTGGGGTTCAAAATAGACAGGGTTTTATACAAAATTTGGAATGTCTCACCAAACTTACCATAAATAGAAAGGGAAAATGGGGTGAATGAGCTTGCCTATTCTTCTATTTCATTCAGGAAATGAGATCCCTCAAGTTAAAATCCACATTCAACCCTTAGGTGAGTGGATTCTTTGAGGAATCATGCAATTTCCTTTATGTGTGTGTGGACTAAACAACACTTTTGGGAGATGAAAATAAAATTGAAAATTAACTCAAAATTGAAATGTAAGACTAGATCTAAGTAGATGAAACATGGAGCTAATAGACAATTTATTTCATGCAAATTAGATGAGTGGGGGACACTTAAAACTTACCTCAAAATTAGTTACAAATTGTCCTGAGACAACATTTTGATAGAAATTATTGTTCACAAGGGTTTTGGGAGAAAGATTAAAAATACAAAATGCACTCATTCATGACATGTAAAGAGTGGTTTTTGCAGCTGAAACATAATACTAACATAAATAGTGAATATTCTAGCAAATTTGATAAAGGAAAATCTTGTGCACCTATTACAAAATGGTGTTTCTGGAAGTTGTCTAAGGACTCATTTGCCTATAGGTGAATGGGTCTCTATTCACCTTTCCAAAATTAGTTTTTGGGTCCTTTTCTCCTATGTCTACACTTCTAAATTCTTTAGGTTTCATAGTCAGATAGTCAAAAATTAATTCAAGATCTAAGTTTCCATGAGATGACAAAAATTTTGAAAACTTTTACAACTTTAACAACTTCAAATTTTCTCTTCAAGAGGTCTTCAAGATTTCTTCCACCTAAATCTACAAACATAATATAAGAGGGATTTTTAATGTTTTTCACTAAAATATGCATGCATAAATGATAAGTCAAACATAGAAAATTAGGTTGGGGTTCAAAACAAATAGGGTTTTATACTAAATTTGGAATGTCTCACCAAACTTACTATAAATAGAAAGGGAAAATGGGGTGAATGAGCCTGCCTATTCTTCTATTTCATTCAAGAAATGAGATCCCTCAAGTTAAAATCCACATTCAACCCTTAGGTAAGTGAATTCTTTGAGGAATCTTGCAATTTCCTTTATGTGTGTGTGTGCAATAAACAACACTTCTAGGAGATGAAAATAAAATAGAAAATCAACTTAAAATTGAAATGTAAGACTAGATCTAAGTAGATGAATTGTGGAGCTAACAGACAATTTATTTCATGCAAATTAGATGAGTGAAGAACACTTAAAACTTACCTCAAAATCAGTTACAAAGTGTCCTAAGACAACTTTTTGATAGAAATGACTAAATAGGGGTTTTGGGGGAAAGATTAAAAATACAAAATGCACTTGTTCAAGACATGTAAAGAGTGGTTTTTGTAGCTAAAACATACTACTAACAAAAATAGTGAATATTCTAGCATATCTAATAAAGAAAAATCTTGTGCACCTGTTACAAAATGATTTTTCTAGAAGTTTTCTAAGGACTCATTTGCCTATAGGTGACTGGGTATTTTTTCACCTTTCAAAAATTGGTTTTTGGGTCCTCTACTCCTATGTATGCACTTCCAAATTCTCTAGGTTTCATAGTCGAATAGTTGAAAATTAATATGAGATATAAGTTTCCATGAGATGAAAACAATTTTAACAACTTTTACAACTTTAACAACTTCTTCAAATATTCTCTTCAAGAGGTCTTCAAGGTTTCTTCCACCTAAATCTGCAAACATAATATAAGAGGGAAAATTCTTTGTTTTTGGTGAATGGTGATTTTCCTTGTTCAACCCTCATTTTGGTAATCAAACCTTGAAATGAATAAATTCATGAAACAGGGAATGAAGAATGAACAAATATATGTTTCAATTCAACAAACCCTTGGATAAGTCCTTGAATGAAGGTCTACAAGTTGCATGAAATGGATTCAATGGATGTGGATCTTGAGCTTTGAATCTTGCTTGAAGTAGTGCTTTGAATGCTTGACTTGATCATGAAATCTACATCACAATGTTCGCTCCAAAAACATGCATGATTCAAGAATTTTAGGGAGGACCCATTCGCCCATGGGTGAATGGGTCCCAAGTCCATAAACCTAGGACACACATTACTCAATGTTAAGTATTATGTTTAGGCATTAATTAATGTTGTGATTTCAAAAAATGTAATTAAATTATCTTGGAAATGAATTATAGGGCCAATTAAGGCATAATTAAGATTAATTAATTAAGGGAGCCCTAAATAGGTGTCCAAGTCTAAATTGATACACTTTACAACATTAAATTAAGGAACAATTAGGTTCGTTTTAATCTATTAGGGCCCAAACAAGTGAGAAAATGTAAAGGGATACATTTTTCTACACTACATTTAGCCCCCACTATAGTAAAAGGATGACCCTATGTCAAACTCACACTAAAGTAGATAATCAAAAAATATGTACGTAGCAATGACAAGATACTCAATCACACAATGCCAAAGACTAAAAGAAAGGTAAAAAATAAAAATATTTGATCAATCCTCAACTATCCAACATGATCTGGAACATGCCTCAGTTGTTTGTCCAAATTTTTTTACAAGTAGAACTCATTGTCCACTATGAAAACAACACACATGCTCGCATAGGCTAGTAGAGCTCAAGTTGTCCACTAGGTTAGCCCCCAAGGGTGGTAAATGAGATAATCTTATTAGGCTTCCATACTATACCAAATCTATACCTCTGATAACTTTAATAAGGCACCACAAAAACATGAACTTTGAGCTTCGTAAGGTTACAAAGTTGTATTATGCCAAGCACTCATGAACAAACAAAAAGGATCCACTGAAAATCAAGGTGTGTTATGGTTGGTGGCCATGAAAAATGGTTATAACTTTGAGCTTCACAAGGTTAGAAATTTTTGTTATGCTAAACACTTATGAACAAAAATAAAAATAGACAAGACATGTTCAAAGGGATTTTTCTTAGTTCATGAAAGGTCTCAACTTGGGGAACATTCTCCCTAATATCTTCGAGAGAGTGAAAGTCTAGGATAAAATATTCAAAACTTAGGGAATGCAATGCATAGCATCACTGCTAAGAGGAAAGTCATATTTCAAGAAAGGTAACACTCTTGGAGGACATCCAACCCAATGACACCACCAAGAAGAAGACACATCACAAGAAGTAAGAAGATCGCTCAATGAAATATAAGGAATATTAAAAAAATCAAAATAATAATTCCAATGTACACCCCCACTTTAAATAAATTGCTAAACACCATTCTTTGAGAAATTACATTAAAGCACCTAATAAAAGAAAAAGTACTCCCTAACATGGCCTTGATTTAGTGTTGTAATATGTCTAACATGTTCACATTAGGTAATGGGCCCTTGTGAACTAAATGAGCTTAATTGGTACCTTATTTAGAGTGTTGTAAAGTGTTGTAACACATTTTCACACTTTTCTAGGGTTTTATTAAATAATTGGGCTTCTTTATGCTCTAATTGGCCTTATTTTGCATCCACAGGCCCCGTTTAATGCATCATTTCAAGGATAACCTAACATAAATCAACATCCAATCATAATTTAGGTGTTTTTACATTGTGTGGCTCAAATTTAGTGATCTAGAACTCATAATCCACCTTGGACATATGAGTCCTACCTAGGGTTTTGGGTCCTAATCTAAATTTTACACCTTTCTAAGCATTTTTGAAGTTGGTCCCATAATTTATGCCTAATGGGACTCATACACCACTTTGGGTGTATGAGTCCTATGTGGCCCAAAATTAAAATTAATTCAAATTATTGGTGGGATTTTATCCTTCTAGATCTAATTATAGCTTGTAGTGTTGTAATTTCAGGAAGTTTAGCATAATTAAGTATAAATACAAGTTTCTTTTAGTCATTTTTCACCTAGCAAGTTGAATGAGAATTCATATAGCAAGTTTGAGTTCACAAGAGAATTCAAGTTTTTACAAGAGCATTCAAGATTTTCTTATCAAGTGTTTTAGAGCATTATTCAAGTATCAAGCATTCTGTCAAAGTCATCATGCAACATGTTTGTTTTCGAGTTAACAATTATGATTTAGGGTTTCACAATTCAAGGTAGCATTACATTCAAGATATATCACATTCAAGAAAGAGTCAAGATCTACATGCATTGGAGCCATCTCATACATGTTTTCAGCCTCTTATTGGTAGGGTTTGGTGAGTTCCAACATCATATTTTTTTTATTCGTCATTCTCCATTCCTATTACATTTCATTTCAAGGTTTGATTATGAAAATGAGGTTTGACCAAGGAAAACCCCTTTTTATTAACAAAACAACATTTTTCCCTCACTTTAGTGTGTGATTTGTAGGACTAGGTTGAATACATATGAAGAGAAATATTGGAGAAAGTTCTCAAAGTGTTCAAAGCTATCAAAATTGTCACCTTGCATTGAAGGTCATTGGAAGACATCTACAAGTTGCAAATCAATGTTTTGAATCTAGAAATCAATTGGAAAGGATAGAGAAGACATTGAAGACCAAATTAAAACCTTGAAGTTATAGAAAAACCTAACTGGATTGATACACTAGTTATGGCATATGAGCCCTAGTATAGGTCATTATCCACTTTTTTGTAGTTCCAAACACCCTTTTGCTAGATTTTAGTTTCTACCTAGAAACCCTAATCTAGGACTAAATCACCTAGACTAGTGTATGAGTCTCGATAGGCTTTAAACTTAGTTTTTTCAACATTGCATGCCTTCATCCATTCATCTCCAAATTTCCAGGTGTAGGCCTTTCATCTCTTAGCTTTTCAATCTATTTTACATGCTTTTCTAGGTCATTTAGTAAAAGATTACATTGCCTTAGGTTTAAATAGTACATCTTATATTTATTTTTTATTTCCAAGCCCTAGCTTGGTGGTGAACCCCTCACTAGTTTATAATTAGACCCTAGGACAACCTTATTACAGGATCTCTATCTCCTTTGCATACTCGAGATTGAGATCTTTAGGGTTTCCCTTCAATGAAATGATTAGGAAGTGTGTTTGCTCTACATTCTAAACCATACAAAAGAAAATATATTTGTAGTTATTTCATTTTGGTTAGCCTACATTTAGAGCATCATAATTTTGATTTGGATTTCATTATCATCCTAGATCTTTCTTGCATTAATATTGCATTAGAGTTTGCATTAGTTAATTAGTATTCTAGGGTTTCTAGTTTTGCATTAGTGAAAGTACATATAGGTTTCCTTTTTTTCATCTCAAATCATTGAAAACAATATAAAATATTCATTTTCACTTAGGTTATAGATAATACAACATAAAAATCACAAAAACCACTTAATTTTTTTTGAAAATTTTGAAAAAAACCCTCACTAGGACTCATACACCCCCTGGGCGATTTAGTACCAGTGCAGATTTTGAACTACATTTTCTAGAATTTAGAACATTATTTCTAAGCTTTTGTTTGCTATTGATAACTTTATGTTTCAGTTTATAGATTTTTTGTTATATTCATTTCATTGTATTTAGCTTAAATTGCATTTTTGTTCATCTTGCGTTTAGTATCCCTTGCATGAGTATTTGGTGTCCTATTGCTAATACTATAGTGAGATGAATTTTGAGACTCATGTCATCCTATGATAGCACAGTCGTTATGGATCTTGGGTTGTCTAGATCTTTCACTTCTAGTATTGACACTAGTATACTAGGTATGGACCATACCCCTAACAATTCCTTGCATTCAAGTAGAGTAATGCATGTTGAAACAATGGTTGCTAGTATTCCACAAGAAAACATAATCCAAATTCATGAATACTTAGCAAACTTAAAAAATCAAGTAAGTACAAATAACATTTCAACTACCACCATCCCTACCATAGATAACATTCATCACATGCTTGAAAGTGAAGATGGACTTGACCTTGTAGATAACATAGTTCAAATCTTTGGAAAACACCGTACCTCAACCACTAGTAGTCATTTACCTATGAAAAATGTCACAAGCCAAGGAGGGATTCAAACTCCTCCCACAACAATTTCCTCTATTCTTACCTATACCAACCCTCAAGTCACAAATACAATGCAATTAACTAGTAATGTGATTCCCCTCCTTCATGCACTTATGTATTGCTCTCCATGACTATCAAAAATTGGTTAGTAGTCGGGATGCAAAATCCACCTCTAGCCAAACTGAGAAGTCTGAGTCTACAAACCAAAAAAAAAAAAAAAGGCTTCCTTCAATTCAATCCCCCTCAACAAAAAAATCAAAATTCTAATAAACAAGTAGCTATTGTTAAAGTTGTGATACCCTTTAGCTATGGCGACCCAAAAAGGAAATTCACTCCCTTACCCGATACCCTTCACATCACAATGAATCAACTCTTGGAACATAAGATGATCACCTAGCCTCCTATTAAAACTCCCAATCCTAACAATCCATTATCCTCAAACTATAGACCAAATTGTTATTTTCATTATCACCAACAAAATGGAAATGATACAGAACATTGAAAGCATCTTAAACATCTTGTGCAAGACCTTATTGATTTTTGTCATCTTTCCATTGGAGGTGTTAGTGATCAAGGAAATAATTATATTGCCACTCCTAACCAAAACTTGCAAATTTTTACCAACCCTATGCTTAATCATAACATTTCATTTGTCAAAGCTAGTGAAACTACAAAGAATGATGTGATGAATGTTGATATGGATGATGATAACAATGATATTGTTCAACATGATCCTATAGATAATGATCCTATGGATGATATGGTAGGAGTGATAGAAATTATTCCTCATAAGGGAAAAAATAAAAATCCTCTTTAGATTTCTTTCTCCTCACAAGATATACTTAAACATGCACTCGATGGTCTTGTTTACATAGCTGACCGAATCTATGACAAGTCCACTAATGGGATATTAATAGATCTCATTTGTGGAGAGAATGTGATCACTAAAAGAATTCTTACTTTTGCATGAACTCTATCAAGATATATATGATAAACCAAAAGCATGGATCAAGATGCATAATGGTTTCTCTTTCCCTACGATGGGATCAATCACTCTTCCTTTACAATTGGGACCAAAAATATTAGATATCTCATTCTCCACCATCGTGAAGTCAGACCAATTTCGTGTGAAGCTAGGTTATCCATTGCTTCTCTCCATGAATGCAGTCCCTTCAGTTGTAGATAAATTCTTAAGGTTTCACTTTGACAATGAAATTTTCACCGTCCATCATAGTGGATTTTACCCTTTGTCTTCCCATGGAAACTTTTCCTTAGATTTCTTTTGGCTCGAGCCTATAGAACCTATCAAACCATGAGAAGATTTTTTTTTAAAATCCTACCAAAAGTTTAAGGAAAAGAAAATAGTAGAATTATCCCTCTGAAACATGCCTCAACCTACAACTAAGCCTATAATAACTGTTGAAACAATGATTGAACCTAAAGAAATTCCAAAAATCTAAGACCCACCTAAGATAGAACCTTCACCTACTTCCTACAAAAGACTAAGAGACAACAAAAACAATCATATCACACCACCTAGAATAAAAAAAGTTTAAAAAGTTAAAGAGAAAGTGGTTGAACAACCTTCCATGGTTCCTTCCATTCCTCCCCTTAGGGAAGAAAAGAAACCTATGGTTGATCATCCTACTCCTACATAAATGCAACTTGAAAACTGAACTAAAAGAAATAGAGGTTCTAGAGACCATATGAATAGATGTCATTCCCTTGCTTGTGGGTTAAATGAAGAAATAAACAAAGAAAATCAAGACCTAAGCTTGATTGAAGCAATGCATGATGATTCTACCCCTTCATGACAACAAAAGGATGTTATAGCACAATCACAAGAAGAGCTAAGACCTTCTTTAGACATTATCATTAGACCTATTGTGATTAATTTAGAAGATGATGAGGAGATTACTAAAATTTATGAGGAGGTTCATAATGAATTAAATACATTATTTTCCTCTTCCATGAGCTTAAATGACAATTCTCCTACGAAGAGTGTTGAACTTGACAACAACCCTAGTTCAACACTTGATATTATAACTTTGGCTAGTTGCCCACCTTTGACATACAATGAACACAATTGGGATGTGGAAGACCTAATTTAGGTTGACTCACATGTGCCTTACTAGTTTTTTGCATTATTTCTTTTTTAATTTTATTTTGTGTGATTGTAAGTGCGTAATTTGATCCCTCGTACTGTTATGTTTGATGTATCTCTCTCTTTGTGACATTCCCCTATTTGTACCTTCATTCCTCTCTATATCATAAATCTTTTATTTTTTCATTTCTTTTTCCTTTAACCTTTTCATTTGTCTTTTTTTTTTGGGGGCTTCCCCATCCCACTTTTTTTTATTTTTTTTTCTTTTTTTGTTTTTGGGGATGTCACAAGGCGTCGAAACATTCATGTTTCTTCCATGTTGACCCAAAAGGTTTTTCTTTTTTTTCACTCTCTTTGTGTCACTCTTTCAATTCTATGTGTATTTCGGAAATGATGACAGTTTTGATCTCTCTCTAAAAACATTGTAGGAAGAACATACTGACCCCAAATTCATATATCCCTTATATGTGTTTAGAGTTTCATTTTTGGGGCAATCCCTTGTTCTTTTCATGATCTAGCTTTATTTGGAAACATATGTGTTGGAATAGGGATTTCTAAATTAGCTCTCATTTCTTTTGTGTTAGCATTTATCACTTGCTACTTCAAAGTAATTTATCATAGCATGGTGTTAAGCAATTTCTTTAAAGTGGGGGCATACATTGACATTATTCTTTTGTATTTTTCTTTTTCATGTTTCATGGTGTAGTCTTCTTATTTCATACGATGAATCTTTTACTTTGTGGATGAAATTGGGTGTGATTTCCTTCAAGAGTGTGATATCTCTAAGAATATTATATTCCTTTTAGTGGCTTGATGTGACACACTACATCCCCTAACTTTTGAATCTTCTATCCTTTGATTGGTCCTCTCTTGGAGACATTAGGCACAATGTTCCCTAAGTTATGACCTTGTATGGATTAAGCAAGACTCTTTTGAACTTTCCCTACTATTGTATTTTCATTTTTAGTTATATGGGCACCTTGCATAACAAAATTTGCATGCTTGTGGAGCCATCTTTTTTGTTCATGAGTTCCAAGCATACGAAGCTTTGCTTGCCTCATGAAGCTCGAAGTTCATTTTTTTTGTGTGGCACCTTATCAAAGTTGTTAGGAGGTATAACTTTGCTATGGTTTGATTGGAATCCCAATCAAGGAACGAATTTCCCATAGCCACTCACATGTGTGTTTGATCGCATACTGGCCATGTGTGTATGTGTCTCACCTTCTTGGATTACTCACCCAACAAACATCCTAAAGTTTTTTTGCCTCAGAGTGAGCATGCATTTTTTTGGACAATCAACCTAAATATGATCCACATCGTGATGGAAAAATATTCAAAGCTTGATCCACCCCTTATTTTACTTTTTCTTCTATCCTTGTCTTTGGCAGTTTATGCTTGTTCCTTGTTATTTCTCTTTATATCATTTTCATGTGTGTTCTTTTGTGCCCATGATAGTTTTCCATAGGACCTTGGTCCTGGGGGCTTGTGCAACCCTTGTGATCACATCCATTCTACCTTACTAGCATTAATATATTTGGACCCCTCTTGATGTGTGTTGGTCTACTTTAGTGTGATTTTGAAGAAAGTTCCTCCTCTCACTAAAGTGAGGGCTAGATGTAATGACAGCAAAAGTACTCCCTAACATGGCCTTGATTTAGTGTTGTAATATGTCTAACATATTCACATTAGGTCTTGTGTCATTGTGAACTAAATGAACTTAATTGGTACCTTATTTTGAGTGTTGTAAAATGTTGTAACACACTTTCACACTTTTCTAGGGCTTTATTAAATAATTGGGTTTCTTTATGCTCTAATTGGCCTTATTTGCATCCACAAGCCTAGTTTAATGCATCCTTTCAAGGATAATCCCAACATAAATCATCATAAAATCATAATTCAGGTGATTTTAGGTTGTGTGGCCCAAATTTAGTGATCTAGGACTCACACACCACCTTGGGCATATAAGTCCCACCTAGAGTTTTGGGTGTCGATTTGGATTTTACACCTTTCTAAGAATTTTTGAAGTTGGTCCCATAATTTATGCCTTATGGGACTCATACACCACCTTGGACGTATGAGTCTTGTGTGGCCCAAAATTGAAATTAATTCAAATTTTTGGTAGGATTTTATCCTCCTAGATCTGATGTTGACTTGTAGTGTTGCAATTTTGGGAAATTTAGCATAATTAAGTATAAATACAATGTTTTTTCACTAATTTTACACCTAGCAAGTTGAATCAACATTCATATAGCAAGTTTGAGTTCACAAGATCATTCAAATGTTTACAAGAGAATTCAAGAGTTTTTTATCAAGTGTTTTGGAGCATTATTCAAGTATCAAGTATCATGTCAAAGTCATCATGTCGTGTGTTTGTTTTTGAACTAAAAATTATGATGTAGGGTTTCATGATTCAAGCTAGCATTCCAATCAAGATCTATCACCTTCAAGAAATAGTAAAGATACACATCCATTGGAGAAATCTCATACATGTTTACAACCTCTTATTGATATGGTTTTGTGAGTTGCAACATCATATTTTGTTCATTCATCATTTTCCATTCCTATTTCATTTCATTTCAAGGTTTGATTACCAAAATGGGGTTTGACCAAGGAAAATGCCTTTCTACTAACAAAACAATATTTTTCCCTCTCTTTAGTGTGTGATTTGTAGGACTAGGTTGAAGAAATATTGAAGAGAAAGCTTGGAGAAAGTTTTCAAAGTGTTCAAAGTTGTCAAATTTGTTACCTTGCATTAAAGATCATTCGAAGACTTCTACAAGTTGCAAATAAGGGTTTCAAATCCAGAAATTAATTAGAAAGGACATAATAGAAATTAAAGACCAAATTCAAACCTTCAAGTTGTAGAAAACCCTAACTGGACTAATACACCAATTTTGGCATATGAGTCCTAGTATATGTCATTTTCTACATTTTTGCAATTCTAGACACACTTTTTCCAGATTTTAGTTTTTACCCAGAAACCCTAATCAGAGCCTAAATTGCCCAGACTAGCATATGAGTCTAAGTGGGCTTAAAAATAAATGTTTTCATCATTTTAGGCCTTCATCTAGTCATCTCCAAATTTCTAGGCACACACCTTGCATCTCTTAGGTTTTCATTTTATTTTACATGCTTTTATAGGTCATTTAGTGAAAGATTGCATTGCCTTAGGTTTAAACATTACATTTTTCATTTCTTTTGTATTTACAAGACCTAGATTGGTGGTGAACCCCTCATTATTTTATAATTAAACCCTATTAGAACCCTATTACAAGATATCTTTCTCCTTTGCATACTCTAGATTGAGATCTTTAGGGTTTCCCTTCAATGAAATGATTAGGAAGTGTGATTGCTCTATGTTCTAAACCATACAAAAGAAAATCTATTTTTAGTTATTTCATTTTTTAAAACCTGACATGAAACATAATATAGACTTGATTTTCTTAGGGGGGGTTTGCCTCAGTCAAACCCCTAGAACATAGAAGAAAAGATTGAGCAAATCCATTTTCTATTATTTTATGTTCTGTTATTTCATTTTAGTGTTTATATTCATATTTCATTGTTTCTATCCAAGTTTAACTACCAAGCTAGGGGTATTAATAAGGTGAACCCCCCATAAGAAAATAAAGTCTATATTCTATCTTGCAAGTCATTTTGGGGTTTTTTGCAACTAACCATCAAACCAAACCTAATGACTTGTTTCCTAAGTGATTCCTTCCTCCATTATCACTCTACATTCAACCTAAGGAAGGTACAAGCATCATTAGGGATCATTTGGGTGATTAGAGATATCTCAAAGTGAGTTATTCATGTTCAAGTTTTATTCATTCATCTCATTCTAGCACATTAGACTAGGGTAACACTCCATTTCATTTTGTATTTCATTTTGTGTTTTCTCAGTCTTTTTGCCTAATTTTTTGTTTGCTCAATATTTTCATCTATGTTCTAGGGGTTTGATCAAGGAAAAATCCCCATAATAAAATCAATTCTATATTATGTTTCACATTAGGTTCACCAAAATGAAATAACAAAAAATGGATTTTCTTTCATATGGTTTAGAACATAGATCAAACACATCTCCCAATCATTTCATCAAAGGGAAACCCTAAAGATCTCATTCATATTTCATTGTTTCTATCAAGGTTTAACTACCAAACTAGGGGTTTGACCGAGGAAAACCCCCCATAAACAAATCAAGTCTATATTCTATTTTGCAAGTCCTTTCATCTAATCATAACAGAAAATGAAACTACCAAACTAGGGGTTTAACAGAGGAAAACCCCCCATAAGAAGAATAAGTCTATATTATGTTTCACATCGGGTTCACAAAAATGAAATAATAGGAGATTGATTTTCTTTCATATGGTTTAGAAAATAGAGGAAACACATCTCCTAATCATTTCATTGAAGGGAAACCCTAAAGATATCAATCTCGAGTATGCAAAGGAGAAAGAGACCTTGTAATAGGGCTGTCCTCGGGTCTAGTTATAAACTAATGAGGGGTTTACCACCATGCTAGGGATTGGAAAGAAAAAATAAATGTAAGATGTAATGCTTAACCATAATATGATGCAATCTTTAACTGAATAACCTAAAAATGCATGTAAACTAGAACAAAGAGGCGAGATCTCAGAAGTATGCACTTGGAAACTTGAATAAGGATGGAATGAGCTCTAAAACACTGATAAAACTAAAATTTTGGCACATTGGGACTCATACACCAATCTGGGCATATCAGTCCCAAATCAGGTTTTTTGGGTAGGAACTGGTTTCTAGAAAAAGGGTATTTGTAATTACAAAAATCAAGAAAAATGCTTGTAGTGGGACTCATACGCCACTTTTGGCATATCAGTCTCATTCCACATTTTTGGGAATTCAAAGTTCAGATCTATGCTCCAATCTTTTCTCTTCCCTTCAAAATAAATTTCCAAATCTGGGTATGTGTAGGATCCAATGGGAAAAAAAGTGGCGATATGATGGGTATGTGTAGGGTATGTGGCTAACAACTTTATTTTTACCCAAAATTGATGAAATGAAAAGGGTTTTTAAAGGATATTCTCA
The DNA here is from genome assembly GCA_007258455.2 of Sequoia sempervirens. Lineage (NCBI taxonomy): Eukaryota > Viridiplantae > Streptophyta > Pinopsida > Cupressales > Cupressaceae > Sequoia > Sequoia sempervirens. The sequence goes on along the minus strand of VDFB02000363.1, from coordinate 5,099,461 downwards.
ACTGTCCACCAATATAAATTATGTTTTACTTTGAATTTAATAAATAATTATTATTCATTTTCTATTTGAATTATGACTAAAGTCCTAATTGATAGCCTAATTGAAAAACATCTATAGCTTTCAAACAATATCACATTTTTGAATCTAAAACATCGTCACATTCTATGCTTCACATAATATAGGATTTAAAAATGAGTTTCATGAAGTTTTGACCAAGTTAATGTGGTCAGACATACCATTTTTATATTTTTTAAAAGTTGTAATAAAAAATCATAATTAATTATTTACTTTGAAAAAATTACAAAAAATAGGCATCACATTGGAACATGAATCCTCTACTTATATCTAAAATATTATAAAAAAATAATATCATTTATTATGGTTAGGGTGGTCGATAGATACCTACTTATTTTTTCCCTAAAATTTAAGTGCTACTGCATTGAAATTTTAAATTTTCACCAAATATTTTTTAAATAAACCTAGTAGTTTAGAAACTACATTCAATTTGATATAGATTCTATTCTTACATATTTTGAAATAATAGAGATAACTTATTCAAATTTTTACATCAAGTTTCCTAACTCTAAATTTTCTGAATTTTTTGCCATTAAGGGCCTATTTTTTCCATGATGATCTTGCACATACCCATCTGAATCTACAAAAATACCTACAAAATATAACATAGACTTGATTTTATTATTGGGGGTTTTCCTTAGTCAAACCCCTAGTTTGGTAGTTAAACCTTGATAGAAACAATGAAATAGGAATGTAAACCCTACATTAAGTGTTTAAGATTAAGAAATCTGAAATGCAATGCAACCCTATTCTAATGTGATAGAATGAGATGCATGAATGAAACACAAAGATGAATAACTCACTTTGAGAGATCTATAATCACCCAAATGAGCCCTAATAATGCTTGTACCTTCCTTTGGTTGAATGCAGAGTGATAATTTTGGATGGAATCACTTAGGAAATAAGTCATTAGGCTTGGCTTGATGACTATTTGCATCTCCCCAACCTAGAATCCATCATGATTCACCATAGACAACCATGATCAACCCTTGAAAATTGTAGATCTTGGATGAAAGTGAGCTTGAAGACCTACAAAACACTTTGATGTTGCTCCAAGACTTCAACTTTGCTTGCTTTTTAAACTTGAATTCTCTTGTGAAAGAATTCTTGAAGACTCTTGAATGCTTGGATCTTGAAATTGCTCTAAAAATGCTTTCTTAGATGAAATAATGACTTAGAAGATTGCTTATATAGGAATTGACACCTAATTTACCATTATTTAGATCTCAAAAGCTGACATCAACCAAAAATTTGAATTAAAAAGTTGAGTTTCCTACTAAAACCCTAAAAAATCCCCAAATGGGACTCATATGCCACCTCTAGCATATGGATCCCACCTAGGGGGACTCATATGCCCAAGGCAGAATATGAGTCTCACCCTTGATTTTCAAGGTGGGTTGCTAGAATTTTATTTTTTTTGATGATTTTGTTAGGTTTCTAGCTAAAATAAGCCTCAAGATCCAAAATAAAGGGTCTTAGGAGCCTATTAATGATGATTTAAAGGGTAATTAATGCAAGGGTACTAATATAGGTCCAGATTAAATGAGAAATTGCACTATCTCCAAGAAGGGAGTATAATTTATGTCATTACATCTAGCCCCCACTTTATCACCCATATGAATCTATGTGCATATGTAAGCTAAAGGAATCCAAACAATGAACTTCATTTCATGAAAGGATACTCATAATTCAAGAGGATGAAGCCCCCACTATAGCTATCTATGAAACCACAATGTTAGGAACCACATATTTCAACATGAATTCATTAGTCATCCAACAATCCTCTTATCTAACTTATTCTAGAGATTGAATTTAAGGGTAGATGTATGTCCCCCTTGATTCTGCTTGCTTTGCAGAGGTGGAATCAAGGTAGCAGCCTAACTGCGTCAAATAAGGTAAGTCCTATCATAGGTTATTTCCAAGTACTATACCACATAATGATAGACATTTTATGAGAATGGGAGTGAAATCATGATTCCAACACAACAAAAAAATCAAAAACAAAGTTTGATAGACCCCATTATGCTAGTTTGAATGAAAATGATTATTTAACCCTAATATAGTAAAAACCTTGATTTTAGCATATAGAAGAGTTAAAAGTAAAATAATTTCTAATAATTTTTTCTTTTACCTTCTTATAGTTTGACTTTGGCGGAGAGTTACTGAAGATGTCGAGTCGACAAGAGTACAAGCCATTGAGACTAGATGTCCTGTGAGAGGAGGTAGCCTGTAGCATGCTACAGTATGAGGTGAGTTGATTTTTCGGCCCTAGCTTTGAATACATGCATTTATTTTATGTTTTTATATATTTCTAGATAGATTTAGGAGCCTAGAAGAAAAGTTTGCAAAACATCCCTTTTTTTCGCTAAGTGTCCCCTTTTTCCACAGTGTCCCCTTTTTTCACAAAGTGTCCCTTTTTGTCGCAGTGTCCCTTTTTGTCACAAAGTGTCCCTTTTCTTTGTGAAGTGTCCCAAGAGGAAACTAAAGTGTCTAGGAACCCTAGAATAGTAAATTAGAAGAACTTTAGTATACCTTTTTTTTATTGTTGATGTATAGATCTAAGATTGTAGAATGCTTATAAGACATATTTTTTCTTTTTTGTTAGATTCCACCCTAGTTGTGGAGCGTCTTAGCAATAGATAGTTCTATCATCTCCAAGACTTAGCCTTGAGAATTTTAGAGGACGATACAAAGTTACTACCGACCACTCAATTGTATTGGGTGTACCTCATGCCCACCATGAGGTACCATGATGCTATGTTGATGGTACTGATAGAGAGGTAGGATGCAAATACATGCACGTTTCATCTCCCAACAGGCAAGATGACAATCACCTTAGAGGACATCCATTGCATCTTTTGAGTTCTGATTCGAGGTGAGAGGGTCCATTTTTTATGGGATTGATCATTTCACAAGATGAAATATGACATACAGTTCTACCTTGGAGGTCTGATTTTGGATAACATTGTGGGGCCGTAGATCAAGCTATCATGGCTACTTTATTCATGAGAATGACTTGTGGTACAAATTATGATGTTCACCATGGCACTAGTACTCATCCCCGATGGCCAAGGAGAAAATATAGATGGAGGACTAGTTCACATGATTCAATAGATGGAAAGATAGAGGATCGTATATGCCTCAGGGTACAGTATCCTTGCACACTTGTATTATGATCTAGGGTGATTTTCATTCCACAAGGATGACAATATGGTGCAATGCACGCTACTATAGGTGTGATACCTAGAGCATATCACATGCACTAGGTCGATAAGGTTTCCATTTGCATCAACCCTAGGGTACCCTCGTGCATTCAATTACCCTCTAAGGTGATTATAGCAATATGGAGATTTGCATTTTTGGAGGGTCAAGTTTGACTGACTAGATGAGGAAGAGATCTTATGGAGACCATACCATCTTATACCATAGTGGCCGGATGAGAACCATCAATTGAGGAGACTATAGATGGATAGATTTTTGATAGGAAGTCATGAGTATGTTATATGACCCTTCTACTACGATCATGTCATCTGAAAGTTTGGATAGGTATAGGTACCATTCATTGCATGAACCTTCTTTAAGTAATCAATATAGAGTACTTACTCAGAGGCCTAGTGACACTACATGATTCACCGTTGATGATTTCATCTATAGTGAATCCAATTATGAGGATCATGATATGCCCCTAGTCTCCAATGCTAATGAAGTTGGTACCGTAAATTCATACAAGGAGTGGTGGGAAGCAGCATGATAAGCTATTGTATTCCCGATGGATGGGACGACATATGAAGACTATGACAAGATGAGGAGATAGAGATAAGGATACAAGGGGTTAGAGCTACAAACTTATTTGCAGATTTGATAGATGAAGACTATGACAAGGTTGTAGATCCTGATTATGATGGAAAAGAGGAGGATGAGGAGGAGGAGGAGGAGGAGGAGGAGGAGTTGATTTGTGAGGGAGATGATACAACAGATGAGGATCCAGTGGGTCATGAGTGGAGAGAACCAACTCCCACTTATGTGACTAGATCACATTCAATATTTGCAACATGCACTAGCACTTGCAATCATGGAGATGCTAGCACATTATGGATTCCTCGTATTGAACCATCAATTTTTGGGTTGGCTATGAACTTCTCTTGCACTCTTAGGGTTTTTCACCTAAAAGGAGAGAGATAGACCCAAAAAATGTGGTGGTTCACTCAAACTAATGTATGCAATATGGAATTAAGCCTAAATGCAATGATCTAGATGCAACAAAATAATAAAATTGATCGATTATGTATGCAAAATTAATGAAATATGAAGTGTTTGAAAACATAATGTTGTTTGCAAAAGACTTAAAAATATGAACAAAAAAGAAAATAGAACCAAATAGAAAGCTATAACTTAGAATGTGTGCACCTATAACCCTAATGAAGACTAGAAAATACTCTAAAAATTAGGAAATGTTAACTTTTTGGTTTGTCTGGGATTCATTCACCACCCTGGGCGAATTAGTCCCAGGTCAGGGTTTCACCCCAGAAACTAATTTCTGCCAAATGGGTACTATAATTTGCATTCAACCCTAATAGTCATGTCTAGTAGTACTCATTCACCATCCATGGTGAATCAATCCTTTTTTAGTTTTCTGCAAGCTCAAGTTTTAGACCTGTACGTTGACAACTACACAACACTCCTTGATGGAAACCTGGATCTGAATCTTGGAAAATTCCTGCAAAATAGCTTAAAATTTGTTGTCTAATGGGGGGTTTTCCTTGTTCAAACCCATAATTAGGTAATTGAACCTTAAATGGACAAAAATCTGCATAAAACCCTAGCCTTAAGTGTTTCTAAGACTAGGAAGATCTGAAGTAAGACAAAACCCTATTCTAATGTGCCAGAATAAGATGAACAAATGTGATTTGTATGATGCAAGACTTCAATCCAAGAAACCCTACAACATCTCAAATTAATGTGATTAACATGAAAATGTAACATAAACCTTAAATCTGAAGATAGAGAGAAAATGGAAGATGGAATCACTTTGAAAACAAGTCATAAGGTGTGATATGATGGCTAGTTGCATATCCTCAACCTAGACTTCTCCATGATTCTCCATAGGCATCCATGATCAAATATTTGGAATGTGAGATCTTGAATGGGAAGTGAACTTGAAGACCTGTAAAAAACCCTAGTTTGCTACCCTAAAGCTTCAACTTTATTGTAGAAATGCTAATGAAACTTCTTGTGGAAGAATTTTGATACTTTACTTTTGAATTTTCTTTGTAAAAAATGACTAAGAGATGTGAAAAATGACCTAAAATGTGTATTTATAGGCATCAATACCTAATTTTCCCATTATTTATACCTAAGAGGCTGACATCCACTAAAAAAATTGAATTAAATTGGTGAAATTCCTACGCAAAATTGAATTTTTCCCCAAAAGGGACTCGTTCACCACCCTTGGTGAATGGGTCCCACCAAAGGGGACTCATTCGCCCAAGGTGGCGAATGGGTCCCATTAGTGTTTTTTGGAGGTGGGTTTTAGAGATATGAACGAATTAAGTGTTATTTGTTAGAATTTATCTGATTTTTAAGTGAAATGGGCCTCTAGGTAAAAAATAATGGGTCTTAGGGGCCTATAAATGTTGTTTTGAAGAATTATTAATGCAAAGGTACTCATAAGTAGGTCCAAATTAAGCATGAAATTCTCTCTTTTCTCAAGAGTGTCCAATTTTCTATGCCACACCTACACATGATGAGACTGTTTTTACATAGCAAGTTAGAGAACTAGGTGATGATATTTTATTTATTGTTATGCTTCATGCTTATGTTCATGCTTTATGTTTTAAATTTTATGTCCATACATATATCATGATGTGTAATGATTATATTTATGATTTCTATCTTGTAGGGGTTGTGAGAGACCTACTTGATCTCTATCACCAAGTCGCTATAGAGATAGTGCCTCTATTAGTCTATGAGGATGTTGTTGATACAAACTATGTGCCCCCACCCATCGTGGAGTGGGATCCAGAGCTATTTGAGCCATATGTTAGACTACAAGAAACATATGATGGTTTTAGGAGGTGTGCCCACCAAGCCAAGGTTTCCTATGAGGAGGTTTGATCATCTTGATCCCTAGTGAAGATTGAGAGACTTCAGGTAGAGGTAGATAGGCTACAAGCAGAGAGAGACCACCTAGTAGAGGATCGTCGGGAGGCCATTGGATGAGCATAGGGTCTACAGTATGCTTTAGATGTACTTTCCAACTTATGATCATGATCACATACCACTATCTCTCAACAGACTTCCTCTAGATAGATGTGATCACCAAATCTCAAGGGATTTGGTAGTCACAAACCACATTAGCATTGTATATATTGATGACATGTACTCAAAATTTTGATGTATATATATGATCTTTTGATGTTTTGTTATTTATGTTTGTGTATTTAATGTTAAATGGCAATGTGATTGATCAAATAACCTTTCTAGGATTATTTAATAAATTCCTCCATGATTTAACATGTTTTATGTGATCTAACAAAACTTATTCTAGTTTCTCTTAGATGCAACATTGTGATTAAGTATGTTATGTTAAATTAAATACATCTGTGATCTAATTATAGAATATTGAATACATATAAGGATCTAATCTAACACAACATACAAGATGAACTTGAATAGCATGAAACCTAAAGTAATCATTTAAAAGTTAATTTGAATAATCACCTTAGTATTCAAGACACAAATAATTGTTTGTCAAGAATGAATCAATGCGAGAGCACATAGAATGTAATCTACTAACTCTAACATCATTGCTTTATCATCCACACTATTCAAGAATATTAGACATAATACCAATGTATATGCATGAAATTTATAGGTTCTTTAAGATGTGTTCCATCTATTTCTATTAATGTATATGCTCCAAATCTATAATTTTTATTGTTTATATAAGGGCCTAACCAATTAGGGCTGAATTTTCTTTTTTTTGTCAAGTCAGGATTGACATTATGCTAATTATCACATAACACCAAATTGCCTTTATGAAATGAATGAGGTATGACATTGTCATTGTAACAATGCTACATTCTTTTAGAATAAGCTTGCAAGTTCTCGAGAGCATTGATGCATTACTCATCGAGCATTTCAAGATGATGCAACTGTTGTTCCTTATAAGTATTTTCATCAATAACTCCTTGAAGAACAATGCTTAATGAAGGGATATCTAACTCCAAGGGAATTATTGCCTCAGTTCCATGGACAAGGTTATAAGGGGTATTCCCAGTTGATGCTATAACGTTCGTATGATAGGCCCATAACACATATGTTAGTTGCTTATGCCAATATTTATTGTGTTTGCATATTGTTTTCCTTAAGATTCACTCTAGGGTTCTTTTAGTTGATTCAACTTGTCCATTAGATTGTCGATAGTAAGGTGTAAATTGATGTTGTATGTAAAACATTTCTAAGAACTTCTTCACATCCTTATTATTAAATGATTTCCCATTGTACAAAACTAAAGTGGAAGGAAGTCCAAAGTGAGCAATAATGTGTTCCAATATGAAATGACATATTACATCAATAGTTGTTGAATGAAGGGGAATTGCTTCCATCCACTTTGTGAAATAATTTGTTGTAGTAATTATAAACATATGTCTGGTGGAGGAAGGAGGTGAATTTTTTTGAATGATGTCCAAGCCCCACATCGAGAAAGGCCAAATAGGAACTTGTGCGTGAAGCTTAGAAGCAAGAGCATGAATTAGTCTGATATATTCTTGACATTTGTGACATTTCTTAACATATGCAAAGCAATATTGTTCCATGTTCCTCCAATAATATCCTATACGAATTAACTTTTGCACTAACAATCTTCCTCCAAAATTTCCTTCGCAAGCACTCGAATGAACTTCCTCAAGTGCTATTGGGATTTCGGATTGTTTAAGGCATCTAAGCAAGAGATCATCAAAGGACCTTCTATATAATACATTTGCAAGAATTATATACTTAGATGAGAGTTTCTGAAGGTGGGCTCTAGCATTCTTAGTTTTTGGCTCAGGAAAGGTAATAGTTTTTAGATAATCAAATATAGACACATACCATTTGCTAGAGCTTTCTATGGTGATTACTAATATCTCATCTTTTTTAGACTAAATCGTTGGTTTCGTAGTTGTGTGTATGAAAAAAGTGAAATATTTTGAAGGATCTTGAGGGGATATCAGAGAAGTTGTGCTTTCCATTGCATCTACATGCCTATTATCTTTCTATGGGATGTTATCAATGGTAAATGAATCAAACTTTTCTAACAAATTCATGGTGAGATCCTTGTATTTTGATAATTTATCATGCTTTGATTGATATGTTTCATTTATTTTTTTAACAATTAATTGTGAATCATCAAATATTTTAATGTCTCAGGCTCCCAGAGTTAAAGTGGCAGGTAATCCTACAATTAATGCTTCATACTTTGCAGTATTGTTTTTGCATAGGAAATTTAGTTGATATGATAAGGGAATGGGTTTTCCTCTAGGAAGAACTATTATAACTCTTGTGTTGGAGTCTATTCTGCACTTAGATCCATCAAAATATAATTCCCATGTATTTTCATGTTCCTAAATAGTCAACACACTCTCATTAGGAAATGCTTCTTCCTTAGGTAATGCTAGGGGAGAAGGAGCGTCAACTAACTAGTTAGTCAAGGCTTGTCCTTTGATTTTTGTAAAATGAACTTAAGGTCAAACCTAGTCAACAACATAACCCATTTAGCTAAGTGTCCTAATAAATCTGTTTTAGCAAAAAGATGTTTTAAAGGATCAAATTTTGTTATCACAAGTATTTCAACATTCAATAAGTAATGTCACAACTTACTAGTAGTGAATACAAGAGCCAAACATTATTTCTCTATTGATGTGTATCGTGTCTCATAATCAATCAAAGTTTAGATAATGTAATAAACATGTTTCTCTTTACCATTTTCATCTTGTTGAGCCAACAATGCTACTAGAGCATGGGATGATGTTGTTTTATATAGAATGAATAGTTTATCTTTCATAACAGGTTGTAAAATAGGTGGAGTAGTGAGGTAATCATTCAAATTCTCAAAATCCTATTTACAATCCTCTTCCCAATTAAAATGAACTTCTTTCTTAAGGAGATGTGTGAATGGTAATGTTTGATCTACTAAGGATGCTATGAGATGTTAGATAGCCTAGATTCTTCCTTGTAAAGTGTGTAATTGAGAGATATTTTTGGGAGGTGGCATCTTAACTATAACATCAATTTTCTTCTTTTCGACCTCAATGCCCTTGTGAGATACAATAAAACCTAGAATTTTTCCACTATCTACACCAAAGACACTCTTTTTTGGATTTAATCTCATGTTGTATTTTTGCATTTTCTCAAAGATCCTCCAAAGTACATTTACATTGTCCTAACAAGTCAAATATTTGGATAGAATATCATCAACATAGTCTTCCAAAATCTTATGTGTGTAATCATGAAATATCAATGTCATAGCTCATTGATATGTTGCACCCACATTCTTCAATAAAAAGGGTATCATTACCCAAAAAAATGTTCCCCGAGCTATTGTAAATGTTGCTTTAGGATTACACATGATGGTGTTGATGTTTAGGGAGGGTCTTTCCATTGCTTGCATAATCTTAGAAGGGAAATATCCCAAACCACTTTTTGTTTCTTGCACACTAGGTTCTATAGAAACATGAATACCTTGTTCTTTCTACCCACATCCTTTTCCACTATATCCAAGTTGTTTCATGAACTCATAGAATTTTCCATAAATAATTTCCATTTCTTTTAGATTTGGTGGTTGTTGATAATCTATCTCATCAAAGTTTGTTGTAAAACTTGTGTCTTCTTCTATAGTAGATGAGGTAGATACTTGTGAGTTTTCTTTTGAATTCTACATTGACATCACCATTGGTTATTTTTTCTTTCATCCTTTTTACTTGTGATTATGTATTCTCCCATAAATGAAGTTGTGAATTTTAAGGAACCCTAATCATCATCCAATAATTTCGACAATGTTTTTGTCTCTTGTTTTTCCTCTTTCATATGTTCTATGTTTGATGTTGGCATTAATGTGTTTAGAGAAATTGATGTTCCTTTTTCAACTTTTAAGAAACTTTCAGGCCTAGGGTCTATTTCAACTTGGTATACTTTATTGTTATAGACATACTTCATGATACAATGAAGAGTTGAAGGCACCACATACATCTCATGAATCCACAGTCTTCCTTAAAGAAGATTGTATGAAAGGTCATGAGGCATTACATGAATAGGAGTTTGTAAGGTAGCCTTTACAACTATAATGGGTAAAGTAATCACACCAAGCGTTGCTTTCCTACATTGTGTTAGTGCCATTTCTGGTTCTCTCATTGTCTAATTGTGTACTCTTGTTTTTCATGATATAACTTTAGCTATGGGGTGTGTTTCATTTTGGCACGTGGGTTAAGTGGGCTCCCACAAGGGTTGAGCTCAGCGTGCCAAGTCTTCATGTCTCGGGTGGCTAGATTTTCCTTTTCTTCCTTGCCTTGTGTTTTTCCTTGTTTGGCGGAGGCGGGATCAGAGTGAAATCGGGATCAGGATTTTTCCTTTCGCTCCTCTTTCGGTTTCATTCCACCTTCAGTTCCGCGCTCCTTTTCTTTCTTTGGAAATTTTTCTTTTCCTTTCGACTTTCCGCTTTCATTCCAGCCCCAACTCCACTTGCTGGTTTTCCTTTGTCTCCCCCCGATTTTTTGGTTTTGTTTTGGTTCCCGCTTCGCGGTCGGTTCTGCCTTCCTTTTCCTCTAGTCATTTTTTCTTTTTGTTGGTGACCTGTCCACCTAGTTCATTTTAACTTAAGTGGTTCCCCAGCCCCATTTTTTGTTTGTTACCGGCCCCTTGTTACCATTTTCACCGGCCCTGCGTTGCCTTTGCTGTGACCTCTGGTTCGGATAACCTCTTAGACCCTGATGTCTCCCGAGGTCTCTTTATGTTGGCCTATGTTGGTTGAGGTCGAAGATGTTTATCGGCTCCACTTGTCTTCTCGACCCGCCTATCCGACGAAGTGCGAAGGTTGTCAGTATGATGTCTTGCCGATACAGTGAGTTTTCAGAATTGGTCTTGGCGAGGTGTCTTGGTCTCACCAACAAGAGCATATGTAAGTCTCTCGGTGTGAGTTGTGGCTATCGATATAAGGTTTGGCCAATTTCGAGAGGTCTCAGCGAGCGACCTTCAGTCTCGCTGATGGAACATAGAGGGTCTTTGTCAGCATAAGCTTTGAATTGTCTTAGCAACACACAAGTGAATGAAGACTTTCAGAAAGACATGGTGTGCTCTACAGGAGGTCTTCCCAATATCTTAATGTTATAGCGATGCACAAAAGAAAAAAAGGTTTTGGTCGGCGTGAGATCATTAATGTCTTGGCAATCTATTGTGAGCTCAGGATGTTTTGGCAAAATAGAGGACAGTCTATATATTGTCTCCCCAAAAGTTGAAGGCTACAGTGACACGGGATGAAAGGATGTCTTTCGGTATAACAAAGCATCATCTACGAAGTGTCTTCCTGAGTCCTTCTCCTACCAATAGTTTGTCTATTCGGGTGTCGCCATGACCTCTTATTGAGTGAGCTCTCTCTCACCAATGGGGCGTTACTCTAAGTTGAAATCTCACACCGATGTGCGCCCGGTCTCACCGACTCAGCTGCTCGATGAAACACACAGATTCTCCCTATGATGTCTGGCTGACTGGGCTATGTCTGGCCGATTGGTCTGCTAGGGAGGTGACTGATGTGGCTCAATTTTAGGAATGTATTCAATGCAGTTGGTCACCTGATTGGGCTCACGAATGACAATGAGGATCTCACTTGGGATCAACATGATGGCTCTAATTTGGTCTTGAGCCTCGAATACTGGTGTGAGTTGGTGCGACAGAGGTGGAATTTATTGTAGAATTAGGGTAACAACTATCTGAGATGGAGAAGTGGTTGAAACGGCTGAATTCTGCATTTGTGGCCTCTGGATCTGTGATGTTTGCACCCGCGATTTCCTGGATGGCATGGTAGATGTACTTTCCTAGTATGACTGTCATGGCTGGCCATCCCTGTACCTGCTCGATTCGACCAGATTGTGTGACATTCTCCTTATTCCACCTGACAGAGCTTTCAAGGTGATTCTGAGAGGTTGGTGGAAGTTTGTGGCCAATTGCAAGATGTTTTCCAGGTCAGCTAGGGCTTTCCCTATTGATGTCCACGTAGACTCAGGCTGACTGGTAACCCTGGATGTATAAATGTAATTTCTTTCCACTTTGTAAGGGTTCGATGGTAATTAAAAAATTGTGAAGGGAACCAGTTATCTGTGGTTGGGTAGCTAGGGCTCGATTTGAAGCAAGAACACTTAGGGAAAATCGGATTATTGTCAATCTTTGGGATCTAGGGCATATTTCATTGAATGTAAGATTTCTGGATATAAATGGAATCACAATATGACTGATTGAATTTAAAAATCTCTCCTTGTAATGGTGTGTGTGAAATTTTAAGTGAAACCAATGATCAAGGGTCATTTCATTTTCTGGTTTTGGTTGATGCTCTTGTTCAAGGAATGAGTTAAATTGCATTAATCAATCTGGAGTTTTCTATGCATTATTAAGGGATTTGATAAGAAGTTTGATAGATTCAATCACTGGTTCATGGGTTAATAAGGCTTAGGTTTCTAGAGTTAAATACCCCTTTTGTTACACATTTTCATGACTCCTTGCCCAAGGATATTGGCACTGATCCGGTGACATTTTTTATATCTTCACTAGCCTGGTTACTAAATCAGATAGCTATCTTTTAATTAATCAATTTTGTTCTAATGTTACACTATATCTATTTTATCATTCTCAGTGTGATATACATTATTTGTTTAAAGATCGCCAACATTGAATAAACTCTAGCATATCACATATCAGGAGATTGTATCTGCTTTGTTCAAGGGATACTCCCCCTAGGTTTTGTAGAGCCCGAAGTGAAGGAGATAGTAGCCACAAGTGTTGCATCTCGTTTGTTCGCCATCTATCTAGCAAGCATTCAAGCATTGAGTGTGGCAAGCTCATAGGTGTTTGCTCGGACCTGCTGGTTAGTTGTTTCTAGATTAACAACCAGCAAGATGGTGACTCTTCTGGGGATATATGTTTCATATTGAGTAGAATCTCCAAGGTGTTTTATCCCAAAGTTTGTTCATAGAGTTAGTCATTTGAGAACATTGATCAAGCATAACTTCTGTCCCTGCCTTTGTGTTTATATTCCTGAGTGATTCCTAGTCTGATTGTTGTCAAGTTGTAGTTACCAAGCTCTGAAATTCATGTTGTATTCCAAAAAGTAACACCATTGTTACTGATCTATCCCAAGAAGCTTGGGTGGTGACTCTGAAGTCTTTGTACCAGTGCAAACAAATATTTAAAGATATAGAAGTTTAGAGTAGAAATTGAAAGAGAGTCAAGAAGGCTGAAGGAATCCCAGTTCAAATAAGGAGAACATGAGGTTACTACAAAAATCATCCAAAGCAGGAGCTGGAAGAAGAGTTTCCTACAAACAAAGGAAAATGGGTGAAGGCAAAACCAGCACAAAAAGGTATGTCTACACAGCATCCCACCCCTAAACATCAAGTTTCTTCTCATTTTGGTTCACAGAGTGAAAGAGATTTGGTAGATTTAGATGATAATGTGTCCAATGAGAGAGGGGAAGTGCATATGAAAAATATTGTAAATGAATATTTATCAGATCATGGCCAAAATTCCATACAACAAAGGGGAAGGAGTAGATTCCAAGGGAATAATAGGAATACCTGGCATGCTAGGACCATAGAATGCCCCACTCCCACATCTCTTAGGGCTACCCATGTCCCAAATGATTCATCAACTGGAGATGATTATTCCCACAACCCATACCAAACTGCTAGTACAACTTCTGATAGAGAGTCTACATTACCTGATGAGGATGAGATCTCTGATGATATACAAAGACTTAGTCAGCAAATTGCTGCACTAAATGAGAGTAGGAAACAAAGAGAAGCAGCAAAAGAGAAAAAGATAAGAGATGCTATGGATCAGAGGGATGAGCTGCATAAAAGAGTTAAAGAGATGGAAGCCATGGATAGATTGGCAGCCCAACAAAATGAGGAGGATACCCTGGTATTTCCAGAAACCTCAGGAAGGATCCTCTCTGACCCCCTGGTTAATAAGATCAGAAGTAAACCTCAAAGTGATAGAGTTGAGGAACATGTCATTCCTCCTCATAAGAATACCAGTAGACAGCCTCAAAATATGGACAAAGGTAAACATCCTATGCAAGAAAAAAGAGGCAGTATGGGGATAAGGATAAATTAGGGGGGTGCCATGAAAAAAATAGATCAACAAGATAATCCCTCAATCTTTGATAAATTAATGAAGGAAAATGAGGAGTTGGAGAGAAAAACAAGGGAAATGGAATTACTTGCAACAAACAAAGAGATGAAAAGAAAGCTTAGTTTTCCAGAATCTACTTTGAAGGACCCTGTCCCTGATGCTCAGAATACATCTGCTCGTGCTGTCTTTTCAAATCCTGGTGTTGGTAATAGAAGTTCCCCCATGGATACCCCTGCTAGTTCCAATCCACCCCCTAAGGGTCATGAAAAGGTTGTCCATTTTGTTGATCTACAAGAGCCTCGAGGTCAACAATCAAGGCATGAAGATGAGAGACAGAGAGACAGTGATACCCAAGGTGAAGAAAGAAGACCTATGGGAAGGAGAGTAACTCATACTGATAGATACATGAAGTTATGTTTTGATAATGTCCCTGGTTACCCTAACCCTATACCTGATAATGCTAGGAAACATGTGCCAAAGTTTGCAGGTAATAATGCTATCAGTGGTGAGGATCACCTTAAGGCTTTCCAAAGTTTTTTGGAAGACTTCGAATTATGGGATGAGGATGTAGCTATGAAATATTTCATGCAATCTCTGATAGAGGATGCAAGAGACTGGTACAAAATTCTGCCTGACTTGAGCATTGATTCTAAGAATTCCTTCTTCAGAATTTTTAGAGAACAATATGGAGACTAGACTGATCCAAGGTTCAGGCTGCATGATTTCAATAAAATCACAAAAGGACATAATGAAATGGCTACTGAATTTAATGCAAGATTCAAGAAAGCACTGTCTAAGGTCCCTGTTTCCCTCAGACCTAATGAAAGATCATATCTGTTTACTTACTATAATGCCTATGACGGCAAGATGTGCTACTTGCTCACAGATAAAGATCCACAATCTCTGCAAGAGGCTTACAAAATGGCTATAAATATTGAAAACAACAGAAGGGCATCCAGTAAGATGGGTAGGAGAGATGAACCTAGGCTTGCCAAAGCTGCAAAGCCTTCAAATGAAAAGGTGGTCAAGGATGCAGCACCATATGACAAATGGGATCAAGTTTTGAACTTACTACAGAAACAAGCAAAGGCTGAAAAGCCTCAATTTCAGAGGAATGAGAGGCCCCCAAGGTTGCAAGACTATCCATATCACACTAACTAGAATAATGGGAGGCCTATCCAAAATAATCAAAGGAACTTCCATGGAGTGCCTGATCCGCTATAGAAGAATACCTCAAACATGGCAGATGATCTACCATGGTGTGATGCCTGTGAAATGCCAAACTCCTCACGCCAGTGTGCTATTGCGGCCAAGGCAATGGAAGAAAAGCGAGGCAGTTATGAGGAAGGTGATTATCCTGGCAACCCTAATGAGACTTCGAATGTGTTCATGACCAAGTCAGATTTGGAGTATGAGGAATATTCCTCTGACTGTGGTGCTGATACAAATGAGATAGATATGCAAAGACAAGAAGGTCTTCTTCATCAGCAACAAGTATTTTCTGATGGAGAAGGAGATGACTAGTTTACTGCTTACAACCTTGAAACCCATGGAATTTCTTTGAGGAGACCTTCTAATGAAGAGATAGAAAGGTATGCAGTTGCATTGGCCACCAAAGCTCAGGCTAGAAATGATATTCACCTCAGAAATAGGGTGGTAAAGGCTAATCTAGGTCACCAAGGGGGAATATTCATTAAAGAAGGTGATACTAATCCTAAAGGGACTAGAGCTGAAAACACAAAAACTGGTACCAAAGCTAAGGAAGTCAAAGAGCCAAGAGTTTGGGCTAAAAAGAATGAAAAAGCTAAGATAACCAGTGAAGCTACTTCATTAGATACAAAGATGAAAGAATTGAGGCCTGCAAATCAAAGTGATGGTAAGAAAATAGATGCACTGACTTCTCATGAAGTTATATTCCCAGAGATTCCAAGTTATGCACCAGTTGACATGTTTCAGGTCCTATCTCAGATAAGGGTCACAGTCCCACTTCTTGAGATGATGAGGATTGATGACCATAAGCATAAAACAATGGCAGTCATCAAGAGCATTGCTGGGAACAATCAACCTAAAATGGAAGCTCAAATACCTGAAACAAGTGCAGGCCAGGTGAAGGATGATGCAGCTCGTCTGAAGGTAGATGAGAATCCTGAAGTCTATCTAGGAACTACAATCATTGCTAACCCTGATCTGGTCAACCCCTTCTTTTTGAGCCTGATTATCAATGGAAACTTGCTCAGAAATTGTATGATTGACTCAGGTGCCTCAAATAATGTGATGCCAGTTAAAATCATGGAGGAAATGGGCTTGAAGGTGGATAGCACTTATGGAAAATGCTATGCTATGGACTCAAGAGAGATCCTTGTGATTGGAATCATAAATGAAGTATCATATAGACTAGCAGCTTTCCCTGAGAAGGAACTTGTCATGAGTGTCATAGTAGCTGATATCCCTCCAGCATATGGAATGCTGCTGTCAAGGAAATGGTGTGCTTCTATGGGAGGAAGTATACAATGTGACTTATCCTTTGCTACCTTTTCCATTGACCTGAAGGATGTTAAGATTGCCTGGGAGTCAAGGTGCAAGCATATGATTGAATCTGCTAGTAAAATAGAAGAACCTCCACTTATCAAATTTGTTGATACTGATATGGATACCTTTCGAGTTGAGGAGGTAGAACAAGAAGATGGAAAGACCAAGTCAGTGCCAATAGTCAAAGAGATCATGCAGAATACTTCAGAGGAATCAATTTGGACCATGTACTTTGATGGAGCTTGTTCCAATGATGGCTCAGGTGCTGGTGTCTTGCTGGTATCACCACAAGGTAAGACTTTTAAATACTCCTTTCTACTCCAATTTGCATGTACAAACAATGTGGCTGAGTATGAGGCTTTGCTACTTGGCCTAAAAATTGCCTCTAAGCATGGGATAAAATTGTTAAGGGTATTTGGTGACTCAAAGCTGATTGTTTCTCAAGTCAGATCTAGATTTGTCACTAAAGATAAGTGCTTGAGGAAATATAGGAATGAAGTGTGGGATACAATTGAGGCATTTGATGCCTTTGGAATAGATTGGATAGAAAGAGGGAAATATGCCAAGGCTGACTTGTTGGCCAATATAGCTGTAAAATTGGATGAAGTGACCTTCAATGGCATCTCTGGTATTGAGATACAAACTAGGCCTGCAGTGCCTGATAATGTCTGCAATTGGCAGGTGTTTCAAGATGACAATGATATCTTGAGATTCTTGCACTATGTTGACCAATATGAGCATCAGGAGATTGATTTTGGATCATATGTGGTAGAAGAAAATGGTAGAGAGACCTTGTTTGGGAATGAAGTAATTCAACTGAAGAGCAAAAAAATCCCAAAAGGGCTGGTAGCATTGGAGAGAATCTTTGAAGGACCAGATAAGTCTAACACAAAACAAGTAGCTACCCATAAGGAAGACCTAGAAGAGATTAATCTAGGGACTGATAGTGCACCAAAAAAGGTATACATAGTCAAGAAGATGAAGCCTCATGTAAAGAAGATGTTGATTACCCTATTGAGGAAATATAAGCATGTGTTTGCCTGGTCTTATGATGACTTGAAGGCTTACAGGGAAGATTTGTTCCAGCATGAAATTCCCCTGAAGCCAGATGTGAGACCATTCAGGTAGAAGCAAAGGCCTATCAATCCAACCTTGAGATCCAAGATGCAGGAAGAACTAAAAAAATTGAGTGATACAAGGATTATTAAGCCTATAAGGAACTCATCATGGGTGTCAAACCTGATTCCTATAAGAAAAAAGAATGGTGATCTCAGGTTGTGTGTGGATTTCAGAAATTTAAATATTGCATCATTGAAAGACAACTATCCACTCCCAAACATGGAGGCTATGCTATAGAAAGTGACTGGATGTGAATTGATGTCCATGATGGATGGATTCTCTAGTTACAACCAAGTCATGGTGAAAGAATCAGAGCAGTACAACACATCGTTCACTACACCCTAGGGAACTTATGTCTATGTGAGAATGCCTTTTGGCCTAATTAATGCTGGTGCCACTTTTCAAAGAGCCATGGATGTGGCCTTTGCTGAGTTTTTAGACCTATTCCTTGCTATTTACCAAGATGACTTGACTTCTCACAACAAGAAAGAAGAGGACCATTGCTCTCACTTAGAGAAAATCTTTGTCAGGGCGTTGGATTATGGTATTTCCCTTAATCCCAAGAAATGTGCCTTTGGGGTTAAGGAGGGCAAGTTACTAGGGCACATTGTCTCAAAAGATGGCATCAAAATTGATCCAAAAAGGATAGCAGCCATTGATAAGATCCAACCACCAAAGAATGTCAAGGGAGTACAATCTTTCTTTGGTCAAATAAACTTCTTGAGAAGGTTTGTCACAAACTTTGTAGAGATCAGCAGACCTATCTCCAAAATGCTGAAGAAGAATGAGAGGATAGTTTGGTCAGAAGAGCCCTTAAAGGCTTTTGAAGCCATTAAAGAAGCAATAAAAGATGCTCCTGTGTTGAAGACACCTTACTATTCAAAGCCTTTCCAGTTGTTCAACTTTGCCTCTTTTCACACTATAGCAGGGGTGTTGTTACAGAAGAATGATAATGGTTTTGAGCAGCCCATAGCCTTTTTCAGTAAGTCTTTGCAAGCTGCAGAATTGAAATATGACATAAATGAGAAACAAGCATATGCACTAGTCAAGGCTGTCAAAGCTTTTAGGCCTTACTTAATGAGAGCTGTCATAATTGCATATGTACCTAGTGCAGCTGTCAAAGACATTTTCACACAGCAGGAAGTGTCAGGAAGGAGATGCAGATGGATTAATAGAATTCAAGAGTTTAACATTGAGGTCCAAATCACTAAGTTGGTGAGGGGACAAGGATTGACCAAGCTTATGGCCCAGACCAATTTGGAAGCAAATCAAATAAACTCATTGGAAGATGAAAATAGATCGAACATATGTGATATGGAACACTCTGAGTGGTATAAGAATGTGATCTATTATCTGCAGAGGATGAAGTGCCCTGATGACCTGAATGAAAATTAGAAGAGGACATTGAATTTACATGCTATCAAATATGTTATCATACAAGGAAATTTGTGGTGGAGAAGTAGAGAAGGAGTCATGCTGAAATGCGTTGATCAGAATCAGGCATTAGAACTTCTAAGGGAGATGCATGGTGGAATCTGTGGCAGAAATTACATGGCCAAAACAACTGCACACAAGGTAATGAGGGCCGGATTTTGGTGGCCTACTATATTTAAAGATGCACATCAATTTGTGAAGACATGTGATGTGTGTCAACGTTTCTCTGGTAAGCTGAAATTCTCTGGTAACCTTCCCCTTAGACCAATTGTAGTGCAATCTCCATTCCAGACTTGGGGCATTGATTTTATAGGGGAAATAACATGCAAATCTAGTGGAGGCCACTCCTGGATATTGGTAGCCACTGATTATTTTACTAAGTGGGTGGAAGCAATCCCAACAAAGAAAGCAACTAGCAAGGTGGTGATTGATTTCTTGATAAACAATATACTGAAAAGGTTTGGATGCCCAGAAAGAATTGTATCAGACAACGCTATGTGTTTCAGGTCTAAAGAATATACTGAATTTTGTGAAAAATATGGTATCCAAATTTCTTATTCATCACCATACCATCCGCAAGGAAATAGACAAGCTGAGTCAAGCAACAAAAGCTTGATGAAGATCATCAAGAGAATCCTGGACTAGAACAAAAGGGCATGGGATTCTAAATTGAAATTGGTTGTCTGGGCAGACAGGGTGACTGTGAAGAAGGCAATCGATTGTGCCCCATTTGACTTGGTCTATGGCATAAATGCAAGGTTGCCCCAAAATAAGCTCATGGAGATGTACAAGTTCGTTCAAGTATATGACGATGAAGTTGACAATGAGATGCAATTGAGAGTAGAGGCTCTCATAGAGTTGGATGAGATTAGAAGGGATGCTCAAAGGAGAAATTCCAAGTCGCAAATGCAAGTGAAGAATCTGTATGACAAAAGGACAACTGCAAGGAATTTTGAGAAAGGAGATTTGGTCTTATTATGGAATACCAGATTGGAAGATAAGGGAAAACATGGAAAATTTGATGCAATCTGGCTAGGTCCATTTGTGATCAGCAACAAGTGGGGAGAAGATTCATATGTTCTTCAGGCCCTGACAGGTGAGATTCTTGAATTGCCAGTTCATGGACAGTTCTTGAAGTTGTACTTCTCTTGAGGTATCTCTTTTCCATGAACGTTAGCTTAGGATTTGCTTTCAGTTTTCTTTTCTTTTTGTGTCTACTGGCTCTGTCTGGGCTAGTTCTTGGTTTCTTTTGGTCTTCTCTTTTATGGTCTGCTCACCATGAGATCTGAATTCTTGCTATGCCCACCAGGGGCATACATCCCCCAACTGGAGCCTATGTTAGTGCCATTTCTGGTTCTCTCATTGTCTAATTGTGTACTCTTGTTTTTCATGATATAACTTTAGCTATTGGGTGTGTTTCATTTTGGCACGTGGGTTAAGTGGGCTCCCACAAGGGTTGAGCTCAGCGTGCCAAGTCTTCATGTCTCGGGTGGCCAGATTTTCCTTTTCTTCCTTGCCTTGTGTTTTTCCTTATCTGGCAGAGGTGGGATCAGAGTGAAATCAGGATCAGGATTTTTCCTTTCATCTTCTGTGTTTTATTCCGTTTCTTGTTTCATACTTTTTTTGATCTCGAGCTTTATCTTTTTCGACTTTTCCGTTTCGTTTTCTAACCCTGACTCATGAAGCAAGTTTTTGTTCACGAGCGAGCGTGAGCCGAGCGGAGCTCTGTTTCAGAGCCGAAATTTTATTGATTTTAGCTGGCGAGTCTTTGAGCAGGACTCCATCCTTAGTTCATTTTAACTTATGTGGTTCCCCCAAGCCCCATTTTTTGTTTGTTACCGGCCCCTTTGTGCCACCGCTTTCACCGCCCTCGCTATCCTCGGCCGCGGACCTCTATCGCTTCAGATAACCTCGACGAATCTTACGATGTCTCCCCCGAGGTCTCTTTCTCTCGCTGGCCTATGTTAGTTGAGGTCGAGGAGATGTTTCCCCTACTTCTTTGTGTCTCACCGATGGGATTTTCCCATCAGTGTGCTGGTGTCCACTCAGGGTGAGGTCCTCCCGACTCTCCTTCGTCTCCCCAAGATCCCTCCTACCGGCCTTTGTTTGTTGTGTTGGGGAGATGTTTCCCCGACTCTAACTTGTCTTCTCGACCCGCCTATCCGACGAAGTGCGAAGGTTGTCAGTATGATGTCTTGCCGATACAGTGAGTTTTCAGAATTGGTCTTGGCGAGGTGTCTTGGTCTCACCAACAAGAGCATATGTAAGTCTCTCGGTGTGAGTTGTGGCTATCGATATAAGGTTTGGCCAATTTCGAGAGGTCTCAGCGAGCGACCTTCAGTCTCGCTGATGGAACATAGAGGGTCTTTGTCAGCATAAGCTTTGAATTGTCTTAGCAACACACAAGTGAATGAAGACTTTCAGAAAGACATGGTGTGCTCTACAGGAGGTCTTCCCAATATCTTAATGTTATAGCGATGCACAAAAGAAAAAAAGGTTTTGGTCGGCGTGAGATCATTAATGTCTTGGCAATCTATTGTGAGCTCAGGATGTTTTGGCAAAATAGAGGACAGTCTATATATTGTCTCCCCAAAAGTTGAAGGCTACAGTGACACGGGATGAAAGGATGTCTTTCGGTATAACAAAGCATCATCTACGAAGTGTCTTCCTGAGTCCTTCTCCTACCAATAGTTTGTCTATTCGGGTGTCGCCATGACCTCTTATTGAGTGAGCTCTCTCTCACCAATGGGGCGTTACTCTAAGTTGAAATCTCACACCGATGTGCGCCCGGTCTCACCGACTCAGCTGCTCGATGAAACACACAGATTCTCCCTATGATGTCTGGCTGACTGGGCTATGTCTGGCCGATTGGTCTGCTAGGGAGGTGACTGATGTGGCTCAATTTTAGGAATGTATTCAATGCAGTTGGTCACCTGATTGGGCTCACGAATGACAATGAGGATCTCACTTGGGATCAACATGATGGCTCTAATTTGGTCTTGAGCCTCGAATACTGGTGTGAGTTGGTGCGACAGAGGTGGAATTTATTGTAGAATTAGGGTAACAAACTATCTGAGATGAAGAAGTGGTTGAAATGGCTGAATTCTGCATTTGTGGCCTCTAGATCGGTGATGTTTGCACCCGCGGATTTCCTGGATGGCATGGTAGATGTACTTTCCTAGTATGACTGTCATGGCTGGCCATCCTTGTACCTGCTCGAATCGACCAGATTGTGTGACATTCTCCTTATTCCACTAGACAGAGCTTTCAAGGTGATTATGAGAGGTTGGTGGAAGTTTGTGGCCAAATTGCAAGATGTTTTCCAGGTCAGCTAGGGCTTTCCCTATTGATGTCCACGTAGACTAAAGCTGACTGGTAACCCTGGATGTATAAATGTAATTTCTTTCCACTTTGTAAGGGTTCGATGGTAATTAAAAAATTGTGAAGGGAACCAGTTATCTGTGGTTGGGTAGCTAGGGCTCGATTTGAAGCAAGAACACTTAGGGAAAATCGGATTATTGTTAATCTTTGGGATCTAGGGCATATTTCACTGAATGTAAGATTTCTGGATATAAATGGAATCACAAATATGACTGATTGAATTTAAAAATCTCTCCTTGTAATGGTGTGTGTGAAATTTTAAGTGAAACCAATGATCAAGGGTCATTTCATTTTCTGGTTTTGGTTGATGCTCTTGTTCAAGGAATGAGTTAAATTGCATTAATCAATCTGGAGTTTTCTATGCATTATTAAGGGATTTGATAAGAAGTTTGATAGATTCAATCACTGGTTCATGGGTTAATAAGGCTTAGGTTTCCAGAGTTAAATATCCCTTCTGTTACACATTTTCATGACTCCTTGCCCAAGGATATTGGCACTGATCTGGTGACAGTTTTTATATCTTCACTAGCTTGGTTACTCAATCAGATAGCTATCTTTTAATTAATCAATTCTATTCTAATGTTACACTATATTTGTTTTATCAGTCTCAGTGTGATATACATTGTTTGTTTAAAGATCGCCAACTTTGAATAAACTTTGGCATATCACATATCAGGAGATTGTATCTGCTTTGTTCAAGGGATACTCCCCCTGGGTTTTGTAGATCCCAAATTGAAGAAGATAGCAGCCACAAGTGTTGCATCTCGTCTGTTGGCCATCTATCTAGCAAGCATTCAAGCATTGAGTGTGGAAAGCTCATAGGTGTTTGCTCGGACCTGCTGGTTAGTTGTTTCCAGATTAACAACCAACACTCCACACTTCTCTTTTCTTTTCCTCTTATCTATTTTTCTGTAATTTATGTTTTATGTCTTTGCATTTGCTTCTTAGCCATGGATACTCTAATTTTCTTATGTTGTTCTTATAGATAGAATGTTTTCGTAGGGAGCATCACACAATAAAGGCTTGAAAAGGTCTTCATCATTAGGACTTCTAGTTTCACTATGCCAAATTTATGCTTAGTCCTTGGGGAAGGATATGTTGTGTCCAACCACTACTTTTGTTTTTACTTTGACATAGCTTTTCATTTTGTAGTGTCACTTCTAGAAATTGGGCTACTTGTTGAAGATGTTCGTACTACTACGAACTTAATATTGAAACATGAATTCTTGGAGATTCTAGATACCATTTTAGCTATTGCACATTTGACCATTGGGATTCCCTCCATGGATGATATTCCTTGGTTCCTAAAACATGGGGAAGTGGTTCCACTTCGACCCTTTCTTTCTAGATCTCGATATCCAACACTTTGAAACTCACTAGGAACTCACCTACATAGGGTATTTATCCCTAATAGAAGAGACGTCCCACATCGATTGGATGAATACTATTGACTACAACTTTTCTCACTCACTTTTTGAATATTTTTTGAACAAGGATTTTGATATCTGATGTATATATGTGACACACACACACACATTATATATATATATATATATTGGTATCTTTTAAAAGCATGTTTTACTATGCATGGGTTTATTGTTTCTCCTTTTTTAGTTTAGCTTTGTAAAATGTTTGAATTTCACTCTCATGCATAAAATAAATTTACGTAGAATTTTCTAATGTAGAGGCCTGAAAAAAGAAAAGAACAAAACGAAGCAAGAAAACAAAACAAGGTAAAATAAAACCCCTTAAAAAAACTAAAAAACTAAAAAAGAATAACCCTAACTATCCTAACTCTAACATCACAAAAGATTAACTATAATAAACAAATTTATTTAAATTTCTATGGCTATTTCTTCCATAGGTTTAGTGTGAATTACAACAGATTTGTCTTTAAACTCTCTTATCAAAATTTTCAATATTCTACTGTAGCAATAGAATATCTTAAATTTTTTGTGTTTAAACATCATAAATTCAAAAGTGTACTTACCTAAAATTTGGCTCAAATGTATGAAAATGATCTCATTAGAGATCGATTCCACACATTTCGACTAATGAGACAATATTGTACCTTCTTCTAGCCCTGGTTCATTTCCATGAATGGCTATGTTTATTTCTCTGTTTCCTTCTCTTCTAAAATCTTCATATCTTCAACCTTGTCTTCACTTTGCATTTCATTAGACCAAGATATATCACTATTTATATTGCTATCAGAAAGAGAAAAAGTAAAAAATTGATATTCTATATCTTGTATAAAATTAGGAAAATGTCTTTTTATAGCTAGTGAATTTCCAACTTGAAACACAATACACTCATTTCAAACTATATTTTCCCACTCCATCTCGTTATCTACATTTTCCATGTATATATGGAATGATGATTCATTGATGTTGTTTCCTCATTTGTGATGAAATATCTATGAATCTTGACATTCTCACCTATTCCCTGCAAAGTGTAATGCCCGTTGTGCAAACCCCCAAGGACAACACAATGCACACATTTTTTTTTTAAATAATACAAATTAAACATATAATGAACCATTAACCATAATCACATTATATGATAACATCATAACATCAAGTCCTTTGGGGAACGCGAGGTCACATCGCACAAAACCAACTCATAACGAAAGATAAACATAAGGTTTAATAACTTAACTAATCTTACATTTAACATAAACATTACAATATCCATTTTCAAAATATAACATACATATATCCATAAGAATAAGTGTAAATACATCACATGATACAAACCATAATAAATCTCATAAATCACGAATGGTTACAAGTGTGCCTTAACAATACATAATCTTTTAATACATTACATGTCCACAATATATGAGATACAATAAAATCTCCCATACATGTGGGATAAATAAATAATACAAATAATGTCTGAAATACAAGATGAATATCTGGTACAAGCTCCATTTGAAAGATACTGTGAAGAATGAACGTTGATGGGGAACCCAATAGGTGTGGAGCACATTCCACCTGACCATGTGAGTTTTAGAAAAAACCCACCCCCTGTGCTTAGAGGTGACAAGGAAGTAACCGCGACCAAGAATTCCACAAGACTAACTCCAATAAAGAATATCATAGTAACAATGACTCTAAACACAACAAAAAAGGATAACATAGATCAAAATTGACAACAACCAAGATCTAATCATAATAAATACAAAGTCATAAAACCCATCATAAATAAACTGAAGGAAACAACCATTAACCACTTACAAAGTAAATCCAAAACAACAATCATAACACATTTCCAGAGGCAACAAAGAAACGAAGCATAAGGGAAACTAGTGGAGAGTGTCATTGCATAGCCTACATGGGCTATCCTGGCCCTTCCCCAACATGAGGCACTAGCCCCCATCTATGGTTATCCTGGCCCTTCCTCCTACTTGAGGTGCCGACCCCATAGGGTGACACATGGAGAGCCCTTAACCTCTCTTGAGGATGAGGTAATGAATTTTCCAACCACGACCTTCTTAGTGTACTGTTAGTCTGCGATAGACCTAATGGATAGACACAATATCCAAGATTATCTTATTATATTCTTACTACCCATCCCCCTAAGTTCTATTATTAGGTTTTCACTTATTAATCTAACTCTTACATGGGTTATCCTAAGCCTTTCCTCCTATTTGAGGCACTGACCCACATGAAGAGCCACTCTCCCTAGAGACCCCAAAAAATAATAAAAACAAATCAAGGGTTGTACCATAAAGAAAAAAGAATTAAATCTCAACAAAAGACATGAGAGGCATTACCCATCTCACTAAAACACATAATCAAAGTCTCAACACAATCCTGTACAACCCTTTCAAAATAATGATACCAAATAACTTGCTACATCAAGAGCACTTGAAAAGAGAACATCAATTAACAATGAAATCAAGCCTTGGGAAGCCTAGGGTGCATAATATCCCTAAATGGTTTTGTAAACCAAACTAGGTTCCCACACCAAACAAGTCAAAACGATAAGGAGAAATAACCAACTCAATCTAACAAGATTCTATAATGCAAGTAACATAACAATATCCACAATAGGTAATACAAAATCAACTCTCAATAACATAATTTATTTTATCACATTCGCAATTACACAATATAAATAAATCCACTTTCAATAAAATAAATTCAAAATAATCCTTTAATAATAAATCCAATAAAAGATTTCTTTTATTCCATTATTACTAATGGGCTATTTAATATATTTTTTTCTATTCAAACAACACTTTTTGTTTTAATTTTGGTTTTTGCAAATTATACTTGCAATTCACACAATTTTACTCATTTAATTATTCTATTTCATTAATTATCCTCAACATGCTATTTTAATTAATTTATCTAAACACCAATTTTAAATAATTTAATTTACACCTTTCAATAATTTACATGGCTTTTATTATAAGACTTTTATATTTTAATGTAAACTATTCCAATAACTCTTATTAACATTTATTAAAATAATTTAATTATTTAAATGACATCATACTACACACCAACGCAAAATAAATATCACAAGTACACTTAGATAAACCCACTAATATAAAATACAAAAATGACAAAGTTCAAAGACGCACAATACCACTAAACAAAAGATGAGTTGAAAAACTTGGGATGGGGTGACTTCGTTGTCATCTCTATTTCAACTTCATGCCCGTTGGGTTAATTTGATGCTCACCTTGTCCTGCCGAAGCATATGGAATCGAGACTCTATTCCTGCAATTCTTGCATACAAACAAGGTGTGTACAACATGTATATATAATCAAAACATCACATCATGAGAAGGAATTGCAGCGTAGTAGGGCACTTGCAAAGGAGTGGTGCTACACTATCCCCTCACCCAAACTATAAAAACAATTACAACAAACATAAGGTAACATTGCTAACTAACTAATCGCATCATATCATCATAAAATGATTACTAATCCACTTCACCACAATACACTACTGAAATCAAATTAAACATCAGCCAACCAAATGTAGCCATAATGTCATATCATAATATCCATGTCATCAAATAAAGTAGCATAATCATCAAGCAATCTAAACTATCCAATCTAGTAATCCAATGAACAAATAGTAACTAACAAAGTCTCAAAGTATCAAGAAAAACCATAGAAAAATAATAAGTCCAACAACAATATGAGGGGTATTACATCCTCCCCCCATGAATTTGGCTTACTCCTAGAATCCAATAAATAGATAAGGATAAGATTCCCTAATACGAGAGGCATCCTCCCATGTTGCCAAGATCTCAATGTTAGGTCACCTGTCAGATCCTCGCGAGCTCACCTGTGAGCTCTTAAGTCAGTTCCTTGTCCTCTACCAGAAGCCTCTACACCCACACCTTGGTACCTAGCTTGGCAGTCATCAACCACAAAAAATGCTTGATGTGATCTGCCTGCATAACCCACTGTCGGCTCAAAAGTAGCTGGTCTATGATTAAATCCTGAGATGCTCTTATGTGGAAAAAATCTAGCGATATGCCCTTGCTGCTCACATGAGTAGCAACCAATACCTAAGCCAAATCCTCTACTCTTGGATGGAGCATTTAACTATTGAAAGCTTCCTCGAATCGGCACTGACTGAAAGCTAGGTGCGAGCTACTCAAAATGCTTCTGACGAGCTCGGTTCCGATTATGATCCCTTCAAAATTGAGAATTTCCACCCTACTAAGATGGAGAGTTCTCAGGTTTCAACTGGGGGTGTTGTTGTTGCTCACCCTTATTGGGTGCTTGATGGCCTTTAGAGGACCCTACAACTTGAGACTGTCCACCTTTGGAACCAAAGCCTGATGCTGGGGCACTATCGATATAAACTCCAGTGTGTCCTCCCAATAACATTCCCAAATTTTCTTCTACCAAACGAGTCTTTTCAACCACAATTTCCATCATCTTCAATTCAAAGAATCACACACCACCACTAATTTAGGCATTTAAGTCCTGAACAAAATGCTGCACTAACATCCCTTCATCATGGTTGATCCCTGCATACTGCTTCAATTCATAGAATCGTTGCTCATATTGTTCAACAGACATTAAAATTTTCTTAAGGTCATGAAACTCATCTGCCCTACATTTCCTCCAATTATTTGAAAGGAAGCAAGCCCTAAACCTGTCTAGAAATAACTCCCATGTGACCATGCTAATATCCAAATGTAACTTTTTCTCTTCCAACCACCACCAAGTGGATGCAAAACCTCACAAATGCATGACTGGGCATTGAGCTTTAGTATTTCTCCCATAGGGGTGCATTGGGAAGCATCGATCCAAATCAATTAACCATGTTTCTGCTTCCAGACCTTTTCCAGAACCATCGAATGTAGGTGGGTGTGCTCTCATCAAAGCTCTCATATGACCAGCTATCACTGCATCCTGATCTATCATTATTTCCCTTCACCTTAGTGACCTTTCCCTTTCTCTCTCATCCCGCTACTCCTCCTTTGGCCTGGGTCCCAATTGATCAAAAATATCCCCCAAAAGGTGCTGCAACTATCCATCTAAACCAGGCTATTTCGGGTTCTGACCACCGCCTAATGGGTTGCTTTGAGGAATTTGTCGTTCCTCATGCTCTGAACCATGGGAACTAGGAGTTGATGGACTTTGCTGGTTTTCTCTACGACCAACACCATGGCCTCTTCCTCGGCCACGTCCTCTACCTTGAGGCATATTTTTGCGCAACAAGATAAAGATACAATTGAGCTCAAGAGTCAAACAAAAAGGTTTCCTAATGGACATAACTACCCAGAGACCCCAACGTTTGCAAACATTGGCTCTAATACAGAGTTGTAACGCCCGTCGTGCAAACCCCAAAGGACAACACAATGCGCACATTTTTTAAAAATAATACAAATTAATCATATAATGAACCATTAACCATAATCACATTATACGATAACATCATAACATCAAGTCTTTTGGGGCATGTGAGGTCACATCACATAAAACCAACTCATAACAAAAGATACACATGTTAGGTTTAATAACTTAACTAATCCTATATCCAACATAAACATTACAATATCCATTTTCAAAAGATAACATACATATATCCATAAGCATAAGTATAAAAACATCACATGATACAAACCATAATAAATCTCATAAATCATGAATGGTTACAAGAGTACCTTAAAAGTACATAATCTTTTAATACATTACATTTCCAAAATATATGAGATACAATAAAACCTCCCATACATGTGGGATAAATATGTAATACAAAGAATGTCTGAAATACAAGATGGATATCTGGTACAAGCTCCATCTGAAAGATACTGTGAAGAACAAATGTTGATGGGGAACTCTACGGGTGCGGAGCACATTCCACCTGACCATGTGGGTTTTATAAAAAACCCACCCCCATGGTCATAGGTGACAAGGAAGTAACTGTGACCAAGAATGCCACAAGACTAACTCCAATAAAGAATATCATAGTAACAATGACTCTAAATGCAACAACAAAAGATAACATAGATCAAAATCAACAACAACCAAGATACAATCATAATAAATACAAAGTCATAAAACCCATCATAAATAAATTGAAGGAAAAAACCATTAACCAATTGCAAAGTAAATCCAAAACAACAATCATAACGCACTTCTAGAGGCAACCAAGAAACCAAGCATAAGGGAAACTAGTGCAGAGTGTCATCGCATAGCCTACATGGGTTATCCTGGCCCTTCCTCCAACATGAGGCGTCAACCCCCATCTATGGTTATCCTAGCCCTTCCTCTTACTTGAGGCATCGATCCCATAGGGTGACTCATGCAGATCTGTTAACCTCTCTTGAGGATGAGGTAATGACTTTGCCAACCACAACCTTCTTAGTCTACCATTATTCTGTGATAGCCCTAATGGATAGATGAGGTATCCAAGATTATCTTATTATGTTCTTACTACCCATCCCCCTAAGTTCTATTATTAGGTTTTCACTATTAATCTAACTCTTATGTGGGTTATCCTAAGCCCTTCCTCCTATTTTAGGCATCGGCCCCCACAAAGAGCCACTCTCCCTAGAGACCCCAAAACATAATAAAAACAAATCAAGGGTTGTACCAAAAAGAAAAAAGAATTAAATCTCAACAAAAGACATGCATGACATTACCCATCTCACTAAAACACATAATTAGAGTCTCAACAAAATCCTCTACAACCCTTTCAAAATAATGATACCAAATAACTTGCCACATCAAGAGAACTTGAAAAGAGAACATCAATTCACATTGAAATCAAGCCTTAGGAAGTCTAGTGTTTACAATATCCCTAAATGGTTTCCTAAACCAAACTAGGTCCCCACACCAAACAAGTCAAAACGATATCATAATGATAAGGAGAAATAACCAGCTCAATTTAACAAGATTCTATAATGCAAGTAACGTAACAATATACACAATAGGTAATAAAAAATCAACTCTCAATAAAATAATCTATTTTATCACATTCACAATTACACAATATAACTAAATCCACTTTCGATAAAATAAATTCAAAATAATCTTTTAATAATAACTCCATTAAAATATTTCTTTTATTCAATTATTACTAACAGGCTATTTAATAATTTTTCAAACATAAAAGAAACTCAATATTTCCTTACATTTATATTTCATATATATATACATATATTAATGAATATATATATATACATAATATAAATATATGTAAGTATATTGTTTTATTTACATTTAAAAAATAATAATCAAAACTGATTAAATGTTGGGCACACGAATTGTACTGTACTGGTACTCATATACAAATATATATATATATATATATATATGTATATATATATATATGTATATATATATATGTATATATATATATGTATATATATATATAATACATTCTAAATAAGAAAAAGGTAAATAAACAAATATAGTTTTAAAAGTACCCCAAGGCCGGTCATAGCCAACACACAATAGTCCTCATGATTGTTGCATGCGGCAGTCCACAGAGTGTTGTGGCAGTACTGACTACCACAAAAGGTAGTGGGGGAGGGTACGGCCCAACTGTCCCACCCCCCCATAAACATAAAAAAAATTATTAATAAAAACAAGGATGCCAAAAATGATGACACACAGGTTCGACGCCCACAAAGATTATTTAAAAAAAATAACATTTATATATATATATATGTATATATACCTTATTGTATATATATATATATATATCTACATGACTAGAATACAGTAAAATTCAAAACACATTTTCTCTAAAAAAAGAATATTTAAATCCATTTATCTCAAGAGAAATGATTTTCCCATAAACAAATTATAAACACACTTGACAATTTCAGAGATCCAATTATTTTTTTATTTGCTTGTTACCCAGAAGATTTCTAAAACCCCATAAGATTTCTTTTCTTTTATAGAGAAACATATTTTTACTGATTCAGAACAAACAAAGAATATAATGGAACTTGAAGTCCTATGCTTGCCAAAGAATTGACGAAGCTTTTCTTGAATTCTAAACAACCTTTTCAAAGAGCTCCCCTTTCTTTCTTCAGAACTTCTCCCCTAGTTTCCTTGATAAATTCTCTAATCTAAAATTTTAAACCAGAAAAGCCTCTCTTCTAGAACAATGAAAAATAAAAAAATTCTATAGAGAAAACAAGAAAGGATCCAATTTCCAGAACTCAATATTTTCTTTGAAACTTTTGTCAATCTTCCCATGAATGAATATCTCTCAAATTTGCTATTAAATAAAAAGATATCTTCTTCTTTTTCGAAAACTCCATAAATCAAAATTAAAAGAATTCTATTTCATTACCAGTTTTTCAGCCAAAAATTCAACATTCATTGGTCCTTTTCTTCTTATTTCTTTTCTTAATATTTTTCTATTCAAACAACACTTTTTATTTTAATTTTGTTTTTTGAAAATTATACTTGCAATTCACACAATTTTACTCATTTACTTATTTTATTTCATTAATTATCCTCAACATGCTATTTTAATTAATTTATCTAAACACCAATTTTAAATAATTTAATTTACACCTTTCAATAATTTACATGGCTTTTAATATAAGACTTTTATATTTTAATGTAAACTATTCCAATAACTCTTATTAACATTTATTAAAATCATTTAATTATTTAAATGACATCATACTACACACCAACACAAAATAAATATCACAAGTACACTCACAAAAACCCACTAATATAAAATGCAAAAATGACAAAGGTCAAAGATGCACAATACCACTAAACAAAAGACGGGTTGAAAAACTTGGGACGGGGTGACTTCCTTGTCATCTTTGTTTCAACTTCATTCCCATTGGGTTAATTTGATGCTCGCCCTATCTTGCCGAAGTAGGTGGAATCGAGACTTTGTTCCTACAATTCCTACATACAAACAAGGTGTGTACAACATGTATATATATAATCAAAGCATCACATCGTGAGAAGGAATTGTAGCATAGTAGGGCACTTGCAAATGAGTGGTGCTACACTGTCCCCTCACCAAAACTATAAAAAAAATTACAACAAATATCTTGGTAACATTTCTAACTAACTAATCACATCATATCATCATAAAATGATTACTAATCCACTGCATCACAATACACTACTGAAATCAAATTAAACATCAACCAACCAAATGTAGCCATAATGTCATATCATAATATCCATGTCATCAAATAAAGTAGCATAATCATCAAGTAGTCTAAACTATCTAATCTAGTAATCCAACCAACAAATAGTAACTAACAAAGTCTCAAAGTATCAAGCAAAACCATAGAAAAATGATAAGTCCAACAACAACATGTGGGGTATTACACAAAGTGTTAGAATTTTCTTTATAATAATCACAATTTTCTAACTGTTTTTGGTATATCGGTTAATTTTTTAATATTTCCAACTCCATTAGGGAAAAATATTTTTCTCATTAACAATCTTTTTATTTTAGCAGTTAAAACTTCCTCTATTAACAAAATTTCTCCACATATGGTCAAACTTACCCTAGTTAAAAATATTTCACACTCAAATTCATCGTGATAAGTTGTATCATGAAATCTACATTCGGTGACTCTCCCAAAAGTAAACAAACTCAAAGGATGAAGTTTTTGATTAAAGATTTTACAAATTTTTCCAATTTCCATAATGAAAACTAGCTTGAATTCAATCTCTCATTTACAAGCTTCTTTCTAGATTTAGAATTAACATCTCAAAGAATAATTCTCCAATTCCAAAGGATGAAACCTAAAACATCAAAGAAAGCCCCTCCTTCTAGCATCAGTTCCTATCGACGATGATTTCACTCATAGAAAATAGGTTGAATAAAATATCCATAGGCAAGACCGTGAAGAGCCCATCCTTCTTGAAAGATATGGAGCAAAGACAACCTAAAGTGAATTTTTTCATTTACAAGACAAAGATTGGCTTATGTTCAATACCAAGTCTCTGATAACTAGGTCATGGTTGCACTAGGGTCACTCTCAAGTAATGATGTGATATTGCTATTAATCTCAAAAGAACTCTGGTTGGTCTTTGGACATTTTAGATAAACAATCCAAATTGAAATGATAAGCTTGAACATCATGAAACCAATTTAATATTTTCCATAACATTTCATGAAATATCACAAATTCTTTGCTATCACTTAAGTAGATTTAGCATTAAGCATTCATCAACCTTATGGAAAAAAAATATTTTCGATAAAATTCCTTCCTTTCATTTAATTTTTGGGACATTTTCAAATATTTAAACATATATTCTAAAAAAATATATAAAAATACTGAAAAGTAAAATTTCTCTTGATTATTCTCCATGAATGCCCCAAAGAATTAATTAAAATAGAGCAAACCACTTTATACTTCACTAGATTGCTTCACATCTACATATAAAATGGTACAAGCTTTTAAAGAAAGGGTTTCATTTATGGACACTGAGTAGGTTTTGTATGCACCCTTAAATGGCGCGACATAGACTCTTGTTCAGTCAAACTTACAAAACTAGCTACAAAAAGATATTGAGATAGGTAGCTATCTATTAAGCTCAGATATCAATTAATTTCTGTGCATACAAAGTTCTATGTTGGAATGGTTTAGAAAATAGGAAAAAAGAGCAAAACTAAAAAAAATGTTTATGCTCCTCCAACATCCACAAATTATGAATTTAAAATAAAAATGAAGCATCCTCTAGCCTTTTATAGAACACAAGGCTTAGATAGGATAACACAACTACATGAGAGGAAATCTAAGGGACCAATCTCATCAAGGAATGTGGAATATTGTGACCAATAGAAGAATTGTAATTGAAGTCAATGGAAGTCAACTAAAATTACTCGTTGAAGCTCTCCAGGTTCTAATTTTTCATCTTTGTCAAGATTCCTTCTTGAAATTGAACAAATCTACCCAAACAAATATATATAGGAGCTTCTTGAGATAACATAGTGATTAGGTGGAAGTTGAACTCTTATATTTCAAGTTCCTTGATTTGAACATTCCAGGAATGAATAACCCCCATAATGTAGATACACTTTATTACTTCATGCTTGCACTCCAACATCCCAATATTCTGGTATCTGACACATCTTTATAACGGGTATGTGTAGGATCATCATGGAAAAAATAGGCCCTTAAGTGGCAAAAAAATTAGAAAAATCAGAGTTAGGCAACTTGACGTAAAAAATTGAATAAGTTATCTATATTATTTCAAAAATATGTAAGAATATAATTTGTATCAAATTGAATGTATTTTCTAAACTACTAGGTTTGTTTAAAAAAAAATCTATTTGGTGAAAATTTGAAACTTCAATGCAATAGTACTTAAATTTCGGGGAAAAATAAGAAGTAGGTGTGTTGACCACCCTAACCACAATAAAATGATAATGTATTTTTTAGAAGATTTTAGATATAAGTAGAGGACTCATGTCCCAATGTGATGCATATTTTTTGTATTTTTTTTCTAAGGAAATAATTAATTATGAATTTTTTATTACAAATTTTAAAAAATATAAAATACTCGTATGTCTAACCACCTTAACTTGGTCAAAACTTCATGAAATTCAATTTTTCTTTTTTTAATCCTATAGTATATGAAGCATAGAATGTGATGCATGTTTTGGATTCAAAAAATGTGATACTGTTTGAAAGCTATAGATGTTTTTCAATCAGTCTATCAATCAGGACTTTAGTCATAATTTGAATAGAAAATAAATAATAATTACTTATTAAATTCAAAGTAAAGTATAATTTATATTGATGGAAAGCTTAGAATCTCCTTAAAAAACCCTTTTCATTTCATCAATTTTGGGTTAAAAAAAAGTTGTCAGCCACATACCCATCATATTGCCACTTTTTGGCCCACCATGATCCTGCACATACCCTAACAAACTTTATTTGAGCATAAGCTTCTTAATTGCTTCATTGAACCTAGAAATAACATCAGATTTGTTTTCAAATACAATTTTCTTGACTGTCCATACTCGAGATTTGCATCACAATCAATATCTCCTGTAAGCAAAAATCACATACATTAAATCCCTTTTAAAAAAACAACATTTATAACATATTATGTAAATAAAACCATTATTCAAATGTTAGTACAAAAATCCATAATTAACACGTCTTTCAAATAGCATATCATAAGTCCTTGTACATATACTGGATCACCAGGATCATTAGACATTTTTTGAAATTTTAATATTTTATTTCACATTGTAACCCAATACCTAGTACCCTGTATTTAGCTTTACCCACTTACTTTCCCATACCTTGGTTATACTGGAACTCCACTATACCAGACTCCTTACTAGATTTTGTCTTACCTGACCACTTCATATCATACCCAAGTCTTTCACTTGAACTTCTCATTACCTTTTGCCTTTTCTGTGTTTTTGGTACCCAATATCCAATGCATGAAATACCTACAATACAAACTACTTTTTATTATCAAAGATTTCTCTTCCTTTCTTCACTTCCGATGATCTTCCAATTTGTTAGCTCCTACCATAAGAGTTATATTTTTCACTT
The DNA here is from genome assembly GCA_007258455.2 of Sequoia sempervirens. Lineage (NCBI taxonomy): Eukaryota > Viridiplantae > Streptophyta > Pinopsida > Cupressales > Cupressaceae > Sequoia > Sequoia sempervirens. The sequence goes on along the minus strand of VDFB02000363.1, from coordinate 5,062,545 downwards.
GGGTCTCCAAATATTTTCAGTCTTGGGGTGTGTTGTGAGACCACACAACACTAACAAATACATGCATATTGGAATTTTTGAATCTTCAAATTTTGTTGTCACATTTATGCAAATCAACATGTATTCAAACTTGCTAACCCTCAATGATGAACTTGGAGCCAAAAACCAAAATCAAAATAGTAAATTCAAACCAATTTTTTTATCGTTGCTATTTTGGCTACTTTAGGAAAATTCATTGTTAGGAATTCATCGATGGAAAATTCACTGCTAGATATTCACCGTGGGAAAATTCACCACCATGAAAAATTCACCACTAAGTAAAATTCATTGCCAATAATTCATCATGGCAGAAACTACATTTTTTGCCATGGTGAATTATTGGCGGTGAATTTTACTTGGTGGTGAATTCTCCCATGGTGAATTGCGAGTGGTGAATTCTTCATTAGTGAATTGCTAGCAGTGAATTTGTCATACGCACATACTTGGATGCTCCTATATCAAGAAAGACCAATAACTAAATAATATGCACATGAAGAATGTCTTGATTTATTTTTATCAAAAATTTCTTACTAGTAGGATGAAGAAGAGATGTTAAGTTAGCCTTGGGTAGCCTTGACAAGATACACTATTGGTTATGTGGAAGAAAATAATACTAAATATAATGAATATTTTTAGAAGTCATAGAGAAAATAGATAATGAAGGAGGAAAAATAGGTGGAAAATAATTTTGGTTACCTCAATCCTCTATATGAAAGTGCAATACAGGCTCTTTACAAATGTTATCTCCTTTTTCTATTCACTCGACCATTTCCACTAGTATACTCAAGATCAATTTGTAAAGAATTTTATGGAAGTTAAGATTTTTAATTCAATAGTTCTACATCATTAGAAATGAGAGCATTGGCATGTAGCTCTTGTGTATGGATAGAAATAAAGGAATAAATAAAATGAATGAAGTCATTAAGGGAATCATTTGAAAATTCAAGGGATTCATGAGAGAACAAAATTATTTAAAGTGATGAAGGTTTGGAAAAGGAGATTTGAGATGGTGAAATTACTTACCGTGTCATAGAAAAAAGTACCTCTTGCTTGACTTGGGAATAATTTATGATAAATTGTACTTAATGAGGCCTTGATTGAAGTGTTGTGAGACATTTTATGTGTCCACACTAGGTCTTGGACCCTTGCAAATCGAATAAAATGCATTTATCAATGTCTTGTAAAGGTGTTATAAAGTGTTGTAAAGGAATTTCACGCTTTTCTAGACTTAATGAACTCATTTATCCCTAATTCAATATTATAAAATATATTTAAATACATCTTCACATCAATCTAGAAGTTTTTGAATTAAACTTAATCATAAACTAGTGTTGTAATGTGTCTTGCACATTTACATTGATTCTTGTGCCTTCTTAGGCTATGTGGGCCTCATTCTAGTGTTGTAAAGTTTATTTAATTACACTTTCACACTGATTTCTATGTCTCAAGCCCTATTTGACATTCACATCATCACCAATAGTCCCATATTAACCCATATTGTGCATCCCAAGGCTTAAATTGAACAAATACACAACAAAGTTGCATTTTAAACCTTATTTCCTTATCTCCTAGCTTCCTAGCTATTAAATTGGCCCCTGTGGGACCCATTCACCATGTGTGGAAAATGTGTCACATTTGGCCCAATTTTGACCTTTGAGTAGGGAAAAAAGTGAAATTTGAGTTTAATATTACTTCATGTCAGCCTATGGTGAGGTATTAATGGGTAAAATAGATGATTTTACTATAAGTACAACCTTCTAAGCCCTAATTTACATCTGTCAACTCATTTTACAACTCATTCACCATTCATCTTCTCAAGCAAGCTAGGGTTTCATCATTACAAGTCATTCAAGATCAATTTTTAGACCTTCAAGGGTAGATCCTTCATGTTTTGCTGCATACTTTCAAGATCAAACATCATGGAAAGGTAATAAACTCAATTAATACATGTTTCATTCCATTCGCTCATCATTTTGGTTTAATTTCCTAAAAGGGGTTTGACCAAGGCAAACCCCCATGCCCTAACATTCAATATCTCTCTCTCTCTCATCTTGTTTCTTCGTAGATTTAAGACTTTTGGAAGCTTAGAAATAATTGAAGATCAAGTTTCAAGGTCTATAAAGTCTTCTCATCATTCAACAAGTCAAAATATTAATAAAAACTCATTTTCAAACCTATAAATTAGAGTTTTAGAAGCAAGCACCTGTAGGAAGTCAAAGTATAGATTGAAAGATTTGGGTTCCAATTTTGAAAATATAGAAATTAAAAAGTGGACTCATTCACCATGAGTGGAAAGTAAGTCCCAATCAAACATCAATTTTGAGTTTTTTGCATTTTTAAGTACCCTTTTTTTAGAAATTGGTTATGGATTAGTTTTGTAGAACTAGGATTGATTCACCCAAAATGGTGAATGAGTCCCACTAGGCCTAAAAATTAGGATTATCAACATTTTAGAAGCTATTTCTAGTCTTTATTCACATTCTAGGTGCACACTTTCAATTTGATTTAGTTTTGTTTAGCTTTGCATGCATTTCTAGTTCATTTCTGCATAACACAATGTGTTTTTAAACAAGTTACATTTCTTAGGTTTTGCATACTTAATCAATCAATATTATCAATTATATTCACTTAGATAATATCATTAGTCATATAAATAGTATACACTTCTTAATTTGAGTGAACCTAGCTAGACTTTTGAGTGGGGTTTATCTCTCTCTTTTTAGGTGAAACATTCCTAAGAGTGCAAGAGTAGCCTATAAGCCCTACCCAAAAATCTATAGTTCATTTTAGTGAACCTACTTTTAGAATTTTTTTTTTTCTAATTTGGAGTCCATTATCATCCTAGGAATAGCTTTCATGCACTAGATTTTGCATTGTTTTGCATTCTAGGGTTTCAAAAACTTGCATTCATGAAAGGTGCATTTAGGTTACATTTTTGGCATCTAAATTCATTATTTTTTTTTGAAATTTTACATTTTTAACTTAGGTTTGCATCATAGCACTCAGAACACATCAAAGTCACTCAAAATTTTCTGAAAATTCTAAAAAAAGTCCATATTGGGAATCATTCACCACCCTAGGCAAATCAATCCATTTTGACCCCTGAAACTTGCTTTTATAGAGCTGAAAAATCTATTTTTAGGCTTTTGTTTGGTGCCATTTCCTAGCTATATTAGTCAGTTGCATTTTTGTAACATACATTTCATCAAATCTAGCCTAAATTAGCTCATTTCATGCATGGTTTCAATTTCAAGTTTGTATTCTCATATTGTTACATATAAGCAATCAATTATCATCTAAAAATTGAATTTCATTTGAGTCTTTTACATTTCATTTTCAGTTAGCATAGATTGTTATTTCAAAATGATAGTTTTAATATTCTCCAAATTCTCCAAGAAAAAGTTAGTTAATAAGCATGCTTTTCATTCATTCAATGCATGTCCTAGTTATGAGAGTCTCTTAACACAAGAGAGTGAAAATGACAATGTTAACATTAAACTCACACCATCTCCTATCTACCCTATTTGTGTGGATAATGTGATAAAAGAGCATACAAACATAGATACTCATGATGATCATGATTGTACTTCTCCCAATACCTATCCTTTTAGTGACGAAGGTATCTTGACAAAAGAAGATACAATCATTGAGAATCATGAGCATCTTGTTTGTCCTTCCCCTCATCCCCTTTGGGAGCATATTTTAGCACAAGAGAATGAAATCATAGATACATTCTTAAACATCACCTAACCTAATTTCCATTTTGAGGATAGTTTTTAGGAAGATAAGCTTATAAATGATGAGGAAGTGTTGGCCTACCACAACCCTCTTTATGATCCATCCCCCATCTATCCTATTTTTGAAGATATTCATGAACAAAGGCATGAAGTTGTAAATACTCATGATAATCACACTTGTTTTTCTCTTAGTATCTCCCCTAGTTGTAAGGAAGATAATTTTATGTTAGAAAACATAACTAATGAGAGCCATGAGAATCTTATTTATCCCCTTTCACCTAAGCAAAGCATTCTTGAGAAATCCAATTCAACCATTGATCATCCTCGTACTTGTGATGAAGTCCTTTTAGAAGAACCAAGCTTAGAATTTCAAGAAAATTCAGTTTGTAGTTCTCCTCAAAACTCTCCTCCTCGGAAGGATATCATGATGCAAGACATGAACCGCAATAATGATATAGAATCTCACTTCGAAGGGATGTTAAAATTATTCAACCTCAACTCATCCTTTACCCCCTTCACATAAACCTCCACCTCAAAGAAAACCTGAATTTTTCCTATACCCACCAAAGAATAATGTATCACAACAACTAAGTTATAATATGTTTTCTCATACATATAACACTCACAATAATCCACAACCACTGCAACCAACACCACCCTCTTTACCTTTACCCAATCCACCTACTATCCCTCATTACCTCCCACACACAAAGGAGTATGACCTTGTTGAACAATTAAAGAATAGTCTTGAAAATATTTCCCTTTGGGATTTACTTCAAAACTCACCAAATTACCACACTATTCTTCAAACAACCTTACAACATATTGTAGTTCCTCCTAATACAACTCTAAATGATGTAGCAGCTTTAATCCATGGAATGAACCAAGTTATTCTAGACAGTACTTTCCATCAACATGAGCTCCCTCCTTTAGAGTTGCAACAACAAAATGAAGCCTTTATGATAATTGCTCAATTCAATAGTATAGGTATCAAAAGAACCCTTATCGATAATGGTTCTGCCCTTAATGTGTGTAGTGTGAATCTCCTTCATATATTATGTGTTGATAAGTCACAAATAATACTCGATTCTATATCTGTTTGAGGATTTGATAATACAACAAAGCAACCTCTTGGTGTAATTACTTTTCCTATTACAGTTGGGGTGGCTACTTTACAAAATCCTATTCATGTCATGCTTTGTGATCTTTCATATAATCTTCTTTTAGGTAGACCATGGATTCATGAAATGAATGTAGTGCCTTTGACCCTTCATCCTATCATGAAATATGTCTATAAAAATCACATTTATCAAGTTGCAATAGACCTCAAGCCTAAAAGTTGCTTGCACCTTGAAAAGGGAGCTACAATTCCTTTGAAAAAATTAATTCCAACATCCAACATAGATCCTCTTGAAATTGAACACAATAATGAGGAATCACCATCTAAATCATTTGGTGCTGATTGGGGATCCTTATAATTCACACGACCATCATTTATGGGTGAATACTTAATCACACAAAAGAAAGATGAAAAAAAAAAAACAACCAACCATCATGACAACTCAAAATTCTGCACAATCTTTTCAACCATCTATGCAAGAAAATACAACATGCACAACATCCTTTGGTGAAAACAATAATTAACCATCACCTTATCCAAAAGAAATGAAGACACTTTATGGAAAAGGTTATGACCTCATGAAACAACTTGGGTATAGTAAAAAAAAGATGTGGTGCTCGAGAGCAAGGTATCCACAACCCTATTGATCTTATCACACAACAAAAAACTCATGGTCTTGGCTATTTTTGTGTGATATAGATCACCAAACCCTCACTCAACATCAACAACCCCACACAACATACTCCTAAATCAACCTTCATCGTCGTCCATCTTGAACTCCTCACCATTGGTGGTCTTGAACCTCATCCTTTACCAAACATAAAAGAAACAAATACACCTTCGCTTAATGCCAATGTCATCTCACAAAAAATTAATGATTTGAATTTGTTAGATTTTATACCCTCCTATAATGGAGAAAATAAAATCTCACAATCTAAAGATTCTTACAAATATATGACAACCACTACTAAGCAAGATGTATCTTTGTCACATACCACAAGACCACCTTCTACTGTTGATCAAGAGGGTATCTTGTCAAGACTCCTCAAAGATCACTTGATCACCCTCCCTCCACAAACTTGAAAGAAATGTTATGAAAAGACCTCATTCTGCACCTATCATAGAGTTCATGGTCATTTCACCAATGATTGTAAAGCTTTAAGTCATAAAATCCAACATTTTTAGGAATTTGGTATTCTTCCTTCTGTGGGGGCATCTAATTCCTCTAACTGATCGTGATTTTCACTCTACCATTCATTTCATCAATTTTTTTGGCTCACCTTTGTCCTACACTCAATGGGGGTAAGGGTTTTAGTAAGCTTTGTTCTTCTATGTCACTTGTGGTTTCCTCCTTTGGATAGTTGTTAACCCTTCATGAACATATAAGAGCAGTTTTGGGATGTGCACGACATGCCTTAAGTTGGCTCACATATGACATACTTCTCTCTTTAATGATGTAGCTTATTAGAAACATATGACTCGAAATAGGGATTTCCGAGTAAGCTCTGATGTCTCATTCTTTTACTTTGAATAAATTTCTCACGGTACGGGTGCTCATAACCACTTTAAAGTGGGGGAATACATCACCACTCACATTTCATTGTGAAATTTTCTTTTTCTTGTGATTCCCTCTCTTGGAAGCATTAGGTACAATGAATTACCCAATATGAGACCTTGCACTTTTCCTCTCTTGGAAACAAGATGAGACTGTTTTCACTTATCCTATCTTGTAGACATTGAACATGGAATTCCCTAAGATGAGACATTGCATGAACTAAGCAAAATATCTTTGAACAATCCTTACACTATTCTGCATTTACAATGTCTATGAGTATTACAAAGTTTTTCTACTCAATAGAGCTTCCTAAAATTGTTTCCTTTTAGGGAGTTTTGGCTGTTATCGAGGTATAAGAATCCTTTGTGCAGCGGTTTATAAGCCTGCGTTGCTTGTCTCCCATATCCAACTTATGTGTTTGTGTGAATACATGCACTAACTAGCATGTATTTCAGCTTTTGGATTTCACCTACCTAACAACTAGAAGTTCCATGGCCCCAGAGTGAGTATACTTTTTGGGATTTCTCACCTGATGGATAATGAAGAGTTCCATCACCCCAAATTGAGTATGCATTTTCATCTAGCTATAAAAATCATCGAAGCTTGATCCACCTTTTCATTTTCATCTTCTTTCTTGCCATTGCATGATTTTTTATCTTGATGGTTTGACTTAGGATATTGGATCTTGGAGGCTTGTGCAACCTCCTTTGATCTTTTTCATTCTTTTTCATCTACATTTGAACACTTATATCTCTCTTGAATGTCTACTTTAGTGTGAGTGTGAAGCAAATTCATCCTCTCACTAAAGTGGGGGCTAAATGTATTGTAGAAAAAAGTACCTCTTGCTTGACTTGTGAATAATTCATGCTATACCTAGACTTAATGAGGCATTGATTCAAGTATTGTGAGGAATTTTATGTGTCCACGCTAGGTTTTGGATCCTTGCAAATTGAATAACATGCATTTATTAATGTCTTGTAGAGGTGTTTCAAAGTGTTATAAAGGAATTTCATGCTTTTCTAGACTTCATGAACTCATTTATCCCTAATTCAATATTATAAAATGTATTTAAATACATCTTCACATCAATCTAGAAGGTTTTTGAATTAAACTTAATGATAAACTAGTGTTGTAATGTCTCTTGCACATTCACATTGATTCTTGTGCCTTCCTAGGCTATGTGGGCCTGATTTTAGTGTTGTAAAGTGTATTTAATCACACTTTCACATTGATTTCTATGTCCCAAGCCCTATTTTACATTCACATCATCACCAATAGTCCCATATCAACCCATATTATGCATCCTGAGGCTTAAATTGAACAAATACTCGACAAAGTTGCATTTTAAACCTTATTTCCTTATCTCCTAGCTTCGTAGCTGTAAAATTGGCCCCTATGAGATGCATTTTCCATGCATGGTGAATCAGTCCCATCCAGGTGGGACCCATTCACCATGTGTCACGAATGAGTCCCATTTGGCCCAATTTTGACCTCTGAGCAGGGACAAAAGTGAAATTTGAGTTTAATATTACTTCATGTCGACCTATGATGATGTATTAATGAGTAAAATAGATGAATTTCCTGTAAGTAAAACCTTATAATCTCTAATTTAAATATTTCAACTCATTTTACAACTCATTCATCATTCATCTTCTCAAGTAAGCTAGGGTTTCATCATTAGAAGTCATTTACGATAAATTTTCAAACCTTCAAGGGTAGATCCTTCATGTTTTGTTACAAAATTTCAAGATAAAACATTATGGAAAGGTAATGAAATCCATTATTACATGTTTCATTCCATTCTTTCATCTTTTTGGTTTAATTTCCTAAAAGGGGTTTGACCAAGGCAAACCCCCATGCCCTAACATTCAACATCTCTCCCTCTCATCTTGTTTGTTTGTAGATTTAAGACTCTTGGAAGCTTGGAAATCATTGAAGATCAATTTGCAAGGTTGATAAAGTCTTCTCCTCATTCAAAAAGTCAAAATATCAACAAAAACTCATTTTTAGACCTATAAATGAAAGTTTAAGAAGCAAACACCTGTAGGAATTCAAAGTATAGATTGGAAGCTTCGAGTTCCACTTTTGAAAATATAGAAATTAAAAAGTGGAATCATTTTCCATGAGTGGTGAATGAGTCCCACTCTAGGGTCAATTTTGAGTCTTCTACATTTTAAGTACCCTTTTGTTAGAAATGATTCCTAACTTAGTTTTGTAGAATTGGGACCGATTCACCCAAAATGGTGAATGAGTCCCAATTGGCCTAAAAATTAGGATGATCAACATTTCAAAATATATTTATAGTTTTCATCCACATTCCAAGTGCACACTTTCAGTTTGGTTCAGTTCTGCTTAGTTTTGCATGCATTTCTAGTTCATTTTTGCATAACACAATGTGTTTTCAAAAAAGTTACAATTCTTAGGTTTTGCATACTTAATCAATAAATATTATCAATTAGTTTCACTTAGATAATCTCATTTAGTAATATAAACATCATACACATCTTAATTTGAGCTAGACTTTTGAGTGGGGTATATCTCTCTCCTCTTAGGTGAAACATTCCCAAGAGTGCAAGAGTAGCCAATAAGCCCTACCCAAAAATCTATGGTTCACTTAAAATTACTATTGTGAAAAAAATTAATTTAATGTGTATTAGAAAGAGGCCAAAGGCTAATATATTTATCCTTTAGGACTATGGAACATGCATCAAGGAAATTCCCCAAGTTTTTATTTTGAGAAAATATTTTTTTATTATTTTGAAGGAAAAAAAATTATTTTTGGACCAAGAAAGGAGGTATAACTTAATAGGTTAATGAAAATGTAAAGGATTTATTTTAATTTAGCTAATATGTATTGGCAAAATGATTTTTCACTACTTTACATTGGGGTTCACTAGTTTTGAATATTTAAAAAGCTAAAAGAAATATAGAACTAATTTATAAATTAGATGATATAAATTGTAATTAAAACAAAACATAAGAGAATTGAATGAAATATATTTTATAAAATTATAGAATACAAACTTACCATTTTTTTTATTTCAAAATATGAAAAATGTTGGGTTATGGTGTTGTACACCATTGCATAAAATGATTTATTATTATTATTGTAATTAAATAAAATTATTTAGTTGTTATACACCTTGGTGGTGTTAATCACACTAGGTAATTATTTGGGGACCCAATTATGTTGTATTGTAACATTGTATTATTATTTAATGTGTGGGAGACATGTGATAATAATTTAATATTAAGGAAATATCAAATAAAATGAAGTCTTAGTACCCAAAATTAAATAAGGGGTTAGTGGTTTTGTATTCATGTGGTTTTACCTTACCAAGTGCTAGTTCTATTTTGTGTGAGCTTGTCTATAAAAGAAAACACGTGTAGTGGTTTAGGTTGACTAAGTGGGTTAGTTGTCATTATTGAGTCTTCTTTAGGAGTACATTTGTGAAGCATGCCATGGGATGTGTAGATTCATTCTTGGAAACATGATAATGCATTGGAGGACTTGATGCTTTAGATGTATTCATTGTAACTCTTGTATTGCTTTATTGTTGAATAATATGATGGAGTATGGATGCTTTTGGAGGCTGGGTTCTTCCCTCTTGAGGGTTTTTCAAGAGTATATCATGTTAGCTTGTGGCTTGTCTATCTGATCTATGCATTGTGGTTACTTGTATGCATGTTTATCTCTCATGGGTTAAATGCAATATATCCTAACAAGTGGTATCAAAGCTTTCATGGTTGAATTTTTTTTGTTATAACCCTTGTAGAGCCATAAAAATGCATGATTCTATGAAGTAAGAACCACCATTTCAGCCCACATCAATAGAGCTATTCTAATTAAAAGCAAAACCAGAAATACAAATCTAAACTACAAAACAAAATAATGCTTTTAAAAGAAATCAATCTCCATTGTCTCCCTATCACCAAGACCTTTGTTTATGTATTTGCTCTTAGATTTTTATGAGCACAAAATGCAATAAAGAGGCTATGGTGAATGAGAAATGCAAGCTTGATGCAAAGATCATATGAGTATGTAAATTTTTGAGCAAAATTTGTGAGGGAGAAAATGTGAGGGAAATCCCACTTTAAATAGGAGTTCTTTGAGGATGGAGAGGGGTTGAAGATGAAATGTGGGATTAAAGATGTGAGAGAAGTAAATGCCATTATCCCACATTGATGGGTTAAATGTTATGCATGAGAGTGAAAGTGATAAAGGGATATTTGATTAAAATGAACATAAATGATTAAATATGAATAAAATGATTTAAAGATGCCTTACTAAAATGCAATATTTCATGAATGATTTATGCAAATGATATGATTAGTATGAAAGTTATGATAATTAGTTTATTATGAAATAATAATCAATGACTATGATAATTGATTTATTAATGGGTATGAATATGAAACAATTATGGATGATAATGATAATTGATTTAATATGGAAATGATGTTTATGACTTATTATGAAAATGGATTATGAATGATTATAATTTATTATGCAAATGGGTATGAATGATAGTGCAAATGGACATGAATGTTAATGCAACATATATTAAACGAGCATGAGATGGTTCAATGATTTGATGAAATGCATGAATAGAAGAAAGTATTGAATGAATTGATTAAGTAAATAATAATATCTATTTAATCAATAGATGAATATTGTTATGACTATGAGGACAAATTTGGGTGTCTACATTTTGCCCCTCTTTGAGACAATGCAGCTTGTTGCATTGTTTCAAAGAAAAATATTGATCAACTGATACATGCCCCAAAGATATATTGGTAAGGATTATGATAAGAATGATATGCCCCCTCGAGAGATTGATCGAACAAATTGTAAGAAGATTAATCTCTCGATAGATGTCTAGAAAGTGATTAGATACCTGATATTGTGCAAGTGATAAAGTAGTGATGTACATTTTGATGAAAATGCGCAGTTGATGGGCGTAACTGAACAATTGATGGAAATGATTAGTATAGCCAGGTTGATGAGCTGATTAAGCTAATTGAGAATGATGCTTACACAAGACAAGGTGTTGCTATGATGTATTGACTGATGGGTTAAGGGGACATGAAATTTCAAGAATTAGGTTGATTGATTTGAGATTTGATTCAAGAGACATATATCAATTGTATAAAGTAATCAATTGATTTCTCTATGACAAGAAAGATGAAGAAAATGGTATGCAAGAAATGGAAGATGGAAGAAATGCAAGATGGAAGAAAATGAAGGTGATGAAGCCTCTTGTTCCTTGTAAGTGCTTTTATCATCATTGAGCTTATTATGCCACAAATTAGTATAAGCGTCTAGATAACATGAACATCTAGATGACCTAAATATTGTTTTCACTTTTTATTTAGTAATGAAGTATAAGCATCTAGGTATAAGAACCTTAGATGACTGAATACTTATTGCATGGAAGACACTATCAAACAAGGAATGCTCTCATCCACATTAGACTCATAGGTCCTCGATGGTTTTAGAAAACCATGTCCTAAAACGAGTCATCCTGTGAATAAGAAACAATCCACAAACAACAAACAAATGAACATGCTCCATCCTTGCCACTCTAGTCAAAGAAATCTTCGAGAAGCTAAAAGGCATGTCACCAAAGATAAAATCATAAAACAATCAAAGATAAACAAACAAACATGCATCATGTTTCAATATAGAACCGATTCTTGTTATAGTTTATGTGTTTGGTTGGATTTGTAAGATGGGTTGATAGATATGTTATAATGTTTGCTTAGTTGTCAACACTTGCATGTTTTGATTTTGTTGAAGTTCAAAGTCGTGTGGTGATCTGAAAGTGTCACTATTTTTTGAGATTTTTGGAATATTTGATTTTTTTGGATTTCTTCAAGACATTTTATGATTTTTTGGGGATTTTTTCAAGACATTTTATGATTTTATTTTATTTTGGATTTTTTCAGGACATTTTTATGATTTTTTTTGGATTATTTTAGGACATTTTATGATTTTTTCGGATTATTTCAGGACATTTTATGATTTTTTTGATTATTTTAGGACATTTTATGATTTTTTTGGATTATTTTAGGTCATTTTATGACGGAAATAGATGAGCAGATAGACAAAGAAGGTGGTTTCTCTGACCACAAGATGCTAAGTATCTTAACCCATAGCTAAGGTTAAGGAAATGCCCCAGTGAGGGATAGGACCAACCTAGTATGCGTGGAAAAGCGAGCAAGTGAGGGGAATGCCGAACAATTCACAAGCCATGGTGAGTGTGAAAAGGTCATTATGAAGTGGAGGATGAATGAAAAGGAAATGAAAAGATCAAGTAGAGCTCCAAAGGAAAGAGAAGAGAAGCCTCTACACATAGTGCCGATTTTTTTATTTTCACCGTGGTACTTGCTCAAGGTGCCACCAAAGTGGTTTTCACTAGTGAACAAATGAATTTCTCTTTCTTTCTTTTTTTCTTCAGGACCTTTTTTCCTTTTTTTGTATTTTTTCGTGACTTTTTTTCCTTTTTAAAAAAAATTCTGGACTTTTTTCCTTTTTTTTTGTATTTTTTCAAGACTTTGAAAAGATTTCCCTTTGAAGCATTTAGGTGTAAAACTTGTGAATGTGCATACTATTGATGGGATGACTAAGCATTTCACCTTCTGGAGTAGATAACTGGTATGCCCCAGATCCATACACAATAGTGATAATGTATGGACCCAACCAGTTAGGCTCAAATTTACCCTTCTTTTCTCTATCTTGTTGAGTGCGAGGATTTTCGTGAAGAACAAGATCCCCAACCTCAAATGTATGTGGTTTCACTTTCTGGTTATAACTTCAACACATCCATTACTAGTATGCTCTAAGATGATTGAAAGCAGTTTGTCTTCGTTCATCCAACAGTTCCAACTCCTACAAATGGGAAACTTGGTATTCTTCATCAATGATTTGATTGTGCAAAGAGACGCGCAAAGAGGGAAACTCAACCTCTATGGGCAAGATGGCTTCAGATCCATAGACAAGGGCATATGGGGTAACATCTATGGGAGTGCAGACACTTGTGCGATAAGCCCACAGTGCAGGATTCAATTGAATATGCCAATCTCGACTAGCTTCATTGACTATCTTTTTAAGAATTTTGAGAATGGTTTTATTAGAAGCCTCAACCTGGCCATTACTTTGAGGATAGTAAGGTTTGGAAAAATGATGTTGTATATGGAATTTTTCAAAGAGTTCATGGACATCTTGATTTTTGAATGGAAAACCATTATTTGTGATGATGGATAGAGGAATGCCATAACAAAAAATGATGTAGTTCAGTATGAAGGTGGATATTTTTTTCAAGTGATATGAGTGAGAGGAACAACTTCAATCCATTTCGTGAAATAGTCAGTGGCAACGAGAATGAACTTATGACCATTGGATGAAGGTGGATGGATCTTGCCCGCGAGATCGAGTCCCCATTGATAAAAGGGACATGGTGTAGCAAGAGGCTACAATTCTTGTGCGAGAGCATGTATCAAGTTTGCATGTTTTTGGCATTTCTTGCATTTTTAAACCAATTGATACAAATCCTTTTCCATTGTAGGCCAATAATAACCCATACACAAGAGTTTCTTGGCTAAGGTAGGACCGCTAGAATGTGCCCCGCATATACCTTCATGTATTTCTTGTAAAGCAGTTTTGACCTCATCATGCTCAAGACATCTAAATATAGTACCATCGAGACCTCAGTAGTAAAGGGTATCGGCTAAGATCACATAGCGAGAAGCTTGATGGATAAAGGTTTTATGATATTTATTGGATAGGTTTGATGGAAAGGTGTTATCTCGAAGATAGGTATAAATATCCCCATACCATTTGGAATTAGGACCAACAATGAGACAAATCATTTCAGATTGTTGTATATTGTAAGCAGGTTCCAAAAGAGGTTCTACCAAGAACTCATAGTAAGCGGCATTACTTGGCATTTCTACAAGTGAACCAATTGTTGCCAATGCATCAGTAGCTTTGTTGTTATCTCGAGGAATCTGATCAAAAGAGATTAATGTGAAATAGGCCTTGAAATCATCCACCATTCTTTTGTAAGGCATCAATTTTTCATCTTTTGTTTTATAGTCATCATTAACTTATCTGATCACTAGCTGAGAGTCACCAAGAACACGCAACTCAAGGATCTTCCATTACATAGCTATGCGAAGACCTAAAAGTAATGCCTCATATTCTGCAATATTGTTGGTACATGGAAATTGTATCTTATATGAGCTTCAGGTATACAATCCCCTTGTGGAGTGACAGAGAATTCCAACACTAGAACCACCTTGTGTGAAGGAGCCATCAAAATATAAAGTCCACAGTTGTGTAGATTCCATGTTGAAGATTGATTCATCAGGAAACTCTATAGTAAGAGGATGATCATCTGTTATAGGAGCATCGGTGAGTTGATCTGTGATAGCTTGTCTGTTGATTGCTTTTCTTTCTATGTACTCAATATCAAACTCACTAAGAATCATCACCCATTTAGCTAATCATCCTGTGAGTGTTTCTTTGTTCAAGAGGTACTTAAGAGGATCAATTTTTGCAATGAGCTTTGTCTGGTGTGTAAGCATGTAATGTCTCAACTTTTGTGATGCAAAAACTACAAGGCATGCTCTTTCAATAGGACTATAATTGAGCTCGTATTCCACGAGAGTACGACTGATGTAATAGATTGCATGTTCCTTTCCTTCAGAGTCATGTTGTGCCAAAAGTGCTCCCAGTGATGTGGTAGTTGTGGATATATATAGAAGTAAAGGTTTGTCATCTGTAGGAGGTACTAATACTGGTGGTATCATTAGATATTCTTTGATTTCTTTAAAATCTTGTTCACACTTGTCATCACATCTAAATGAAACATTCTTGTGTAACAGATACTGAAAGGGTTGACATTTATCTATAAGTTGTGCTATAAAATGACAGATAGACTAAAGTTTCTCTTGTAATGATCTCAACTGTCTGATATTCTTAGGCGGAGGCATTTCAAGTATAGCCTTTATTTTCGCAGGATCAAGTTCAATTCCTTTAGATGAGACAATATATCCAAGGAGTTTTCCAGAGGTTAACCCAAAGGCACATTTCTTTGGATTCAATCAGACCTTGTATTGTTCTAATCTTGTGAAAATTTTATCCATGATCTCTAGATGTCGTGCTCTAGTGTAGGATTTTCCCAACAAATCATCTACATAGTCTTCCAAATAGTTATGCATCATGTCATGGAAGATAGTTGTCATTGCACGTTGGTAGGTAGCTCCGACATTCTTCAACCCAAAGGGCATGACATTCCAACAAAAAGTTCCATAAAAATGCATGATTCTATGGAGTAAGAACTACCATTTCAGCCCACATCAATAGAGATATTCTAATTAAAAGCAAAACCAGAAATACAAATCTAAACTACAAAAACAAAATAATGCTTTTAAAAGAAATCAATCTCCATTATCTCCCTATCACCAGGATCTTTGTTTATGCATTTTCTCTCAAATTTTTATGAGCACAAAATGCAATAAAGAGGCTATGATGAATGAGAAATGCAAGCAAGATGGAAAGATCATATGAGTATGTAAATTTGTGAGAAAAATTTGTGAGAGAGAAAATGTGAGGGAAATCCCACTTTAAATAGGAGTTCTTTGAGGATGGAGAGGGGTTGAAGATGAAATGTGGGATAAAAGATGTGAGAGAAGTAAATGCCATTATCCCACATTGATGGGTTAAATGTTATGCATGAGAGTGAAAGTGATAAAGGGATATTTGATTAAAATGAACCTAAATGATTGAATATGAATAAAATGATTTAAAGATGCCTTACTAATATGCAATATTTCATGAACGATTTATGCAAATGATATGATTAATATGCAAGTTATGATAATTAGTTTATTATGAAATAATAATCAATGACTATGATAATTGATTTATTAATGGGTATGAATATGAAATAATTATGGATGATAATGATAATTGATTTAATATGGAAATGATGTTTATGAATTATTATGCAAGTGGATTATGAATGATTATAATTTATTATGCAAACGGGTATGAATGATAGTGCAAATGGACATGAATGTTAATGCAACAGATATTCAACGAGCATGAGATGGTAATGATTTGATGAAATACATGAATAGAAGAAAGTATTGAATGAATTGATTAAGTAAATAATAATATCTATTTAATCAATAGACGAATATTGTTATGATTGTGAGGACAAATTTGAGTGTCTACAACCCTAGTTTGAGAGTTTTTGTAAAGTTGAATTCATGGAAATTCATGTATGGTTTGAGGAATTACAAGATATGGAACACATGTTGTACGTGTTTTTATGCATATTGGGGCTTTTGGGTTGTCAAGATTTGTTGGTTTAATTGCAGATTTGAAGTTTTCCAAATTTGAAAGAAAAAGAGTTTCTTGGTTTGAGTTTGAATTTGTAGGGGAAATTTCACAGATGACCTCTTGAGATAAAATGGACCTCATTATTAGATTAAAGTTCGCTGAGAGATGAATTTTGGCATAAAATTTAACCCATTTTGGAAAAGTTGAAAAAAAGGAAAAAAAAATTAGTAAAAGGCCCATTTGGCATGTGTAGAAAAATAAAAATATTAGAAATCCCAAGCTTTAGAAAAATTCGCAGAGAAAAAACAATGCATTGTTGGGATTTTTTTGAAATATTATTACCTACAAAAATAATAATTTTAAAAAATGGGTTAAAGTTTTTTGAAAAAATAAAATTAAAAATTAGGGGAGGGGTCGACAGACCCCGCCCTATACCCACAACAAATTCTGCATTGGCAGTACAGGATTGACAATGTTGGTCCTTAATACTGATTGGACTTAGCCCCCTTGCGGCTAACCCTGGGTTGGGTGGGGGACTAGTGCCCAAGCCTATAGGGCTTTAAAAGTGAAAATCACTAAAAGTTTTCAATGTTTTATTTTTTATTTTTTAAATCTGCCAGAAAATTCATCCACCTAGACTTCAAATTCTTATAAGTTGGATTTTATATAGTGGTTGGGTCTAAAGGGGGGGAGGGTAAAAAAATTTATTTTCAAAAAGAAAACCAAATTTAAATGCTGCTTGGAATCCACAGCTCAGTCGGTGGCTCCACCAGTGGTTCACCACCTATGTGCCACCAATCGGCCACCACCACTAGTAGCTCCTCTTGGGGGCCATTGCAGCTTGTCCTATAAGGTAGACCAGAGTACTTTATTCAAAAGGACATAACTTTTTCCTAATATGTTAGATTTTCAAATTCTTGTAGTTGTTGAAAATTTGGTTCCATGCTCTAGACTATGAAGTTGGCTTGGTTCCTTGATTTTTTATGTTTTGACATATTTTTGGGGCCTAAAATTTAGATGTTTTGTGTTTCATTGTTTTGGTCATAAATTTTTCATATAGTCAAATTTTTGATTTCAAAGAGGCATTGGAGAGAATTTGAAGTGTACTACACAGTGGTTTAGAATATTTATCAGTTTGAGGAGTAGGTTGAGCTTGGTACTTGTTTGATCACTTGTAGGAGCCTATGATTTGGGGTGTGATTGTGTGATTATCTAGATGAGCCAAGAGGTTTATAGGTGTTTTTTAAAGTTAGGATTTTGATGGTGACATGTACACAGGCTATCTTTGGTTTTGAGGACATAGTTGGAAATGGTTTAAGATATGGAGTTTTGTATGGGTGTTAGTTGAGTGTTAGTACAATGATGGCTATGGTTATGACATCATGGATATGTAGGTACATTTGATGCATTGGAACGACATGATCATGTATGTTGGTTTTTGGTGGTGAAATGGTTTGGTATTAGGAGATTGTATTTATCTTCTTGATGCTTATTTGGTTCCTTGACGATGATTACTAATTTATGGACATGGTTGGACAATAAGATTTGTGGTTGATTTGGAGTTTGATTCTTGATGTCTACATGGTTATCTTTTTTGATATCTCGTTTTACAGGTTACTAATGTGATGATGAGTTTGCATGTTTCAGTGGTTTGGATCTACGAGTTATGCAACTTGTAGGTTTATACAACCTCTTGAGTTGCAATGGGATGAATTAGATGTGGAGTGTCTATATCCACTAGGTTTGATTCATTGTTGTTGTAGATTTCATTAGTTGGCCTTGTTTGTGGTCATTTGTGCATTGGTATGTTATTTCAGGATTGAGAGGATAGATGATTTGGGTACTTGATTAGCCGGTTCATGGGACCTATAGCATGTGGTTTGATCGCGATGTCATGATAGCTTGTTACATTCATTGGTTATACACGTTTAGTGGTAGATTTTGACAATGATGTTTTGGTGGTGTTGGATTGGATTGGTTTGTGATGGTTTGATGGTGGTTGTATGCATCTTCTTTCCTTGGAGATCTTGGTTTACTTATATGTTACTGACTTTGCAGTTGAGTGTGTGTAGACCTAGATGATCTTCATGGAGATGGTTGTCATGATGTCATGTGTATCTTGTATCATGGTTCATTGGGAGTTATTGGAAGTGACGTGGATGCATCATTGGTGATGGTTATCTTTGTGTGATTAGAGATATGATTTATTGGAACTTAGAGTGTTTTTTCTATTATGTCATGGTTTACTCTTGATACGTTTTTAGAGTTTGGCATATTACATGTTCTCTTCAAACTAGGATGTATGTTTTGGTGCACGTGATCTCCTAGAAGGATATGGTTAGATCATGTTGTCATGATAGGTTATTGATTCTACAATTGGAGCTTTGGCATTGATTGTGTATGGTTCTATTTGTATTGAGTAAATTGATCATTTGCTTGATTACTTCATGATGGTACTATGTTGCATTTGGATTTTGGCATGGATTGATAGGTTATAGGTGCTTATGCATACTTAGAGATGTAGGTGATGGTTGGCATTCTCTTGTTATTAGAGACATTTTCTTGAGATGGTTACTCTTTAGAGGTTTCAATAGGAAGATCAAGGAGCTTTCACCTGGTATGGATGTGAGTTCATGATGGACTGATAGAGGAAATTGTTCTTGGAGTGAGTCATGATGGCTTGGTTATCTTGGAGGAGCATTCTCATTCCCCACTCTTGGTCTACTTGACAACTTATTATTTGAGAGGTATTTTCCCATTTTATCTTTCAGATGTGTTGTGTTTTGTGCTTTGATTTCTCAGGGGATTGAGTTGATTCATGGAGATTGATTATGGATACTCATGTGGGGATTGTTTAGCATGATTTTATATAATTTATCTTTCATAGATATGGACCTTGAGCTATGGATAGTTAGTTTTGGAGGATCCATTTTGAGGGATTTTATGGCACGGTTATCTTTGTAAGATTTTGAGTTTATGATACCACTCTTTGATGAGGATTTTTAGGAGATGGTTTATGGGCTGATTTCTAGTATTGGGGATAGTTACTATGAGTTTAAACTTCTTGTTTTGAGAGGCTTACATCCATGTTTTGTGTTTACATTGATTCATATGTTGTACTTGGTCTATGAGATTGGATGGTATGGATGTTGTTGAGGTTTTCCATCTGGGGTTGTTAGGAGATCATACTTGAAACAACAGTACATTATTGAGGTGTTGGTAGGAGGAAATTGTGGTTTACAGGTTTCTCTCTTCATGGTTCCTTCCTAGATGTTCATGTTTTGGGAGGATGGTGGCAACATGTTGTGAGAGATTATGCAGCTACTTGGGTTGCATGTGTGGATCATTGTTATTGTTCTTCATACTTTATGCTTTGATTTACTTATCACACCTTCATGTATAGTGTTGATTGATAGACTTGATATGCTTTGACATTACCTATGCAATGAAAGTTCTTGGATATTTATGTTCTTCATTGATAGGTTTGATATAGGGAGCTTTTGATTGCAATTTACAAGTTGTATATGTTTTTGGCATGAGTTTACTGATGTATTGATACCTTAGAGGTATGGTTGGTTGGATGTATTATCATGTGTTGTCAATTCTATTTCTGATCATGTGGTTTTTTTAGTTGACAATAGCTTGGTTAGAGCCTTTGTTATCACTTGGATTTGATGCTTGTGCTCATGGTTTGGTGCATCTTCACCTTCGCATGTTCCTTTTCTTCCATAGGTGAAATGTTGGAGGATGAGATGATTTCTTGCTTGAGATGGTGGTCACTTTGTTCTTATTGCAGGTATCTTGATGGATTACAAGAGCATTGAGGAGATTCATGTGATTTCATGTATGGCTATGATGATGTATTTCATGTATTGATCCCTTATGCAATGTATACAACAAGTTGGAGAATGTTGGGATATGGTGTTGTACACCATTGAATAAAATGATTTATTATATTATTTTAATTAAATAATTATTTAGTTGTGACACACCTTGATGGTGTTGTTAATCACACTAGGTAATTATTTGGGGACCCACTTATGTTGTATTGTAATATTGTATTATTATTTAACATGTGGGAGACATGTGATAATAATTTAATATTGGGGAAATATTAAATGAAGTGAAGTAGTAGTGCCTAATATTAAATAAGGGGTTAATGGTTTTTTATTCACATGGTTTTGTGGTATGTTGTTTTACCTTACCACTAGTTGTATTTTGTGTGAGATTGTGTCTATAAAAGAAAACACACGTGTAGTGGTTTAGGTTGATTAAGTGGGTTGGCTGTCATTATTGAGTCTTTCTAAGGAGTGCATTTGTGAAGAATGGCATGGGATGTTTGGATTCATGCTTAGACACATGGGAATTCATTTGAGGACTTGATTCTTCAAAGGTATTCATTGTAATTCTTGCGTTGATTTATTGCTGAAAAATATGATGGAGTATGGATGCTTTTGGAAGCTAGGTTCTTCCCTCTTGAGGGTTTTCCCAGGGTATATCTTGTGTTATCTTGTGGCTTGTCTATTTGATCTATGCATTGTGGTTACTTGTATGCATGCTTATCTCTCATGGGTTATGTTGGAAATGGATTAAGATAATGGGTTAAATGTAATATTTCCTAACAAATAATGCAAAAAAACAACATTAACATATGTATTCTACTTTATCGAATGTGAGTGCTTTGCATGGACGTAAGTTCAATTTTTTCATCCCATAAGTAGGAAATTAATGGTGTTTTTGGATAAAAATTATAAACATACACATACAAATAGAGAAATCTAGAAAGTCCAAAAAACTTACCAATAAAAGAATGATACAAAAAATCAATATGTTTAATAAATTAATTAAAATAATAATGAAATAAAAAATAAGAGTGAAGATATCACCAAAATACCAAGTCAAAGCCCCATTTTTTGTATTTTTATATCTCCATAGAAGACAATGGATAGAATAAACTAAATAGTATATTTTTATTACTCTAATTACTTCTAAACTATAAGAATAGTGACAAGATAGAATGAAAAGTTGATTGGGTGTGAATATCCCAAGGTTTTGAGGACCACAAATGAGAGGAATATATAATAACTATAATAAAAGAAAATAAATGATAAATACAAATAATAATAATGAATAAGAACAATATTACCCTATTAAACTTAAGGAAGAAAACTATAAAAGGTTGATGTATTTACATGGAGGAACCAAATCTATATACTACTCTACTCTACTCACATGGAGGAATCCAAGCTAGGAAAGTGTTTTAGGAAGATATTGAATGTCAAGATTACAAGAAGAGATGAATTGATATGGTAAAAATTGAAGGATTAATTGAAAATAGTAGGCAAGAAAAATAGGCTAATAAGCCATTTGGATTCATCTTAAATGGTTTTTTGTTTTTACTTCGGAAAGCGATAAATAGAAAAATTAACAGAGACACCTATAAACAAAAAAATTATTTGGGGATGCTAGTAACTAGAAAATTTGGAATAAATAGATGATGAGACATTATAAAAAAATAAGAATAATACAAAAATGACATAAAAATTGACAATAAAAAACCATAGGAAAATATGATCAAGCACCTTGAGAAGAAGAAAGGCTAATGTAGAGGATAAAATGATCCTATAAAAACACTAATGAAATGGATTCCAAAATAAGTCCAAAATATAAGGGAAAAATTATATGGGTATGTAATTATATCATTACAAAATAACTACATGGATTGTTGTAGTAATTATATTTATTTTTTGATGATAAATAGAGCAATCTCTCATTTCATAACACCTAATAATCTCTCTCTATCTCTATCTCTATCTCTCTATCTCCTGACATAGATATATAGTTTCATGGCCTCTATTTATAAGCTAACAAATTATCTTAAATATTTGGTTTTTGCATGCAATCCTTCTCTCCTTCTAACTCATCATGTGCTCATTTTTGTTAATTATGAATCTAGAGTTTATTTATACAAGTATTAGTTTTAGATAATCAAATAATGCTTAGAAAAAAAAATGTTAAATTTGATTCATTTTTGTAACTATTTTCATATTAAAAAATTATTTATAATACTTCATGGATGTGATTGATAATTTTTTTGTTCCAAGGATTTTGAGCCTTCTATTATTGGGAAGGAGGTCCCTTCATTTCCTATGATAATTTTTTTTCACAATCATTTGATTCCTATCCCATTTTTTTTATTGGTGGTGGTGAAGTATATTTCTCAAAATTGTTATTGGACTAAAGGTGTACATCATGCTAGGTCTTGTTATGATATTTTTTGGTCCTATTAGTTTTATTGTAGCAATACTATCCATATATTATTTTTTGTAAAAGGATTGGGGCCCTATCAAAAATCCTATGTATCTAATAAAAAAAATTATCTTGAGCAATACTATTTTTTATAAATAATTATTTTCTAGATTAATTATATAATTAAAACATATATAATTAATAACTTATATCAATTTCAATTATATTTTAAATTACCACATGCACATATAGACACATTAGGTAAGTAAAATATTTTAAAAAGATATGATTGTCAACTTAGATCTAGTTATTAAAGGTAATTAACATATATGTTATCTTTGGAAAAGTAAAAATTAAAAATATTGTAGATTAACTACAATGTTTTTCTCTTTTTAAATTATTTAGTTATCTTATAATTGTTAGTTAATAAATTTTACATTTTTCTTCTTTGAAACATTGTTTATATATTATAAAAGGTCATTATGATATTCAAAATATGAATGATTTGATACTTATTTAAAGCTTAATTTTATAATTAAAACTAATTAAAAAGATAGTAATTATTAATTAAAAATTAAAATAATTATGTAAATTAACACTTTAGAATTAATATATAATTAAATATATTAATAGTGATAAAGTATCAAATAATATTCAATGTGTAATCAAGTAATAAAAATTACAATAATTTAAACATAAAGTTATTAATTAAATTTTGAAGTAAATGCTATCCAATAACTTTTAAAACGTCTCTTATAATTTTAAGAGTTTTTAATTTTATATTATTTGCATAAGAAGTTTTTTCCTTTTTGTTTATTTTATAGTTTATGTTTTAACTTTTATTATTTTTATATGTAGAAAGTAGACAAAATTTAAAATGAAACTTTAGAGAATAAATATTAAAAAATAATTGGATTGAAACATTAAAATAACAAAATAAAATTATTAAAAAAAATTATAAAAATTATAGATATAATTTTTTTAATGCTTAAAAAGTAGTCAAAAATTAATTTATTTTTTATATTTAAAAATTATTCTTAAATTATTTTATTTATTGAAGTTTTTTTATCACATTCAAAATTGTTTAAGAAATATTTTACTTTAATTAGTTATAATTATCAATAAATTTTCATCTTATTGGATTTTAAATATTGAGTTTAGAATAATTATATAGTTAAATATGTTTTATGTATATATTATGCATTTAAGTTATATATTAAATAAAATAGATAAATATATGTATTGAAAAAATACTTTATATCTCCACATATTTATAAATAGATGTATTTAAAATATATATAAGTAGTGAACACTTATATCATTTTATTTTTATTGTTTACTTTAATTTTATTAGAAGAGTTATATTTACATAGTTAAAGAGTTATTCTATTTTATATTATTTACATAATAATTATTTTATAATTTTATCAATTTATGTTTTAGTTTTTGTTAAGATATTGAAGATCCTTCTTCACAACAAATTTAGCTATAATAAATTTAATAAATGAATTTGTGTAATTCTTTTCCAAATAGTTGGAGTTTTAGAAACTCTCATGTTTGCTAGTATTTGTTTATATGTTTTTTATTATAACACTTAACATCTATATTTACTAAAGTGAGTATACAATTTATCTTCACCCTAACTACTTTGCTTTTTAATTATTAGAATTTTCCATTGAAAATTTTGAAATAATATTTTTAATGTATTTTTTTAATTAATTTAGATATTTTAAATATCTTTATTTAAAATTTATAAAAAATGATTTTTTAATAAACATGAAATATTAATCTATTAATGGATAATTTTATTAAAATATTATTTTTATATTATTGAGAAAATCTTAAATTTTACAAGTTTACATTTTCAAAGAAAAAAAAATATAAATGATGTGAAATGAAATTATATTTTTCATAATCTTAGATAAATAAATTATAAATGTATTATATATTGTATATTTCTCACTAAAAACTAGATTAGTTGAATCACTTGAGCAACAATAAATTTAACTCATCCAAAAAATATTCATAATTATACACATAAGATTGTATAAATACATATAAACCATTTTTTATATTCAATGAGATACTTCAGAATACATGCCTGTCTTATATAGATATTGTTCATCTATACAAAAATGTCAAATTATATTTGCTTAGACTATTTTTTGTTTCTTACACATTTTTTGTTTCTTACATTGTATGACTTGTTTTGTCTAGTTTGCTAATATATATAACCACCTAGTATTTCTTGTACAACACACTACATCATTAAAATACATGCATTGATATATATAGCATATTTATTGTAACTTTAATAGTAAAATGTTTTATTAATTTTTTAATAAGATTAAATAATGATAATAATTCTAAACCATTTGTCCTTTTTTATTTTTTTAAAAAGATAATTCCTCCTTTTAAAGACAAGCATATATAGTGTTTTTCATCCTTTCATATTATTCAAAATAATAGTGATAGTAGTGATAATTGAATGATTCAAATCTTATTGAATTTGATGATTTTGAATAGTCATAGATAATGTTTCTCATCTATCTAATAGAACTATTTGTTAATACTACATCAATCTGCAAGCTATGCATTGATATGATACATTCATCAACCAATTTATATAACAAAGACTTGTTTTTTTTATAGAACAGGGGTGTCCCACGACCCAACCCAACAGCTTGTATCTTGGGTACTTGGGGCGACCTAGGGTAAGACTAGTCCTCTGCAGGTGAGATCCCCCACCTGCAAGAAGTCCCACCTCTCAAACCGCGGAGTGGAGTCAGAACCCAAGACCACTGGAGAGAAAACCCACCGCCCAAGCTAAATGCTACCTGTGTGGACTATATAACAAAGACTTCCTGATATAATAGATTATTATTCAGATATTTTGATGATGATTGTCTTATATGTTTTACTACACTTCAGTTATGCGTCATTTCCAAGTAAATATGTCAATTGAATTAAACTTGTCTGAGTTGACATTATGGATCATGTGAGATATCCCTTTTAAATATTATTCTGTTAAAATTTTATAAAGAAAACTTCTCCACACCCTTGCACGATGCCAATTACACGTCACGTTCCGAGAGCAAGTTAAGAGTATATATTGGTTATGTGAGATATCTCTTACAACTTTTGCGGGCTACTCCTCCCCTTGTTGACCAATCCTTTCACTCAGATAACCATTACAGCTCATACGACTCTCCGTTATTTGTTTATTTATCAGCCACAAACACTGATAGCGATAGCCATAAATAGCATCCATTCTGCACTTAATTATTAGATGCTGCATATACGTCTACTTCAGCATGGGCAGTCCAAAGAAAATGATCATCACTCCTAACCATATAATGCTACCATATCAATACATAGATTCAATGAATCAATTGTAAATATCATTAATTAGTTTTAGTTTAACATTGTCTTTATTGGTTTTGCACATATATTTAGTTACTTTTGATGCTTCCTATTTTATTCCAAAGGGTTCAGTAGAATATCCTTTTTGAAGTCAAATAAAGTATTGTTTCCCCACAAAACAAAGCATACCTTGTAATTCAAGTATTCTGTCATTGCATTCTTCTTTTCGTTTAGCTTGTTTGTTCATTTTCTACCAAAGATGGTGTAACTTAGTCTTCAATTGGACTATGCACATCTTCGCTCTCTAAGTGCTATTTGTTCTTATTCTATTTGATCATCCATTTATTACTTTGGTTTAACTAAGTCCTAATATTTTTCATACAACAATTATAGAACATCTTTTTACTAGAACCAATCAATGAAAATTTAAGATTTTTTACTTTGAATTTCATTATAATGTACTAATTTTGAGTCATTTCTACTTTTGACGATTTTATTATACTACTACAAACCCATAGAATGCATGGATAATAATGCTTTTATTTACAAAATCATGGAGTAAATACCATTTATAAAAAGTATTCCCATATTAAAGATCTTTCTTTTTTGATAAAATATTATTTAATTCACAGCTTGAAGTTTGCCATGTATGACTATCCATATCTATCTTATGATAATTAAATCAAAATCACTCAATTCATTCATTAACCTAGACAAAAACATTAAATATGGATGTGCATCTATGCCTAACAACTATTAAACTAAAATACAAATAAAATTCTATCATGCCTTAAATTTTGGAAAGAAATCATTATTAGTAACAAAACTAATTATTTAAAAATTTAAATTGTATTTAATTTTTCAAATGTAAAATATTAAGAAAAAAATTATTTAAAAAATGTTCTCCTGAGATTATTTTCATAATCAATTTCCAACTAAAAAATATTGATGTGGAAACACAAAGATCAATTTTCCGCTCTATGGAAATGGTTTTTGATCTCCCATTCATTATGTTATCTTAAAATAATTAAATAATAATCAATCAATTCATTCATGAAAACATCAAGCATAAATTTCCTTTTTTTATGCAAATGGTTGTTAGTCTTGCGATGCATTTCCTTATCTTAAAATAGCTAAATAATAATTAATTGATTCATTGATTAAGCTAGACAAAAAATGTCAAATATAGATGTGCATCTAGGCTTCCCAACTATTAAACTAAAATACATATAAGGAGACATTATTACTATTAAGAAAATTAATTATTTGAAAATTTAAATTGTATTTAATTTACCAAATGTAATTTATTAACAAAAATTTTATTAAAAAATCATTCTCCTAATATTATTAATTAAAATAATTTTAAAAGAATTATTGTAATTAAAATTATTGATGATTAATTGCTTGAGATTGCAATTAGTGCATACACTACAGATAATTAACACAAAGTAATATAAGTCAAATTCATATCTTTTAATGCACACATAGCTTTGCTTTAACTGAACTATCCATCTAATTATCCATATAAATATATAAATTGATTTTTGAACATCACTATACATTACAATGTACTCGACGAATCTTATCCTCATTCACCTCCTACTATAAATTAACTTCGCATTATTCCATATTGAATTATTAATATGCTTTCCCTTTTTTAACTCATTCAAGCAATTAAAAATATTTGTCAATATTTATACTTTACATTGCATTACAAAATCATGCTTCTTTCTTCCTTCCCATTTAAGAACTATTTGCATTCGACCCCTATCGGCTGATCATTGCATGCCTATGCATGCGACTGCTAGTTTATTTTTGTTAGAATTGGCTATGGCTGCTAGGATCTATGGACCAAATGGAAAGTACAAAAAGAGAGAGAGAGAATATGACAAGAATAAACTGTATTCAATGTCAATGATATGATAGGATTATGATTGTTTACAACGAGAGAGACCCCTTGGATATATAGCCAAGGTGAGAACATAGAAAGGCATAAGATTATGACAAGTGTCATAATCTTATGACATGAGACAACTATGAATAGCTATCACTCCACCTAAGGTGGATAGATAATCACATATGTGTCCACAAAAGGTGGAAGTGATAAAGTAATGACATGTCAAGTCCACCAAAAGTGAAAATTCTCCAACAACCTCCTATGTGGTTCTTAAGTAAACTTAACTAAGGTGTAATTATGACCTAGGACAAGGTACAACACATTTAATTACACCAACACCCCCCCTTAAGTGCAACTTAGGGAGAATGTACACAAATTCAAACAATGCAAGATGGGTCCCGACTACTAGGCCATGTTAGGTACCCATGTACAAATGCAATGCAATCTCTCATAAATCAGAGAAAAGGAGAAAACCCAGTGGGACAAAACTCCTCCCCAAAAGAGAGATGAAATACAAAAAATAAATTCTCTTAATGATGAATGAGAAGTTAACAACCCCATGTGAGGAAAAAGACCCCCCCCATAAGAGAGAAGTAGAAGAGAGACAAGGTAGCCCCCCCTCAATGTTGAGTCTCCTGCAATGATGGTAGAAGCTCGACATTGAATGCTGAAGATGATCCAATCTTGCCAAACGACGGTCCTCCCCTTAGGAAGAAACAAAACCAAGGATGTATGTAGGAAGTCAAAAAGATGGATGATGGATGATGTCTCTGAAGCTTGCTCAAGTGTCTCCATGTCAATGCAAAAAGTTGACACACTCCAAACAGGCATTCTAGGCCGCACTGCTGAAGAGGAAAATCCAACATCAAGTAGAGATGAATATAGAGCACAATCCAAAGAAAAGGATATCCCCTCTGAAGAAAAAGAAGCCTCCTCCAAATGTTTCCCAAAAGTATCCACACTCACGCCAATCTGTGAAGAATGATCATGTGGAGAATGAACAAGAGAGTTAAGGTGTTCCCTCAAAACAACTAAAGAAGGTTCATCTTTTCCAAAGAGAAGATGTATGTTTTCAAGAGTGTCCTCCAAATATGAAAGATGAGACTCCACAAACAAGTCTGAAATACCTGTCAAGAAGTCATCCAAAGTAGCCATATCTGGAAGACAATTAGTATCCTACTGCATTGAATCACTAGGAGCCAAAACTGGAGCAACACAAGCATCATCAGGTACAATAGTAGATGGAGGAGATAGAGTGCATGGCTCAAGTATTGGATCTGATGTGAGTATGCCAAAGTTCAAAAAGCCAAATGTCTCCTCTGAATCATGATGTATGTGATCAACAACTGTAGGAACAAGGTCATCATCAGAAGCAAACTATGCAAAGGAATACAACTGAAATGAATGATCAACCACCCCAGTAGCAATGATCTCTTTAGTCTCCAAGTCCTGAATGATAACTGAATCAGGAGTGAATTCCACTGTTCTCCCATCTCCACCATGTGTAATTTGATAAATGGAAAGCAAATTGTTCATTAAATGAGGAACACACACGACATATTGAAAAGTGTTCTCCCCAATGCTAATAGATCCCTTCCATGTTACACTCATGTATGTATTGTTTCCCATCAAGATAGGAGACATAGAAGAAGGCTAAAATGAAGAGAAGATAGTTTGTGAAGATGCCATATGATGTGATGCTCCTAAATATAGAAGTCATCTCCCTGATCTTGGACCTGAATGAGCACAAAGAGCTTGTCCTTTATATCCTGATGTTTGTCCTTTGTCCTTTTTAGACTATTTTGAAGTAGAAGGAGAAGAAGATTCAAACATTCTAGAAGGAAAATAAATGTGATTCTTTTTGAGAAGATTTTTCAACTCATCAATATCCTTCTTATAACAATAGTGTTCTTCATGTCCATCCTTCTTGCAATATGCACAAAAGGCCTCTCCTTTTTTGATGATTCTCCTTTTGAAGAAGATTTTTTCTTTGATTGATCTTGATGTCGATTTACTTGATCTAAATGTTGATTATTCTTTTCTTTCTTTTGTTTCTGATTCTAATTCCAATTCTAATTCTTTCACCTGACTAACCAACAATGCCTGAGATTTAGAATTCTTGATGAGACCCATTGAGATAGGCTTTTGTTGCTCATGTATCAACATATCAGAAAATGATGCAAATGAAGGTGTAGTGTATGCAGACCCCATAGTCAATCTATGAGTATGAAAGCTAGAAACAAAAGAAGCATAATCAAGACCAAGTTTGTTCATTGTATTGTACACCAACTGGATGTCCTTCTTATCAATTCCACATGCTTTGCATTGCTCTTTTAGATCATTAACCTTAGTGATGTAGTCCTAGATGTTGTTGTGAGAGGTAAGACCTTTCATTTATCAAAGATTGACAAATATGGCATAAATCTGTCAACATTGAACAAATGAGATAATCCCTCTCCCTATGAAATTGTTAAGCACATGCAAAAGAAACAATAACATCACCCAAACTAGCATGAAATTATAAATGAAATAAGCATGAAATCTATTCCTAATTTACTCAAACATCATCTCATAGGGGGATTGGTGCTACTTTGATATGAAAAGTAGCCCTTTCCCAACCCCTTTAGATAAGCTAAATGTTGCAAATGATGAAGATTGTGCGGAGAAGATCAGTTCTCAAATGAAGAGAGTGACCTTGCATCAACGTTGTGGAGGATTTGCTTGAGGATGAAGCCTCTATTTAAAGATTTTCAAATGCTAACAATGTTGAAAATGGACCAATTTGGGACTAAGATTGGACAAATGAGAGGAAGACACTTGTCAAGTGGTGAGTGGTTGATGCATGTGCAAGATTTGGGAAGTGTGCCCATGAGAGGGAGTTTCAAATTTGAATTTTGCAATAAATTTAGAGAGGGGGACAAGAAAAAGAGCAATAAATGCAATGTTGGAGGGACAAATCAACTTGTCATGATTTTCAAACTTGAGGGCCATGTTGAGTGAAAATATTGGTTTTAATAAATCAATAAATTGATTTATTTGTGCAAGTGGCATATCTAGAGAATGCATGGGTGAGATTAGCATTTAATCATGGTTAGATTAAATTAATGATGATTAGGATGATTTGACCAATTTGACTTGATTTAGGGATTTGAATTAAATCAAAGAGAAATATGAATTGAATTTCAATTAAATAAAGTCCTGATTTATTTAATTAAAGGGATGATAGTAGGATCAAGTTTGATTTATTTGATTTAAGCTGATGACTTTAGGAGATTGATAAATAAACTTGATTTATTTGTTGAATGGAATATGATTATGCATAATGCAAATTTTGTGTGTCTACATTTTGCTCCTCTTTGAAGCAATGTACTTGTTGCGTTGGTTCAAAGAATAAACTTGCCACGATCAAAATTAATTTTTTTTTTTTTTTCGGATGCCCTAGTGGAAAGTACATTGGTACATTGCCCTCGAGAGATCAAGTGAAAAGATTCGATTTGAGCGTCGATCTTGCAATAAAGAGGTTCAAAATGGATGGTTATGGATGATGATGCAAATGGGATGATTTTAGGATGCTTAGAATAACAAATCTATATTATCGTAAACAACTTAAATGATGATATGATGTGAGATGGATGAGATTGATGATGTGATATGGGGTGATCCCATAATAGTGGTTTACAATTTTTGGCCAAATTGAACACTGAAATTATTATTTTTAGCTGAATCTTCATTCGAGGCACCTATAGCGGCTAAACTGAGAATTTGAAGATGGTGCAAACTAGAGTCTCATCACATTTTGTCTGTAGATTTAAAAAAAAAAATCAAAGTTTTTGGAATTGGATTGCACTTCTTTTTCTATCTCCCACGAAAACTGGTTTTTTTCATAAAACAACATTTTTAAAAGTGACGCACACCATTATAGCATATAACCTTTTTTTCCCATGAAGGATAAAATTCTAATTCTTTCAAATTTAGATTTAGCTTTCACGATATCTAGTGCTTCCACTTGGTTAGATAGTTTTTATTGAATATTTTTTTCTTGGATCTATTTTATTTTTTGTTGGATCCACGGACTTCAATATCTGGTGCACTCATATTTTCAATTTTTTTATTAATCTTCTATTTTTCCACATGTGAAGAACAAAGAAATTCATTTTCGATGAAAAACCTATGTTAATAAAACTTAAAAAACAAATACACAACAAAACCAAAAGATATTAAAATTATATTCATTGGATAGCTTGTTCTGAAGAATACCATAATCATTTGAAATAAATTTTAAATGAATTCATTTGATCCCCCAAAAGCCTAATCAAAAGTGATTTTTTATCAGCATTTTGATAGGTGTAAAGGAGGCAGCATTTATAGGTATGGTTAAAACTAGCAAGGTTCTATCCAAGGGGGTTTGATCCTAAGGTGATTTGATGAAACCCTGCTTCAATTTGAATCATAAAATGGAACTTTTAAGGCTTAAATCGATATATTTTCTAAAAATATGTGATTTCAGCTAAAATTTGTTCCTCTCAGGAGTGTAAACCACTATTATGGCTGACACCCTATGTTGTGTGATTATGCAATGGATGATTTATGAGATGCTTAGACTAACAGTCTATATTATCCTTGATGATGAAAATGCAATGCATGTAGAAATGATTGATGTTTCCCTAATATGTATAATGAATGATATGTGGTATCTTGGCGGTTTGTGGATGTAGATGTATGTAGGATGCAAATATGTATGATGGATGCATTACTTGGCGATGCCTTGGTGATGTTATGTTAGCATGGAGAGAAGAAAGAAGAAATGAGATGATGACAAGAGGATCCAACAAGTCTATGATCTGACAAGACTTTATTAGAGATGATGATGATGATGATAGATGATGTTTCGCTTATCAAGGCTTGGGGTTTTAAAAGGGCTGCTTACCTTATGTTTGATTACCTGCGATGCATTAGATCGATGCATCAAGGTATAAAGAACCAGGATGGCGTTGTACCCTGGTATGATGGACTTTAACTCAACAAAAGATAGGAGTATTCTTGTTCACACTTGACATATGGAAACCCTGCTAGGGCGTACCTAACAAAGCAAGTATTCGCCAAGTTATTTTACAAGAATGTCCAACAAGCACAACAGACAAAAGACAATGATAGTTGCCCCATTCTTATCTCTCTAGATCCTTCATTCGGATATCATCGAGAGGTCCTTGGAATGAGCGCAATAAGATAAATCAAAAGAAAAGATCAACTATGCAAACAAGTCAATGTTCTTCATACCTCTAGCCAAAGGCATTTGTTTTGATAGGATAAGAATCCAAGTGATATCCAAAATGATGCCCATTGTTAGAACGATATATCCTAGGACATGCATTGTATAGGATGATGATGGTTTGATAAGTTGATTGATAGGTTGTTGTTATGGGGTTGATTGACATGTTTGAAATTGATCGAGAGTTTGATTTTGCTTTGAAGGTTTGTTGTTTCGATTTTGATTTTGCAATTGAATTTTTATTTTGCTAACTACTGTGATTGTTTCTGTTTGTGTTGCAAAAGGATGAATGTGATGATCAGTTTATCATGGATGATTGATTATTGCGAATGCAAGCGAGATGATATGGATGAATTTTTTTCAAATATTTGGATGTTTTTGATGTTTTGAGAAATGTTTTGAGAAATTTGTTTTGGGTTTTAGTTTTCAAATGTTTTGATTTTTTGAGATGTTTTTGGATTTTGATGTTTTCAAATGTTTTGGATTTTGATGTGATTTTGGATGTTTTTAGTTTTTAATGTTTTTCAAATGTTTTCGGATTTTTTGATGTCTGGGGGGCTGATCAAAGATTAGCCTTGCCTACGTTAAGCTCAAAACGGCATTAGTTAGGATTCCAATGTTTTTGATGTTTTTTGACTTTTGTGAATGTTTTTGGATTTTTTGATATGTTTTGGATTTTTTTGGATTTTCGCATGATTTTGATGATTTGGATATGGATATGTGTAATGATATCAGTGCTTTGTTTTGGGATTTTATTGAAAACCAAGCTATGGTTGAGTGATCAGATCAATGGATTGATGATGACGATGATAACATTGTTGAGGATATACAACAATGTAAGGTTTTGATTGATCAGGATTGATTATGATAACATTGTTGAGGATGCACAACAATGTAGTGATTGATTGATCAAGATTGATAATGATAACACTATTGAAGATGCACAACAATGTAAGGATAGTGTTAAGCAACACAATGATCAGGAAGGATATCCTAAGATTATGGATTGATTGGATTTGATTAATTAGGATTGTTGAAGCTTGGTTTGGAACAAAAGTTGTTTGAATGATTTGACATGATGTTTGAAGTGTAAATTAGATGCAATTGATAATGATTGTTTGGATTGATGTTTGATGAATGATGAAGATTGATAAGGAATGTCATCTTGTCAAAATATGCCAGGGGCTAGTGATTTGGATTGTTTTCTCACAAGTGGTGGACCAATTTGATTTTACATTTGCTAATGTTTAGATCGCCACATAAGTTGGAGGATACATATCAAGATTTATTCCTGAAGCAAGATGTAAATATCTGCCCCCATTGTCTAGCAATGTATGGACTATCATGGATGGATGCTTGGATAGGTGTATGGATGGATGGATATGGTAAGCATGCAAAGGATGCCATAGATTATCTTGTGATAAGATAAGGTGTTGAGATAAAGAATGCTCATTGTATAATGCTTCATGGCTCAGATAATGTTGAGGTAGGATAGGATAAGTGAAAATAGCCCATGTCAAGATGTTTACCATAAGCAAGCATAAAGTGTACACCATAATTTCATCAAGATTAAGATAACTTGGATGATGGATGTAGTGGATAAAAATGGATTGGATCAATGGTTTATGGATGAACGAATTTATTATGGATAAGATGGATGGAATGCTCGATTTATTACAAATGGGATGAGATGCTTTCACCTGAACTGGTGCACGTAGATGCTCAATTCTACACATGACGCCTATTTGTCAGGTTTTCATCATGGTCTTGCCCAAAGCGCCACTGTAGTGGTTTTCAGTGGAGGACGATTTTTTTCTCTTTACTGTTTTCAATCCTTTTTTTGATTATTTTGGATTTTCATATTTTTTTGATTTTCACATTTAGCTTGGTGCTTTAAAATGAACTTGAATCATTGTTTTGAAGGATAAAATGAATATGTTTTTTTTCGTGTTTTGTAATCTTTTATGCAAAAATAATCTCATCTAAAAAGGTGTATGCACTTCTCTCGCACTTCACAGTGATCTTGAGAATCAAAAGCCTTTTTGATGACATTAAGTTGCATAAAATATTGCCTCCACACTTCAATTTGGATTTAAAATTGAATATCTTGTGCGAGTGTGAGTAAAGCATCATCATGTATATTCTCTTTCTTTGAGTCGTCAAAGATTGATCGAGTTACAAATTTTGTCTTTGCTTGCTTTTGTTTATCCTAGAGGGCCTGCCTTGGGGAAAAAGTACTCACCCAAGGGAACGACTCAACTGGTAACACTCTAAAGCCAAGAGTATTTCCAGCCGGGATATAAATGTGGATATTGGAAGAAACGCCAATATCATGCAATTGATTCTGACAAGATGGATCCAAAAGGGGAATCTTGCCATATGGGTCAATCTCCATGAAAAAAAAGTCTGAACTAGAACCCTTGTTTGTAGTGGCCTATTGATCCATTGAGTTATTTTATCGAAGTGGTCCATTGGAACTTAGATTCCAAGAAGTTACTTGCCATGTCTGATCTTGGTTGAAATATAGAGGTTAAGAATTCATTCTTAACATACCTATATATTTCTTCCTTGGTTGCATGTAAAATAATCTCTTCTACAAAGGGCATGAGGCAAGCCCACCAAGAAAAATGTACCAATTGAGCTAGGATGTCATATTGCTTGTGGTTTGAAACCATAGTGCTTTAATCGAAAACATTGGAAAACCAACATTCAATGAATCATCAAAATTGCAAACCCTTTAGGAGAGGCAAATATCCTTGAACAAATTCACATGTTATTACTTGCCCAAGTTGGGATTCGTGTCCTTAGAGGCATCTAAACATTTGGATTTCATCTCAATTTGCTTCTACTAAAGTCAACTTTAGCTAACTCTTGCCTCAAATTTCCTTGGTTTCCGTATAATACACTTTGTGGGATAAGGGGAAAGTTGAGAAATTAGACATCTAGATTCAAAACCTAATCAAGAGTGTGTTTTTGGTAAAAAGAAGTCATTAAAGGAAAGATAACAAATTTGACACCACACATGTGCTTGTTTATCTTTTTATCATCCTTTAAGCAAACATTGGTCTTTTGATTTAGAAATTACTCTTAGAGAAAGGCATGTTCTTCACTATATTGGTCTTGTAAAAAAGTCCTTCCTAGGCTCATTTAGGATCCAACCAAACACTTCATCCATCTAAAAACATTTACCATCTTCATCTCGCCAACAACTTTAGAGCTTTGGAAACATCATTATAGACTTAGGTAGATCATCAAAATCAAAATCACCTTGTGTGGGAATGCATCCTTTCTCATACATTTAAGTGAATTAACAATCCTTTGAACAAGTTCATCCTAAGATAACATCCAACATCTTAGGGTTTACAAGTTCATTATCCAAATCCAATCAAACCAATCAAAATTAAACCCTAAGTCTACCATTGATCCAAAGTTCGTAAATGTTCAACACCCATATCATTCACCCCTTTCATCTTCCATCTCATCGTTGGTCCTAAACACCTTAAAGGTCATTTTTTTTAACATAGTCAAAACACAAGAGGAATGTGGAATACAAAATTGATCCATACATCATGAGAAACCCAAATCAATTAAACTTTCAAAGCCTTACAACACCGATCGATTATCAACACTCACATCTATACAATCCATACATGGGATCATTACCTTCTACAAACTTCAAAGGTACAAATGTGAGTATTCCCAATCAAGAGTTTGGAACACCTTTTCCGATGGTAGATCTAAATCCAAATCTACAAGTCTATCAACTAAACAATCAAAGCATGAGCCTTCAAATGAACATCATCCCATCAAATCCCTACAAGCCAAATGAGAATGTACCAAGCACAAGTTTTCGAAACATGAATCCATAAAACTTTGGGATGGATACATTTGAAAATCATACGAATATTCCAAACATGAAAAATGGTAAATTTCAACCTATCATTCCAAATTTGAGTTTCATCACAAATCAAAACATTGTTCAAAATCAAACACAAGTACACACTCCAAATTTGCATGAACAAAAACCAAATACACTATATCGAGGGAGTCAAGATCAAAATCAAGAAAAAATTTGGCTAGATAAAATTGCTACACTTACCAAGATAGTTGAGTCATTGCGCCAAGAGACATCTCCACCACCAATTCCCATATCAACATCATTCCTTGGTTTAGGGCCTCCCCCTTTACCTAGCACCAATCACTCCATCCAAATCAATCCACATAATACCAATCAATCCATCACATCAAATCATTTCAATATACCATCGACATCACACCAATAGATGGTATCTAATCAAATGAAAACATCAAATCCGACAAATCAAAATTTGATCTCCCAAAGAACTATCACCTCAGACATTCCTACCATCACTATCCCTTCAATCATTCCAACCACCACTCTCACACCCATCACATCTCAACCCCTCACTACCATGATCGCTCCAAGCATATCTCAAACACTTGTGACTACATCCAACATGATTCTGAATCCACCACCACCCCCACCACCAACAACTTCCACCACATCAAGCCAATACAACACAACATTGCAAGATGATTTTCAAAGGGGATTCCAACAATATCTAGCCATGCAATAAGCAAAAAAAGCTTAACAAGTGCAACAATCCTCTCAATTTCCAGAAGCCGCTCAAGCTACCCAACAAACACAAGCACAAACACAAAAAATGACAATTATTGAAAACAATGATCAAGATCTCTCGATCAAAGTGCACATT
The DNA here is from genome assembly GCA_007258455.2 of Sequoia sempervirens. Lineage (NCBI taxonomy): Eukaryota > Viridiplantae > Streptophyta > Pinopsida > Cupressales > Cupressaceae > Sequoia > Sequoia sempervirens. The sequence goes on along the minus strand of VDFB02000363.1, from coordinate 5,024,229 downwards.
GGAGATGTTTCTATCTTGTTCGAAGATCAAATCAACACACATCAAAAGTCACTTTTCAATCATGATCAAAATCCACCAACAAAACCCAACAATGATCTAATTCAAGAAATTTCAACATCATTTGACCCTATGGTTGAAAACATTGAAAATCCCTCCACCACAATTGTTGAAATCAATGATCAAGATCTATCCTTCAATAAAGATATTTTTGCCTCATCCAATGAGGCATTGACCAATGATCATGTTGAAAATGTATATACATCACCTAATGAGTTAGAGGAAATATCTCAAGAATTTATTCCAAAGCAAGATCAAAATCTTCCACTAAGGTCTAACAATGGTCCTTTCCATGAAATATTGACATCCTTTGACCTCATGGTTACAAATATTGAAGGAACCTTGACCTCGACAATTGAGGATGTTGAACCACTTACCATGTCTAATGACTACATCCAAGAATCCTTTGTAAGAAATCCATCCTTTGAAACTAACCAATGTCAAGAATTTGATCCAAAGCATGTCGAAAGAAACTCCGAAATCATTCAAGATCAAGAATTTGTATCTTCAAGATACTACAATAATCTAATGGACACTCTCCTATCTATGCAAGATGATCATATCCATGTAGCACATACTACTCTGTCTACCCATGAGATGCTTTCTCTGGATGGACACATAGATGATCTTCATCTAGAACAAGATTTTGTTGGACAAAAAGAGAAAATTATTAACTCCTATAGTCAAACTAAGTTATCAACATTAGGATCAGAGGTATCCAAAATTTAGACTGAGGACATCAGGTATGCTAATATCCAACATTATCAATTCAAAGAAACAATTCAGATAGAATAGGATATTCTAGAGTTAGCAGAGCAACAAATGGAAATAACGTCACCTACGATGGTCATTTATGAGAGAATGCATTCTAAACAAGAGGTTTTAGAACATTCAGAATCAAAGCATGAAGGTAGTACCACTACAATATTGGGGGAAACTTCGTCTCAAGCAAACGTCAACATAGGGAGCATGAAGAATACTTATGATGAAACTAGTGTCAATACTACAACTAGCCACATCATGAATCTACATCCGCCCATAACCCCATCCATGAATTGGGACCAACATCAAATGAAGGATGTGAATCAAAGCACAAAAAAATTATCAAAGCAAAAGAAGTTGAAAAGAATAATGGACAAATCAAATACAAATGGATACCAAAGAATACAAAGAAAGACCATCCTTATCAAACTCCATCAGTCAAAGAAACTATGGGGAAAAATAAAAGAGGGAAAAGTATCCATCAAGGATGTCCACAAAAGAAAAAGCAAGATTTTCAAGCGACGTACAAAGTATATCAAGTAGTTAGTCCTAATTCCATGTACACTTTCGTATCCACCCATCATTGCTCATCTTCCCAAGTTTGGAGAGTCAAAGGTTCCAAACTATCAACCAATCCATCTCTTATCCCTAAACACACTGAATCCATGCCTCCACACATGATATTCGATTCTTAAATTGACCATGTATTGGCAACGACCCTTCATCATAAGGATTCAGAAGGCACTCTATCGTGATGTACACACAGATACAAAGTTAACCCTGGTATCGATAAAGCAGATCAAGAATCCCAAAAGTTGCATTCAAGTAGGCTATCAATGGCACATTATGACAGAGGCATCTACATCAGTAACACCTTGTGATTCAACATGAATCTTTCAGAAAAATACAAAAAAATAAAAAAATATGAAAATCCAAAAAAAATTAGAAAAATGATTGAAAACAGTAAAGAGAAAAAAAGATTATCCTCAAGTGAAAACCGCATGGGTGGCACTTTGGGGAAGACCATGATGAAAACCTGGAAAACAAGCGTCATGTGTAGAATCAAGCATCTATGTGCACCAGTTCAGATGAAAGTATCTCATCCCATTCATAATAAATCCAGTATTCCATCCATCCATAATAAATCCATTCATCCATAAGCCATTTATCCAACCCATTTTCATCCATCTACATTCATCATCCAAGTTATCTTGATCTTGATGAAATTTTGGGGCACACTTTACACTTGCTTATAATAAAACATCTTGACATGGGTCATTTTCATTAATCCTATCCTATGCAACATTACTTGAGCTATGAAGCATAATCCCAATGAGTGTTGTTTATTTGAACACCTTATCTTATCACAAGATAATCCTTGGCATCCTTTGCATGTTGGCCATATCCATCCATCCATACACCTATCCAAGAATCCATCCATGACATTCCATACATTGCTAGACACTGGGGGCAGATATGTACATCTTACTTTGAGAATAAATCTTGATCTATATCCTCCAACTTATGGGGTGATTCGAACATTCAAAAAACATGAAATCAAAATTGGTCAAAGCATTTGTGAGTCAGAATCCAAATCACTAGCCTGTAGCATATTTTGACGAGAAGACATTCCTTATCAGTCTTCATCTTTCATTGAACATCAAACCCAAACAGTCACTATTAGTCACATCTAATTTGCACATCAACAACACATTAAATCATTCAAACATCTTTTGTTTCAAACCAAGCTTCATCAATCATGATCAATCACATCCAAAAAAGCATCATCACAGAATATCCTTGTGTTTCTTAACACTATCCTTGCATTGTTGTGCATCATCAACAATGTTATCACCATCAATCCTAATCAATCTTGATCAATCCAATCTTTGGATTGTTGTCTATCCTCAACAATGTTATCATCATCAATCCTAATCAATTCTATCCTTGCATTGTTGTGCATACTCAATAATGTTATCATCATCATCAATACATCAATTCGATCAATCAACCTTAGCTTGGTCTTCAACAAAAATCATAAACAAAGCACTGATATCTTCACACATGTCTATATCCAAATTGTCAAAATCATGCGAAAATCCAAAAACATCAGAAAATCCAAAAATCCAAAAACATCCAAAACAACAAAAATTCTAAAAACAATCGAAAATAGAAAATATCAAAAACATTGGAATTTGAACTACATCGTCTATGAGCTTAAACGTAAGCAAGGCTAATCTCTGATAAGCCCCCGAGACACAAAATAAAAAAATCAAAAATCAAAAAACAAAAAATCAAAAAAACATTCATAAAATCTCAAAAAACCCCAAAACATTGAAAAATAAAAAATTAAAACATTTGCAAAATCTCAAAAATACCAAAAATAGCCTCAAAACATTCCAAAAAATCCAAATATTTGAAAAAATCCATCCGTCTCATCTCGTTTTCACCTGCAATAATCAATCATCCATAATAAATTGATCGTCACCTTCATCCTTTGGCAATGCAAACAGAAACAATCACAACAATCAACAAAAGCAATCTTCAATTGTAAAATCAAAAGCAAACAGCAAAACCATTAAAACAAAATCAAACTCTTGATCATTTGCAAACATGTCAATCGACCTTATATCAATAGCCTATCAATCAACTTATCAAACCCTCATCATCCTATACAATGCATGTCCTAGGATATATCGTTCTGAAAATGGGCATCATTTTGGATATCACCTTGGATTCTTATCCTATCAAAACAAATCCCTTTGGCTAGAGATATGAGGAACATTGACTTGTTTGTGTACTTGATCTTTTCTTTTGATTTATCTTATTTCACTCATTCCAAGGACCTCTTAATGATATCCAAACGAAGGATTTAGAGAGATAGGAATGGGGCAACGATCATTATCTTCTATTTGTTGTGCTTGTTGGACGTTCTTGTAAAATAACTTGGTGAATACTTGCTTTGTTAGGTATGCCCTAGCAAGGTTTCTATATGTCAAGTGTGAATAGGAATACTCCTATCTATTTGTCAAGTCAAAGTCCATCACACTAAGTACAACGCCATCCTAGTCCTTTATAACTTGATGCATCGTACTTATGCATGTTATCAAACATAGGGTAAGTGACTCTTTTAAAATCCCAATCCTTGATAAACAAATCATCTATCTATCATCATCATTTCTCATCATCATCTCTCATAATGTTGGCTTGTTGGATCCTCTTGTCATCATCTAATTTATTCATTTTCCACACTAACATCACAACATGAATAGTTAATCATCATCACCAATACATCCATCATGCATCCACAAACCATCAACAGTCGACATATCATTCATACCATACATAATAGGAAACATTGATCATTTCACATACATTGCATTTGCATCATCATCATAATATGTTAGTCTAAGCATCTGCATAGAGCATCCATTGCATAATCATAGCATATCGCATCATCCATAACTATCCATTTTGAACCTCTTTATCACGAGATCGACCTTCAAATTGAATCTTTTCACTCGATCTCTCGAGGGGGCAATGTACTAGTGTACTTTTTGTTGGGGCATCCCAAAAAAATCAGATTTTTTTTTGAATTTTACTCGCGGCAAGTTTATTCTTTGAACCAATGCAACAAGTACATTGCTTCAAAGAAGGGAAAAATGTAGACACGTGAAATTGGCATTAGGCACCAAGTTCACATTCATCCACTCATAAATTTAATCACATTCATTAAATCCATTCACTAGGGAAATTAGGTCTTTAGTCCTCAGGTTATTCATTTAAATAAATCAAAGGCTCACATCATCCTTTAATTAAATAAATCAAATTTTATTTAATTAAAAGCTTAAAGTCATATTCCATCCTTTTCTGATTTAAATAAATCAAGTATCTAAGTCAAAGAGGTCAAACTCATCCTAATCATCATCCTAGCTAATTAATCCTAATTAAATGCTAATCCTCACCACTTGCATTCTCTAGATTTAGCCACTTGCACCAATAAATCAATTTATTGATTTATTAAAATCAACATTTTCACTCAACATGGAATATTCCCTAGAATTTGAAATAAAAAACAAGTGGACATGTACATCCAACAAGTCATTTATGAGCTCTTACATGGCTCTTACATGTCCCCTTCCAAAGGTCAAACATAGCATTCATTGCACAAATTTGAATTTGAAACTCCCTCTCATGGGAACACTTTCCAAATCTTGCACATCCATTGGCCTATCACCACTTGACAAGTGGCCTCTTCTCATTGATGGATCTTTAGTCCCACATTCACCCATTTGGCCAATATCTCATCAAGAAAATCTATAAAATAAGGCCTTAATCCTCATTCATCCATCTACAAATTTCATGCAAGGTTACTCTCTTGGTTTGAGAACTAATCTTGCTCTTCATCATATTGGCATTTGCATCATTTTAAGCTTTGACCAAGGATTGGGAAAGGGTCATTTGCACATTTGACACCAATCCACTATGGAATAGGTAACTTGTTATTGTTTTCATAATGTTTTTTAGTCTTTTATTGTCATTTGTTGCATTTTGAAACATTCACAAGGTATTTCATAGGGGCATTTTGATGGATTTGTGAAATACTAACCCCTACATGAAGTGTTTGCAGATTTTAATGGATGCCTATAGTTTTCAAAGTTCTTAGGATCAAGATTCATCAAATCATTATCAATTTTATGGCCTCTTACTTCATCTTTTGTACCATACAATGTTTTCAATTTTTCCCAAGCTTCATGAGAATTTTTACATGATTCAATTTGGAACAAAAAATCTTGAGAAACTAGTCTACAAAGACATCCAAGAGCTTTGGAATGTTTGATCATCCATTTTAACTTTTTCTCATCATCTGTAGGTTCTGGTACCTTATTTTCAACATATAGAGAGTGACCTTCTATCATTAGAATATTCCATGCATTTTGATGCCATGTTGAATAATTATATGATGTGAGCAAAGGAACCTTAGAATGATCCATGAAAATGAGAGAGCAAAAGAAAAAAAATCAAAACAATGCACCAAGAGACCCCCCCCCCCCAAATCACTCAATCAAGAAACCCCCAAAGCAATATCTAATTTGGCACTTTTATATTTAGTGCATTTACAATTGCCACTTGCCAAAAATAGTGAAGTGGTCTTTGATCTTGGTACATGCAAATGCCCTGTTAGAAACCCATGATCAGATTTGCAAAACTAGAAAACCCTTCCAAAATTCTATTAATTACAAGATATGATTTGCTTTATAAAAGCAAAGATGCAAAACTAATCTTATCTTGAGCAACAAGATAGCTCGATAAGATAAAGATGAAAGCCTAAAACTTAGGAATTAAATAAATCCTAAGTAAACTTATGCAAAGTGTAATTAAATATTAATTACACCAACACCCCCCCATAAGTGCAACTTAGGGAGAAGTAAATAAAGCATGCACCTAAAACTAAGATGAATGCAAGAAATCATGAATGGGTCTTGGCAACAAGGCCTGATCAGGTACCCAAGTACAAATGCAATATGAGGTAGAGAAGGAAAACCCAGTGGGACAAAACCCCCCTATAATGAGATGACTGCTGCAAGAAGCACTGGAAGATCACTGTGGAGTAACACTAGAACCGCAATCTAACAAGCAAGGAAAGATACTTCTATCTACAATTGAAACCAAAACCGGAATCATGATAATGTGACAATAGACCCGATACCATGGAACACTGAGAAACTCACAAACTAGAACAACCCTGGAATCTGTAAAGCAACAGGAGATGAGATGATGACATAATCTGGAAGTCGTGTATCTCGATGCCGATGCCAAACTGTGACTGAAACTCTTCCATGGGAAGGAGTACCAAAAAAAGACTCTAGAACAATAACCACAAAAACATGGCCCTCAAATTGAGATGGATCCAATGTGGATCATTAACCATAGGCTCTCAATCTGAAGTGTGAACCAATGAATCCGACATGTGTCAAGCAAGACAAGAAATGTGGCCAAAAGAAACTAAGAGACTAGATAACCCATACGAGTTTCCATCAAAACAAAATGAAATATGGGATCAAAATGAAAAACAACACTCTAATCAGATTATTATGCATGAAACCCCCCTGAATGAAACTTTATCATAGTTCATTTATTACAATAACCCGATGATTGTAAAAGGAGAGCATACTAAAAATTCATACATAGAAAATTAAAATAGACTACAGATCTATGTAGAGGACTGAATCAGCTTTCCAATGCCGCAAGAATGACAAAAAATGGAGCACCGAGTCAAAAGATATGCCCTCCGGAGTGAAAACAGCAAGATCTGAGTTCAAAGGCCTGAAAAAAAAATCTGGAGTAGGATCTGGTAAAAACACTAGCACCACTGGATCAACGTTGGAATCAGCTTTCCAACGGTATCTCGTTTGCAAAAAACGGAGATCGTATTCAAGGAATACACCCGATTTTGTGAACACTGCTCTAGAATGGAGAAAACACAGTGCGCCATTAAATTTGACGGTCATACGGTTGTCGCAAAAAAACTATGGGCCCAAATTTGATGGCCAAATGGCTGTCGGGCACATGCACAACAACATGGGTGAGGGGGCACGTGGGCCCACTCCCACCACTCCCCAAGGAGCAAGGGCCCCTGCGCAAGTCTGCACAGGGCCATACTTGCGCTGTACCCTACACAGGTACGTACTTGCGTATAGGCCTGCGCAGGGGTTACATCACCCTACAAACCTTTTTTAATCTTTTTTTTTCTCCTAACCTTTTAAAAAAAAAAGGTTTTTAATATATATATTTTTTAATGAATTTTGTTTTAAAAAATTCACAAGAAAAAATGAATTTTTTACAATTTTTTTGAATACCTCGAAATTCGTGCAGACGGCGAATAGGGCCGTACGGGCAAAAAAAATTTGCCTAAGAAATCAACTGTTCAGAAATCAATGAAACGAAGGGCGTTCTTAGGGTTTTTGGCTGCTACGAACGCAATGGTGACCTTTGCTTGTGCTCAAACTGCTCCAAAAAATTGGCTACCTCTAGAGATGGCAAAAAATCTCCAAACTTCAAACCCTCACAGATCTGGAAAATGATGGCCAAAATTTGCAAGATAAAAGTCAATCCTAACTTTTTCCAGTGCTTTGAATCCAATGGTGAGGCCCGATCTGATCCAAAACTCTACATGAATGATATCAAGGCATGATACCCTCGAGGAATCCCAAACGAACCCTGCAATAATTTTCTCAAAAAATCTAAGAAGGGGCTGCAAATCAAGGCTCTGATACCATGTTAGAAACCCATGATCAGATTTGCAAAACTAGAAAACCCTTCCATAGAAGAGAAAAATAAAAAAGCAAGAGATTTGCAAGAAGATGTGCAAATATTATTATTCGAGAATTCCATTAATTACAAGATATAATTTGCTTTATAAAAGAAAAGATACAAACCTAATCTTATCTTGAGCAACAAGATAGCTTGATAAGATAAAGATGAAAGCCTAAAACTTAGGAATTAAATAAATCCTAAGTAAACTTATGCAAAGTGTAATTAAATATTAATTACACCAACATGCCCAAAATAGGCTATAGAATCAAGTACAATTTTTGGTACAAGATGAGATCAATAATATCATACCATTAAGAAGTACATGAAAAATCATGTACTTTAAAAAAAACTGCGCTTAAAAATGTTACCGTAGGAGCAAGATATGAGCTCCCGAAGTTCCCAAAATGAGGACAAAGCAGCAACACCTGTAAGAATCTAAAAATTATGGAAAATTCAAGCACCAAAACACAAAACTGATTGGCGCAATGCGTAGAGCACAAAATTCTAACCTAAATAAAAAATAATTGCATTCAAAAAGGATCTCATATGACTGAGATATTAGCATTTGAAAATGGATTGCAAAATCAAAACTGCCAACTATGAGGGGTAGAAAATTTTCAAAGCACTACTAATGTATTGCTGACGTCAGCAACCCACAAAGTTAAATTTGACGACCGTCAGGCAAAAAGAATATTCTCCTTCCTCCAGCTTAAAAATGACAGCCTATAGCCCGTCGCTGGTCGATCCACTTGGAAGAATCTACAAGGAATATTCCTTACTGAATATTCTCAGAATACTGCCTGTCTAATTTAGATTTGACCCGCTGATTATTTCCATCCGTTGGTGAAGACTTTCACTAGAATTTTTAACTCACATGTCGTTAATATGAGGAGATGGGGGTGGCAGGGGCCACAGGCGAAGGCCACGTGGCCTCTATGTGGGTGACGGTACCCTGTGCAGCAGGGTACGATCCATAGAAAAAAAAACCTTTTGATTTTATTTTTTTTGTAATTTTTTTAAATCAAAAATCTCTTTTACAAATAATTGAGTCAAATTTTTTTGCAAAAAAAATTCAAATGAAAATATATTGATTTTTCAAAATCATATCATCGATGTAATGATGGCGACCTAGGGGCCGTACGACTCTTTGGGCAAAAAATTTTTGCCTCACCGGACAACTGCTCCGATTTGGATGAATGGACAGTCGATCTTAGGGTTTTTGGCCTTTCTGGACATGATGGTAGAGTCAAATTTGACCCAAAATGCTCCAAAATTTTAGCTACCTTTTGGACGCAATGGTGAGCTTAGATTTGCACCAACAAGCTCTGATTTGATCTTGCAAAAAAGAGCAAAAAATGGAACTCCCCCAAATCTCAGATCTCTCTTCAGAAAAAGACTCTCCAATGGCACCCAACTTGCTCTGATACCATGTTTGAATTGGTTATGGCTACTAGGATCTATGGACCAAATGGAAAGCACAAAAAGAGAGAGAGAATATGACAAGAATAAATTGTATTCAATGTCAATGATATGATAGGATTATGATTGTTTACAATGAGAGAGACCCCTTAGATATATAGCCAAGGTGAGAACATAGAAGGGCATAAGATTATGACAAGTTTCGTAATCTTATGACATGAGACAACTATGAATAGCTATCACTCCACCTAAGGTGGAGAGATAATCACATGATGTGTCCACAAAAGGTGGAAGTGATAAAGTAATGACATGTCAATTCCACCAAAAGTGGAAATTCTCCAACAACCTCCTATGTGGTCCCTAAGTAAACTTAACTAAGGTGTAATTATGACCTAGGACAAGGTACAACACATTTAATTACACCAACAATTTTTTTCTGATCAAAGATGGTGTCAATGAGTCTTTAATTGCACTATGAGGTAATTCATTAAAAAATGATATTTTTATTCTCAATTTCCTTGTAATTGAGTACTTTTGAATCCTTTATACTTGTCTCCATTTTATTTTACTACTACTAACCCAAAAAACACATGCATACTAAAACTTTAATTTGTAAAATTATGGACTAAATACTAATTATAAAAAGTATTCAATATAAAACATCTTTCTTTCTTCAAAAATATGTGATGCTCAAAGTTATTGACCACCTTTTTTAAACAATACTTTTTAATGCAATATTAGTAATTAAAGGCATGGGTAATAACTCTTTAAAAAATCTTCCTTACAAGTATTTGTATGCATATGTATCTTAACATAATTAAATAATAATGAATTAAAGGATTGAATAGCCTAGACAAAAAGCTCAAATATACATGTGCATTTGGCACGAAATTATTGTTATTAGAAAAAATAATTATTTAAAAATTTATATTATATTTAATTTTTTTAGTTATCATTTTTAAAGAGTAAATTTATTAAAAAATTATATTTGTTGATAATCAATTTACTATATTCCTAACATTATTAAGTAAAATAAATTTTTAATAACTATTGTAACTAGAATTATTAAATATTACATATTAATAAAATAAAAAGTTATTGATGATTACTTGCTTAAAATTAAAATTAATGGATACACTGTAACTAATTAGATTCATTCAACATTGCCTATGGTTTTATTATACATTTTCATTAATAAATTTTCAACTAGTAATTTTCTATGTGGAGATGCACATATCGATTTCTCGTCTTTGTGGAAAAGGTTTGTAATGTCACACCCATAGCCAATGAGATATGAACTAACCTCATGTTAGTTCCTATTGACTAATTAACATGTTTTTCGTTTCTCGATCAAACAATTGTAAATATTATTGATTTTCTACTTCTTGCCCTGGATAGCCATTTGCAGTAGACCCCTATCGGCTGATTGTTGCATGCATGTGCATGCAATTGCTAGTTTATTTATTTTTAATTTTTTACTTAATAGTTATTTTATAAAAAAAAATCAATTTATTTATGAATAAATTTTGATCTCATCTTATTATTAAATTATTTTAGTAATCAATCATTATAAAATAATTATATAGTTAAATATGTTGGAAATAATTTATTTGATAAATACAATTTTAATATTTAGAAAAATTAAGTAAATAATATTCAATTAAGTATATATCTATTAAATAGATAAATATATATATTAAATAAAATAATTTTATCTCTCTGCATTTTTATAGATAGATCTATTTAAGGTATCTATAATTATTTAACAATTTTTTTATTTTATTTCTACTATTATATTATTTTTTTAATTAGAAAAATTATATTTCTCTAATTAAAAAGTTATTCTATTCTATTTTATTTATTTAATAATTATTTTATATGTTTAATTTCTTAAACATATATTATGTTTTATCTTTTATTAAGAAGTACATGTCTATAGACTCCACCTCATCCTTTGTTATGATTGTATTTATATATAACTTAATTAAAAAGATTAATTACACATTCAATTTTTATTTTTTTACAAGATCCAAAAACAAATTGACATTATATTAATTATGTATGATGTGAGATATGTTCATTTATATTATTCTCTTTATTTTAATATGCTAAACTTTTACAAAAATCTAAAATTATAAAAAGAAAAAAATCTCCACAACTCTGCACGTCGAGAACCTTCTACACAGCTGTCGATAATTTTCAAATGCCAGTTACAAAATGTCACCTTGCCATTACACCTTTCCGGGAGCAAGTTGACAGTATATATTGTTTATGCATCGAAAATATATGTGAGAACAAAATTTGTGGGCTACTCCTCCCTTTGTTGACCAATCCTTTCACTCAGATTAAATCTCTTTCCACAACTTGCCAAGGACTTCAGTAATTTCTAAGTAAGACAGCTCATACGGCACTCAATTATTTGTTTATTTATGAGGCACAAACAGTGATAGCTATAACCATAAATAGCATCCATTCTACCATAAACTTCACCCAATTCCAAATCACATTGGATCATAGCCTTGCTAAACGATCAATATGATGGGGAAAATCTCTGTAATTGTGGGGGTGTTAGTATTGATTACATTTGCAAATCCTTGCTCAGCCAAGTCTATACTAAAGGCCGGCGAATCACTCTCAGCTGGACAGTCTCTGCAGAACGCGCAATATTTATTCGTATTGCAAGGAGACTGCAATCTGGTTTTGTATGAAAACAAAGTTAGAGTGTTGTGGGCGTCGGGAACAAACGGAAAAGGAGGCGCCGCTTCGTGCGTGTTAAGAATGCAGAAAGACGGCAATTTGGTGATATATGCGGCAACAACTCCCGTGTGGTCTAGCAAAACATCCAGAGGGTTTGGTCCCTACTATTTGAGTCTTCAGGGCGACGGTAATGTTGTTATTTATGGCGGACCTATTTGGGCAACTAATACCGTTCAGAACAAGAAGAAACTACTTTAATTTTTCTCTTTTATTTTTAATTTCATAATAATAGTAATAAGTGTGTCACTATCGACTTTGTGATCTATTTTTACATAGATCTCTCTTTGGATGGATTCAATCTTTCTCTTTGGGTGGTTCATAGTAATAATAGTAATAAGTGTGTCACTATCGACTTGGTCTCTCCCTACATAGATCTTTCTCTTTGGATGGATTAAATCTTTCTCTTTGGGTGGATCATAGTAATAATAGTAATAAGTCTGTCACTATCGACTTTGTCTATCCTTACATAGATCTTTCTCTTTGGGTGGATTACAAGAGATGTAAGATAAACGTTTGTAATAAGTTGTATTTCGCATCATCTTTTCTAATAAAAGACAAAAAATGTAGAACCATTTTGATTAGCTTGTTTCACATTTCGGATAGATTTGACATTACTTGTTGTACGTCTAAAACCCAAATTTTCTTATATTTTATAATATATTTCCATTTTAGAATAAAGAGTTCTTAAATGATAATTGTTGATTCTTTCAATCTAAAAAAATTATTTATAGTATTTGAGGTTCTTTTTATGAAAAATTAATTTCGAAGTTGTCTTAGTTTATATAATTATCATATATGTTTAAATTTATTAATATTTGAGGGGCATTTAATTATTTTTTAATATAATAACACTAATGTATTCACGAAGTCAAAATGTAGCATGGGTTATAATAAGAAAATAAATGAATTTAGAATATAATATTTAAATTTTATTTTAATTGAATTAAATTTAGATCTAATGGAGATGAGTCATGTAATTGTTTAGATGAGATAGATTATTTATTAGATTTTAGTTTATAGCAATCTTTAATCTATTTGATCAATGAACATATTCTCAAAGCTAGAATTTAGCAATCAACTTCTAGTGCTTGGAACAATGCTGCAATTGTATTTTTAAGTGCCTTGTCTTATCAATCAATGATCAAACTACCCAAAGATGATGTCTTTAAATGAAGGCTCTAAACACACAACTCAAGAGGTTTGACAACTATGCCAATGACTAGTAGTCATATACATAGAAATTTAGCCTAGAAAAATGGGATATTTGGAATTCAATCTAGATAAACTAGACAATGTGAGTGAGAACTTGTCTAGGGAGGAGAGGCATACAAATGTGAACTAGTTGTACTCTACTCTTGCTACCACTTTTATATAAGTTTATATTTTCCACCAACTATAGCCAATTTTTAATCAAATCTATTAGAAATTGATTAAAACACAAGATATAATTTTCAAAAGGTTGATAGTTTGAATAATGTGTTAAAATTAGATTGTCCAATAGAATTGTGGGCTTGAAAGCTCATGCATGAATTCCAAAGATAGAAGAAAACAAATTTATTTGTAGTATTTGAGGTTCTTTTTAAGAAAAAAAAAATCAAAGTTGTCTTAGCTTATATAAATATCAAATATGTTTAAATTTACTAATTTTGAAGGGTATTTAATATATTTTTTAATATAATGACAATAATGTATTCATGAAGTCAAAATGTAGTATGGATTATAGTAAGAAAATAAATGCAACTTACAATAAAACACTTCAAGTTTATTTTAATTAAGTTATAGCTAGATCTAATGGAGATGAATCATGTTTGAAAGTCTTAAAGGTTTGAAAATAGAGATTTGACATGGTGAAATTGCCTTCGATTACTAAAAAATAATTAAGAAAAAAAAAAATTTAATACATTTTATAGAATTATAGTGTGAATTTAATTTTTTTAATTTAAAAATAGTAAATAATGAAAAGAAATGAATTTAACACTAAAATTTTAGACTACTATATTGAATGTGAGTTCTTTGCATAGCTCAATTATTTTTTCTCCCATATGACTAAAAAAATATTGATGTTTTTTTTGAGAAAAAAAAAACTTACATATACAAATAGAGAAGACTAAAAAAGCTTACAAACTAACCAACAAAAAATGATAAAATAATAATACAACAAATTAATCTATTCAATGAATTAATTAAAATGATAAAAAAATTTAAAAAATAAGAGTTAAGATATTGCCAAAATCTATCTCTACTCAAAGAAATTTGTAGCTACAAAAAACAAGAAAATTAATAGGATTGTTGAGGGTTTTGGCTTAGTCAAACCCTATTGTTTGTTTCTATACCTCTATACAATGGATAGAAAAAATAAAACAATATGTGTGTTCTTGCTCTAATTAAATATAGAATATAAGAATTGTGACAAGATAGAATGAAAAATTTTAAAAAAATGAATATCCTAAGGTTTTTAGGGCCTCAAAAGAGAAGAAGATGCAATAACATTAATAAAATAAACATAATGATAAATAAAGAAAATAAAAATGAATAAGGAAAATATTACCTAATTAAAATTAAGGAAGAAAATTGTAAAAGGTTGATGTGCTCACATGGAGGAACCAAGCCTATATACTACTCTATTCACATGGAGGAATCCAAACTAGGAAGAGTTGTAGGAAGCTATTAAAGCCAAGAGTGCAAAAAGATATTAATTGAGAGAGTAAAAATTGAAGGATTACTTAAAAAATAGTACTTGAAAGAGGAAGAGGCTGATGAACTATTTGGATTCATTTTAAATGATTTTGATTGAATTGGGAAAGTGATAAATGAGAACATGATCAAAGAAAACTTCCAAACAAGAAATTATTTGGGGATAATAGTGTGTAATTCTAGTGTCTTGATAATTGGGAATAAATAGATGATGAGATGTACTATGAAAACACAATGATAGCACAAAAATTACATAAAAATTTAATAAAAAAGAGACCATAGGAAACTAGAATTGAGCACCTTGAGAAGGAGAAAGGCTAATGTAGATGCTTAAATGATCCTATAGGAAAGCTAAGGGAATCGATGTTGAAATGAGTACAAAATATAATGGAAAAATTATATGGGTATGCAATTTGTATCATTATAAGATTACTAAATAGCTTATTATAGTTACTATATTTATTTGTTGATGAGCAAAAGAGTAGTCTTTCCTTTTGTAACACTTACTATGATCTCAATATATATTTTCAATTTTATGACATTTATTAGTAAACCTATCATATGTGTCATTTATAAGCTAACAACTTCTTTTAATTATTTTGTTTCTACATGCAATCCTTCTCACTAATGACTTACTTGTTGGTATTAATTATAAATTTATAGTTTTTATATAATAATATTAGTTTTATGTAATTCAATAATACTTAGAAAAAATATTATTCAAATTGATCATTTATTATAACTAGTTTCATATTATAAAATTGTCTATAATATTTCATGGATGTGGTTGATAATGTTTTTGTTCCAAAGGATTTTCAACCTCCTATTGTTGTTGGGAAGGAAGTCCCTCCCTTGCTTATGATTACTATTGCTCACACTCCTTTGTAGCTCAGGCCCATTTTTTTTTGTTATTAGTGATGATGTATGTTTCTTAGACCTATTCTCAGGCACTATGTGTACATCTTTGTAGGTCTTGTTATGATATTTTTATTCTTATGTGATTTATCTTCCTTGTAAAATAATTGGGACCCTATCAAAGTTTCTATTTATCTAATTAGAAAACATTATCTTTAACAATACTACTTTTTTATAAATAATTGTTTCTAGATAAATTATATAATGGAACCATATATAAGTAAATTTACTCATATCATTATCTTTTAAATTACCACATACACATATGCACAAATTAGGTAAGTAATATACAATTAGTGAAACATTTTAAAAATATATGGATATCAACTTAGATCTAGTTATCAAAGCTCACTAACATATATGTTGTCTTTGGAAAACCATAAAATAAAACTCGATAAATTAAATATAATATATTTCTCTTCTTGGATTAGCTAGTTATCTTTATATTATTAGATAATTTTTTTTATATTTTTCTTCCTTGAAGCATAGTCTTCATATTATAAAATCCCATCATTCTATTCAAAATGTCACATGATGTTGGTGTAAATAGGTGTTTTACCTATCTAGTAATTAGTGAGTCATATTTACATGTTAAGTTTACTTAAGTCCTAATTTCTTATTCTAGAAATCTTAGTTGTCTAGATAACATCTTACCTTATCTTATTGTGGACAAATATTTTGGCACCCTAAGACTCCCTTACACTTCTAGGGGTTTTCACCAAAAAGGAGGGAGATTGGCCAAAATATTTGTCCACATTTTGGCAAACTTGACCTTAGAACATCACATTTTCTAATTTTAGAGTCCATCATTAACCTAGAATTAGCTTGCATTAACATTACATTGCATGTTGCATTTTTTAATTTGAATTCTAGGGTTTCAAATTTTGTATTAGTGAAAGTGCATTTAGGTTGCATTTTTGCATCTCAAATCATTAATTTTTGTTGAAATTCTACATTTGCATCCTAGGTCTGCATCATACAATAACAAAAAATCAAAATCAATCAAAAAAATCTGAAAATTCTAAAAAAAATCCCTATTAGGACTAAATCGCCACCTTGGGCTACTTAGTCCCTTTTTACCCCTGAAACTACCTTTCATGGAATTGAAAACCCTATTTTAAAGCTTTTTCTTGCTACCCTTACCTACCCGTATTAGTTGGTTGAGTTTCTTTAACATGCATTTCATTAGATCTAGCTTAAATTAGCTCATTTCATGCATTGTTTAATTTCAAATTTACATTTCAAAAATTTCATCTTTCAGGTTGTTGCATAATGTAATAAAAAATTACCTTGTTTTACATCTAAAAATTGCATTTAAACATTTCATTTTAAGTCATTACATTGCACATTTCCATGATAGCATGTTTTCTTTCAAAATATGTGGCTTTAATTTGGTTAAAAATAGACTACATAAATACAACATTCCCTCTTATGAGTTCACTTTTGATTACAATAATCAGGTCATTAAGAAACATGTTAATCCTAAAACCAATGACACAATCCTTAATATTACATTGGCCATTGGTGAGAATGGTAGTGTAAACATTCATAACAGTCATACTTGTTCTTCTCCCAATACCTCTCCTATTAGTGACGAAGGTATCTTGGTGAAAGAAGATACAAGCATTGAGGGTCTTGA